>VONZ01000053.1:27500-32500 GCA_012976165.1 Labeo catla | reverse complement strand
AGCAGCACTGCACACGTGTCTTGGTACTCTTGTGAACGTGCGTCGAAGACTGACACGGAAGAGACGAAATTGTTGAATGAAGTCGTTATTTTATGTTTCGTTTATTTATAGTCATTTTATTTTTAAATAAAGTCATTAGGTCCCAAGCACCGAAGTGCACCGCCTCATGCCAGAAGTGGTGAAAATTTACATCTGATGTGTGTTTCAGAAGTGTGTGTGGCAAATGGCTTAATAGCGCCACCTGTTCACGTTCAATGAAGTGCCTCTTGAGCTATGTTTCCCATGCGTGTACAAAATTTGTTAGCCACATGTAACACACTGTAACCTACAAAAAATCTCTTGGAGCAAAATCCCAAACTCAACAGGAAGTAAGTTGTTTTCTCAGCAAATGTTTTGCTGTTTTTGCCATTTTCAGGTGTTGTATTTCAACGAACTTCTCCTCGACGCAAAATTTGGGCATTGTAATCTTGGCGTTGTGATGTTAAATTGCGAAGATCTTGAGTTTTCGTTGAAGGGCGTGTGGCGGTCTGACTAATTTCGATGTTTCATTGTGAAACAGGAAGTTATGATTCAAGCAAACAATGTCTGATCTGCCCCAAACTTCACACACAAGCACAAATGTCCTGAACATATGCCTATGCCCATATTCATTTATAGTGCTAGCGCCACCTGCTGGAAACAGAAAGTGGCATTTTTACACTGTAACAAACTCCTAGATATTTGATGACATTAACATTATATGTGGTCAGTCTAATCTAAAGGCCTTAATCTAAAGTTTTCGTTAAAGATGCCAGACAAATTTCGGTGATTTGCCATGGAAAAGGAAGTTGCTTTAACTCAGCCATAAAATGTGCAAACTGCCCCACTTCACACATTTGCGCCACCTGCTGGCAACAGGAAATGACTTGTTTTACACTAACTTAAACATGTAATGTGTGATCTGCCTGAACTTCACGTTTGAAAAAAGTCCTGGCCTGAAGACTTCAAACTTTGCACGTTTGATAAGAGTCCTGGCCTGAGCACATCTAAAGATCAATATTCCTTTTTTCCTAAAACATGCAATGTCTGATCTGCCCCAAACTTCTGGCCTTGATGTCTTCTGGCCTGAAGAAATCAAGTCAATATTAAAGGGGTCATTGGGTACAATTGTCACTTTTACATGTTGTTTGAACATTAATGTCTGTTGGCAGTGTATGTACAAATCTACCCTATAATGATAAAAAATCCATGAAGTGTTTTTTAATTAATCTGTAAAAATAATATCCCCTTTTTCAAATCGAGCCTTTCTTAGATGCCTGTCTGGCATCACACCGACAGAGGTTGCTCCCACCATAGTTGATTAACATGAGCGTCTTACCTCAGACCCGCCTAAATCAGCTGTAACAGTCAGACCTCCATTGTTTTGATGCCAGAGCAGAGATGTAAGTTAGACAAGAATATCTCCGATTGAGGTGTTGTGTTGCTGGATGTAATAATGACCATAGTGGTCGTCATTTACTCCCCACATCTGAGCTGCTGAAGATGCAGTGGATTACGTTTGTTTGTGAATGGAATGCGCCTCCCGATCTACATAAACGCATCTTTGTTTGCGCAAAACATTTGTGATCCAGCTTCACCTACAGCAGAAGTCAGTATAAGGGTTTTTTTTTAATCTTTGCGATCACCTTTCCTAATAACATGCTAGTTAGCAAGTTTAGCGGCTAAATGCAGCTAAATTAAACAGGCTCATCACTCCACAAAGAAAAGTGAGGGGTGGGGTGAGCAGTGCTCATTAACATTAACATGTTGGTGACAGGAAATGTAGTGTATTGCACTAACTCAAACATTTCATGTTTAATCTGCATCAAACTTCACATGCTTGATAAAACTACTGGCCTGAACACATCTACATGCCAATATTCAGTTAGAGTCATAGTGCCACCAGCTAGCAACAGGAAGTTTGGCACATATAAATGACTTTGACATATTCTTCCTATATTTACTACTTTAAATGCATATTGCTCATCGTTCACTGTTTTCCTAAAGCCACCAGGTGGTCATATGGACTTTTTTAACAATGTCCTTACCACCTTTTTGGGCCTTGAACGTGTCAGTTGCGTTGCTGTCTATGCAGGGTCAGAAAGCTCTTGGATTTCATCAAAAATATCTTAATTTGTGTTCTTACAAATTTGGAATGACATTCAGGGTGAGCAATTAATGACAGAATTTTCATTTTTGGGGAGGACTATCCCTTTAAGAATCTCAGAGAGGGTCATTTATTTTGTACTCATTTCAAAAGCCACTTCAGCTATGTTTGGTAAAGCCTGGACTGTTGGCTAGTAGAGTATTGCAACCGTTGTATGTGTGCACTGGGGTCACCCTTCAACACCCTTTTGAGCCATAAAATGACAAAGAGGACTCACTTGCCCCATTTCCACAGTGCAGGTACCCAATCTGCAATCATTCTGGCTGTTTCCTCCAAAGAAAAGCCATTCTGGACTGGAAAAAATGCCCCAATCCCATTACACTGCTGGTCTTGAACAAGAGAAATGAGGTCAAGGGGGCAGAATATTGGGGACATAAAATTATTGATTTATTTTTGTTTATTTATTTGTTTATTTAATTTTTAGTTTTAATTCCATTTTAATGAGAAATCAAATAAAAAGTTAAATTAAATTTAAAATTAATGTAATTTATTAATAACATTCTTAGTGTTATGTTTTTAATTATAATTTTTATTTATTTATTTTATTAAACGCAAGGCAAATTCCGTTTACAAGAAAAACAATGTTGTTGCAGTGCACAGCTGTT
Source organism: Labeo catla (assembly GCA_012976165.1). Lineage (NCBI taxonomy): Eukaryota > Metazoa > Chordata > Actinopteri > Cypriniformes > Cyprinidae > Labeo > Labeo catla. Next base: position 29,710 of record VONZ01000053.1, on the reverse strand, counting down.
CCAACCAGGATTTCTGTCCCATCTGTTTTAATGTGATTTTTATTATAAATTTACATGTACCTCAATTCATTTAGCAGAGGTATGTCACATGTAGTTGATTGCTATGGACTGTTACATCAAAAGCAACTTCTAAAGACACAGGTTACTCTGAAATGCCTTTAGATGGCTAAGCAATTTCTCCAAGCTCTCCAACAAAGACGCTGATGTGCTGTGTTTGTCTGTGTGCAGCTTATGTAGTAGCAGTCGGTTGCGTCATCAATCGGCTCTCGAGTCTGGCTGGTTCTCAGAGCGGTCTCTGGGGGCCCACAGTCGAGGGCCCCTCAGGAGGCACGAGGAGGTCCACGTCAGTGCTGTCAATTTGTATTCTCTGGGAGAGAAACAAGCCCGAGGCAACCTGTCGTCCCTGGTTTAGAAGGGGCATTCCCGACGGGGCTCTCCCATTGGTTGATCTGAAGCGTCAGTCATCATTAGAGCATTGCCATGGCAACGCAATTCCCACCTCCCATACCTCACCAACTGCTTTCTGTGTCCTCGAGCAGAACCTGCGTTATGATGCTGTTGTCTTGCTGTGGATTATAATGCAAACTTGCGGTTGATCAATATGACCGATTGTTATACTTTTAACATCTCCCAACACTGGCTCATACCTGGATAAAACAGTACTATGTGCAAACAACTCGCTAGTCCTCCGAAGAACACAATGTGAACGTTAAAACCCACTTCATAAATACCCATTAAACGATTTTGTCTCAGTTTGAGGGTTTTGGTATTCTCAGCGCTCACTGAAACAAATCAAGGGATTAGATGCAAAGTTGTTCTCGCAGGAATAAAACCAATATTTGAGCAGAGGTAGGTGAGACTTCAAAGACTTTCTCGTGTGCCCACCCAAGGAGAAAAAGATAAAGAGAGAGAGAGAATGAAAGAGAAACGCTCGAGCAGCTTTAACCCGCTAATACCTGCGTGTTCCCCCCCAGGCGAGCCGTGCGCCCTCGACTCGTTTCAACAGGTCGAATTCTCATGCGCAAACATAAATGTCTCGACGTAAATATTAAAATCTAGACGCAAATGTTTGGAGCGTTGCAACAGTGTTCTTCTGCCATGCTTCTTGCATTGCTGCAACCTTGGTTCTCAAGGGGCTGACAGTGTTTCCTTGTAATGCATGTGCTGTTAAACTCAGGTAGCAAAATATAATGGATGCATGATGCATAAATATCAATACCATATACATTATTGTCTGATATTACATTTTTCAAAATGTAGAAATGGTTAATGTACAGTTGCACAATAAATAAATGTGTGTATGTATATATGCGCAAAGATATAGGCCTAGGAAATTTAAAATGCATTCACTCATTTAAATTTGATTGCATTTGAAATTTAATGCATTCAAATTTAAAAATACAATTTAGTTAATTAATTAATTAATTAATTAATTTTAATTACAATAAAATAATATGGTAAGACACCAATCTGCAGTATCAAGCAGCAAAATTAGCTGTTTTGTTTAGCTAAAAATAGCTGGACAAAGATGAGACTTGTAGCCAGACCCATTAAAATTTACAAAGGGCTGCAACTGCTGTTACGGGAAAAATAAGGTGGATACAAACAGAAACTTATAAAGCTTTTCACAGCGACCCATCAAAGTAAAAGTTCGGTTTAAATTAAAGAAACTGACAGAAATATATTATTTAGTGTAATGATAGTAGTACTACTACTACTAATGAAATTATTATTAAAACATTATTTTAAGGTATGATTACCAGAAAAAAATTATTCAGAAAAATGTAAATACACAACGCCATATATCAAGTAGAGATGCTTTGGATTATTAGAAATTAATGAAATGGAATCCAGAAAATTAATGGAAAACAGATTTTGGTTAAAAAAAAAAATGCATTTCATAGGGCCTTAAAGATGTAGTTGTTGTTAAACTTTTAATAAATTACTTAATTTATTAGACATGTTTTATGATATATATATATATATATATATATATATATATATATATATATATATATATATATATATATATTTATATTTATTATTATATATATATATATATATATATATATATATATATTATTATAACTATTAAAACTAACTATTAAAGAATTATATACATCATTTATTTTTTTATCTGTGTGTTTTTACACACCTGTCTGGTTGGTGGCGAGTGCACTCCAATGGCAGCATAGTAGGGGATACAGAAC
>VONZ01000053.1:17500-22500 GCA_012976165.1 Labeo catla | reverse complement strand
CCCTCTGGGATCCTCAATTTCCATGTTTTATGAGGTAGAAATGGACTCCTTAGGGAGGAACCCCACTCCACCCAGATGAGCCCCGCTTTTATTGCTGTGAAGCGGCCCACCTGTCATCCCCACGACTCTTATGGAGATGGATTACATGTGCCGGTTTTTCTCTCTGAATCTATAATCTGGAGTCTCAGCATGAGGTAAAGTATCCTAACATGCTAATGCCCCGCAGAAAGGGTTTGTGGGGGAAAAACAACACGACGTGACGGGCTGATGAGTGTAAAGACGTGTGAGGACCAGCTATTTATAACCTGTTGAGTGCTAATGACAGGTCCTGCACTTTGTTTTGGCTCGAACTTTGCTTTAAACATTAAAACCCTCCCGTTTGCCCTCAATACATCTGATGTTTAGAAGTGTTTATTCACAGAGCAAATTTTGATTTATCTGAAGCGTTTGAAAGCATCAGGTAGAAATGAAAAGAGCCGTTGCCTTTGGAAGATGAAAAGACAAAGGGAGAAACACGGATGAAAGCACAAACTCTCTAATTCTGATTCGAGTCGGTTTCGAGTGAATGTGAAATGAAGGGAGGAGATGCAACAGAAGCTGCTGAAGGACAGTTGTGTGCGCAGAGCTGCTGAAATAAAAATACAATGGCTTGTGTTCTTTAGTTGTGGAGAAGGAACGACTTCTGGCGTCCAACAGTACAGAGATTTCGATGAGAATTGTAATGATGCTTTTGTTTATGTAACTCAACAGCTGTCTACAGAGCTTAAATGTGACATAGGTGATTAAACATTCTCCATTACCCTTTAATGCGCAGAAATGACTAATTGAGCCCTTTATAGATTAATCCTAAAAAAACTCTAATGCTTTCAAAACACTGAGCCTCATTCAGCTAATTTTGTATGTTTTGCATCTGACAGATTTCTCATTTGCCTTACTACACCTATTCATATTCCTTATTTTTATTTTATTTAGGTTTATTCAAGTTTTTTTAATTTACTTGTTTCTAAGCCAGCGGGAGTGTTTATTTTGTTTTATTTTATTTTATTTTAAATTACTTGTTTCTTTACTTGTTTCTAAGCCAACAGGAGTATTATTTTATTTTATTAGTATTTATTTATTTATTTATTTTTGCTTAATTTACTTGTTTCTAAGCCAACAAGAGTATTATTCATTTATTTACTTACTTATTTTATTATTATTATTATTATTATTATTATATCGTTTTTGTTTTTTTGCTTAATTTTTACTTGTTTCTAAGCATTTCATGTTTCAGAGGATTTAATTTAATTTAATTTTATTTTAAATTTTACTTAATTTATTTGCTTTAAGCCAGTGGGAGTATTTTATTTTATTTTAAATTTTACTTAATACATTTGTTTTAAGTCAGCGGGAGTATTTTATTTTATATAATTTTATTTTATTTTATTTTATTTTTTGTTTTAGTTACAAAAATTGCTTAATTTACTTGTTTCTAAGCCAACAGATTATTTTATTTTATTTTTATGTTGCTTAATTTACTTGTTCCTAAGCCAACAGAAGTATTATTTATTTTATTTATTTATTATTATTTATTTATTGCTTAATTTACTTGTTTTTAGGGCAACAGGAGTATTTATTTATTATTATTTATTTATTTTGTGTCTGTGAGGTTTAAATTAATGAATGATTTCTACATAAAATAATAAAATGAGTGTTTTGGTGCCGTTAGAGGTGCATGAACTACACATTTCACATTTCAGTTTTGCTATACGATGGTATGTAAGTGTAATTTTGTCTACTGGTTTAATTTCTTAGTTTTGTAAGTAAGCTGTGCAACTGCAGCGTTTAATGTTCTGCTGATGGCTACATACCCACGAAGGGCCCTAGAGATGGCAAATCCCCGCTTGCATCGCCTCCTCGAACGTCATTGTGTTTCCCTTCACGCTCATCTCTGTGCCGCTCATGTGTACTCCCACAATGCAACAGTTTGTCAAACTGAAGCTTGTCATGGTCCGTCAGAAGGAGGAAGGAAATAGTATGTGACACTTTAACCGGTTTCCTTGATTTTGTTTTTGTATCTCCGCCGCTTTTCCTCCCTAGCCGTTCTAGGCCACTTCTCGTTCTCTTTCAGCCTTTGTACGTGTCAGTATCTCTCTCTTCCCCTCTCATTCACCAGTGTGCCATTTCCCTGGAGAGCCCTTGCCCCTTTCTGAGAGGTCTCGCTGACTGAGGCGGTTTTGAAGTGGGTTTTCCTCAAAGTGTGCAGACTAAGGCTAACAGCTTATACTTATCAACCCAACAGCCTCATTTTCTGGCTGTCTCGGGGCTTCTGGGTCAAGGATGCATCACTGTTGCCCTCCAACAGCAATTCTGGCCTCCATCCGATTACTCACAGCCAGCCCGTGACAAACATCCAAAGCCACAAACAGGGGCGCGTTTGGCCGCGTTAGCCCAAATGTTTCCCAGCTGGCTTCTCTACAATTAGCCTGCAACTGTGGCTTTCCTATGCATCGCATCGTCCCTTTTTAGATCGAGAAAATGCAAGTACACAAGTTTGCATGTCAAGACTTGAGCCCTTTTCTTAGTTTTAATGGTTTTCCTGAGCTTGCAGTTAAAGAGTCGTTGTTCGTTTTTCATCTTTGCTACATTAGAAATGAAACTGAGTCACTGAAGGCGTAAAGTATGCTTTATGACATAAATGTAATTGTGTCTTTTGCATCTGTTTCTCAGGTAAAAGCATATTTATAGAACCAAATTAGCTTGCGTGACAAGCAAGCGGCGAACACATTAGCTCCCGTCTCAGATTGTTATGTATTCTCCGCTTTGTGTCGAACGCGAGAAGCTTGTCATTTCCTACGTAATTAAAGTACGGAGCAGCTTGCTTGCTTGCTACGTTACGCAAAGTCTTGCCGTAATTGTTTTCGCACAACACCACTGGTGCAGATAATTGGCCATTAGTGCTGTCGGAACAATGTGGGTTGGTAGCTGAACACGGTTATGTTTTTTAATTATACGTCACTATAAACGTCAAGCAATTATGTCGGTTTATAACTTTCCTCAGAAGTACTTTGCTTGGCCGTTTCACAGCGGAGGGGTGAGGGACTCTAACCCGTGAATGTTTCAGAATGGAAATCACTTAGCCAACAAAAGAACATGATGAAAGCTGTAATCTTGTGTTTTTGAGAGTGTAATTTTAAGTTTTATGGTTTTTATTTTGTTTCTTTGAGACCAAGCTGTTCTTAAAAGGATAGTTCACCCTAAAATGATAATTACTTTTATATAAATGTGTGTGTGTGTGTGTGTGTGTATGTGTGTGTGTGTGTGTATGTATGTGTGTGTGTATATATATATATATATATATATGTATATGTATATGTATATGTATATGTATATGTATGTATATATGTATGTATGTATATGTGTATATATGTGTGTGTGTGTGTGTGTATGTGTATCGATTTGCTTCAGAAGGCCTTTATTAACCTTCTCGAGCTGTGTGGAGTATTTTTACGATGGATGGATGCACGCACTTTTTTGGGCTTCAAAATCTCAACACCCATTCACTGCCATTATAAATCTTGGATAAGCCAGGACATTATATCTGATTATATTCGTCTGAAAATAGAAGTCATATATAACTCGAAACCAGTCATAAGTAGCACGGGTATATTTGTGGCAGTAGCCAACAATACATTGTATGGGTCAAAATTATCAATTTTTCTTTTATGCTAAAAATCATCAGGTTATTAGGTAAAGATCATGTTCCATGAAGATATTTTGTACATTTCCTACTGTAAATATATCAAAATTAAATTTTTGATTAGTAATATGCATTACTAAGAACTTCATTTGGACAAGTTTAAAGGCGATTTTTCTCAACATTTTTATTTTTATTTTTTTATTTTTATTTTTTTTGCACCCTCAGATTCCAGATTTTCAAATAGCTGTATCTCAGCCAAATATTGTATCGGATTATGTATAAATCAGCTTGATGTTGAGTAAATCATGGGGTAATTTTAATTTTTGGATGAGCTGTCAGCTTTAATGGGATAGTTCAATTAAAAATGCTAAAAATTCTTTAAATCCTCTAACACCTTCCTTTTCTCTGTCCTCAGGTTCTGACATTCGAAGCTTTACCCCGTTCCGGTTCTCTGTTGAACCGGTCGACACGCTGGCCGTACGCGGCCTCCCCGCTGTCCTCAACTGCTCGGCGGCTAGCAACGCTCCGGTGAGGGTGGAATGGAAGAAGGACGGGACGTTTCTGAACCTAGTGGCGGACGACCGGAAGCGGCAGCTAGCAGACGGCTCTTTGCTCATCAGTACAGTGGTCCACTCCAAACACAATAAACCTGATGAGGGGGTGTACCAGTGCGTGGCCACCATCGACAATCTGGGCACCATCAGCAGCCGAACTGCACGACTCACAGTGGCAGGTACGAAAACGTTTTTTTAAGGTTATTCTAGTCTGAAGCTCAAGGTTTGTGCACTCGGACCATCTGGTGCACACAAATGACAAGATCTTTCCGAAAAATTCCTATTTTTCTAAATCAGGCGGAATGGATTTCTGTTGGGAGCCCATCATTCTCTCAGAGTTCAGAGTGCTGATCTGGGATCAGTTTTCAGCCGAGGAGGTTTTCCTCTGCAGAACACGGGTCAGCGCGCTGTATTCGGGCTTCACGCTATGCTATGAATCTAACAGCAGGATTAGAGTGTGTTTGAACAGCAGGGTTAGATATCAGCCAGGCCTTCACAGTTTGCTCTGACTGGAGCCTCCGTTTCCTTTAAAGACGCCCAGCAGAGTTTCCCCACTATTTGCTAGTTTAACTTCTTGTGTAAACGCAGTTGTACTGAGAAAATTCAACGGGAAGAACCAGAATTAATGTTTGTGTAGCATCCCAGAAGATGGCTCTGGGAATGGCTTAAATAGCTCATTTAAGTATCAACTTTGCCTCGGACTTTTCTCCTGAAGCTCCTTAGTTGAAAGAGAAGTCCACTTCTCCTTTAGTTCTCCTTTAATAGTT
>VONZ01000053.1:0-12500 GCA_012976165.1 Labeo catla | reverse complement strand
TGTCACTCTTATTTTTAAGCTGAAATGTCTAAACTGTCTTTAACAAGTCACACTTACTTAAAAAGCAGCACTGCATAAGATAGTAAAGGGATAGTTCACCTAAAAATGAAAATTACCCCATGATTTACTCACCCTTAAGGCATCCTAGATGTATATGACTTTCTTCTTTCAGACGAATCCAATCTGAGTTATATAGAAAAAAAAATGTCCGGGCTCTTCCGAGCTTTATAATGGCAGTGAAATGGTGGTTGAGATTTTGAAGTCCAATAAAGTGCGTCCATCCATCATAAAAATTGCTCCACACAGCTCTATGGGGTTAATAATGGCCTTTTATAGTGAATCGATGTGTTTTTGTAGGAAAAATACCCATATTTAAAACTTTATAAACTGTAAACAAAACACCTGTCACAAATTAGAAGTACAAAGTGAGGATTTGTAAAAAAACTTACGATTACAAAATTAAAGTCGTAATATTTCGAGAATAAAATCGAAATTACTAAAGTCGAAATATCACGAGAATAAAGTCATAAAATTTCAAAATACTACAAGAATAGTCTGAATACTATGAGAGTAAAGTTGTCAAATTTTGAGAAAGTGGAAATTACAAGAATAAAGTAGAAATACTGAGAATAAAGTCGTAAAATTTTGAGAATAAAGTCGAAGTTACAAGAATAAAGTAGAAATACTAAGAGAATAAAGTTGTAAAATTTTGAGAAAGTCGAAATTACAAGAATAAAGTCAATATGTTTTGAGAATAATGTCGAAATACTACGAAAATAAAGTTGTCAAATTTCGTGAATAAAGTCGAAATTACAAGAATAAAGTAGAAATACTATGAGAATAAAGTTGTACAATTTCGAGAAAGTCGAAATTACAAGAATAAAGTCGAAATGTTTTGAGAATAAAGTCGAAATACTACGAAAATAAAGTTGTCAAATTTTGAGAATAAAGTGGAAATTACAAGAATAAAGTAGTCTTGCAAACGCTATGAGAATAAAGTCTAAATATTTCAAGAATAAAGTCAAAATACTACAAGAATAAAGTTGTAAAATTTTGAAAATAAAGTCGAAATACTACAAGAATAGTCTAAATACCATGAGAGTAAAGTTGTACAATATCGAGAATAAAGTTGAAATTACAAGAATAAAGTCTAAATGTTTTGAGAATAAAGTCGAAATACTATGGAAAATAAACTTGTCAAATTTCGAGAAAAAGTTGAAATTACAAGAATTAAGTCAAAATGTTTTGAGAATAAAGTCAAAATTATGAGAATCAATTAGTAGCAATTTACTAGATTAATGTTTTAAGAGTATATTCTAGCCTATTGTGTATGCAAGTGGCCCAGATTGGGAGCACCGGGAGATATTCCAAAGTCTCAGCTTTCAAAATCTCAGTTTTTTAGCGAAATACAAACAATGTTTCTTGCAATGTCGTTTTCATGCTCTTTAATGTGGTGTGACAGATCGCTGTATTCGCTTCAGTTTAAGCACCATATGAATCAAAAATTCCGGTGACCTGGCAACTTCTCCCGGTGCTCTCAATCCGGGCCTTTGCATGCGCAATATAATCTGTACTCTGAAAAAATTATAATTTTAATTTCTATGATTTAAATTCTCGAAACGTTATTCTCATAATATTTTGACTTTATTCTCGAAATATTTTAACTTTTTTCATGTAATATTTCGACTTTATTCTCATAATTTCGACTTTATTCTCGAAATATTACGACTTTAATCTCATAATCTTAGATTTTTTGAAACGCCATCGTACTTTAACCCATCGCAGTCGTGTGGTGGACTTTTTATGATGGTGGATGCACTTTTTTAGGCTTCAAATTCTCAACACCCATTCACTGCCATTATAAAGCTTAGAAGAGCCAGGACGTTTTTTTAATATAACTCCAATTGCATTCACATGAAAGAAGAAAGTCATAAACACCCAGGATGGCTTGAGGGCGACTAAATCATGGAGTAATTTTCATTTTTGCCTGGACTGGCCCTTTAAGATGTGTTCAGTCTATTTAGTCTCACTGAAACCTAGGCTCTTCTGGATGGTTTTTAGTGTGTTCTATGCGGTTGCCAGGTGGAATATCTGACAGAGCTTTGTCTTGGGGTTGTTAGGGTGTTTTGAGAGACAAGCCAAGAAGCAATGAAGAAAACTCTTTGTCAGGCCATGAGAAATGTTTTCTCTTACTATGTCGTGTTTCTTTTTCGCACACACACACACACACACACAGAGTGCAGCTCTAATGTACGTCCATATTTATCTTCCCCCCATAAAGTTTCTCTCTCTCTCTCCTTTCATTAAGTTGTACAGCTTCACATCAAAGTCTTGCAAACGCTCAGTAAGTCGCGTCTGACTGCGCTCACCGCTTTACTGGGAATTCAATCAAACCTAACGTTTCTCGTTTATGTGATTTACGAGTGGACTCAAATTAGTCGTGAACGCTCCAGGTTCCTCCACATCTTTCTGATGTGTATTTTTAGACTGTTTCTCTTCAGTAAAAGCAGACATCAGTTGAAGTGTGGGTTTGTTTTCATGTGTGTCAAGCACACATCTGTGATTCCTCGCACATCGTCTCTGCGCTTACGGGCCGTTCGTAGTCCCAGAAGTCCCTTGTATGAAATGAAATATGCCGTCTATTTTCCTTATTTCTCTGACCTTTGAGCTTTTTAATGCGGCGTACCTGATTGAGGTCATAAATGAACACGGCTGGTGTCGTAAGGTTGTGAGGGACATCGATCGCTTTCTGATTGGTGGGATTTGACCGTCCCTGATGTGTGATTGGTGCAGAAGCATCGTTCGTGGAGGTGTTTTTAGCGAGCCTGTTCAGCTCAATAAACCTCTACTCCTTTAAACCTGATTAAATGAGTTCGCCCGGATTGTTTATCGAGAACTATCGGTCCGGCTGCTGGGATTCCCATGGGTGTGTTGAGCTCACAGCGATGTGCTTGAGAGGAGGGAGGCAAATTGAGTCAGGAAAACTCAGACGACTCCAGATAATTGTGTTCCATAAAGTATGCTTAACGGTTTGATGGTTTTAGATCCACTGGAGTCTTAGATGAGCCGCCTACAGACCCAAACTCTCATACTATAGCAATTGAACTCTTGAATAGGCTGATTGTGCGCAACTAAAGGTGGACAAGTTATAGTCATGAATCCTGGATAATGATAATGTCTTTATTTTATTTTATTTTATTTTATTTTTTGTTAATTTAATGTGTGTATGTGTGTGTATGTATGTGTATGTATATATGTATGTGTATGTATGTATATGTTATTTATATATTTTGAATTTTTGAATTTTAATATCATTTATATAATAATATTAGTATTATTATTGGTATTATTATAATTATTAATGGATTTACTTTCAATTAATATTTATTATTTTATTCAGAGTTTGTTTTTTCATTTTAAGTTACAATCTTTTATTTTGTGTTTATTTAATATTTTATTTTATTTTGCATATTGATTTATTTGTATACTTTATATTATGTATTTATTATTATTATTATTATTATTATTATTAAGGATTTACGATTCAATTTTTATTTATTTTATTCAGAGCGTGTTTTTTCATTTTAAGTTATAATCTTTTTATTTTATTTAATATATCTATTTTCCTTTTTTTTATTTAATGGTAGCTTAATTTTAGTTTTTATTTGTTAGTTAATTACTTTTAAAATGGCTATTTTAATAATATTTGATTTTTTAAACATTTCCACAAAATAATTATTTTAATTATTTTTTTAAATATATATATATTCAGTTATTTATTTTATTCAGAGCTTGTTTTTCATTTTAAGTTATCTTTTTATTTTATTTAGTATCTATTTTGCATTTTTTTTTATTTAATGTTAGCTTAATTTTTTTTTTTTTTTTAATTAATTACAATTACAATTGATATTTTAATAAAATTTTGATTTTTTTTTTTTTAAACATTGCCATAAACCCTTTTTATTTTAAAATATTTTTCATTTTATTTGATAATATTTTTATTTATTTTAGTTTTTTTATGTTTTATGTGTGTATATATATATATATATATATATATATATATATATATATATATATATATATATGTGTGTGTGTGTGTGTATATATGTTATTTATATATTTAATATATTTTTTTAACACCATTTTTTTTTTAATTTGTATTTCAGAATCTTTTTATGAATTTTATTTTATTTTTATTTCGTTAATACATTGTAAGAATTATTTTATAATTTTTTATTTTAATTTATATTTTAGCATTATTTTATTAAAAAATATATATATATATATATATATATATATATATATATATATATATATATATATATATATATATATATATATATATATATATATATATATATATATATATATATATATATATAATTTTTTTTTTTTATAGTGAAACGTTTTTATATTCTTCTTTATCTGTCTTTAAATTCGGTCTCACCGTTCAGATTCTCCACCAGCTCCATCATCAATCATTTGTAAGCGGAATGACTGGTCCTGAAACAGGAATACATTAACTTCCGGTTGAAGCGGACACGTTTGACCTTTATCATTCGTGGTCTCGTGCCGGCTGCTCGTCTCTACAGCGGTCTGAGTGACCTGTGTGCGGTCGTCTGGAGATGATCGCTGACCTTTTGTAAGATCTGGCCTGTCAGCAGCCTCCATCATGGAGTTTAATGATGACTGGATGATCTCTGCACCTCATGTTCTCCATCGTCCTTGACTTCCTGCTGTGTCTCCACTTTAATGAGTTCACCTTCAGACCTGCGGGTATTATGCATCTTGTCAGTTTGGTTCTGGCCCATCCTATTTATTTAGCTTTGTTATTATGGATATGAAAAGGCTAAAAGCAGTGCTATGCCTAGACTCCTTCCCAGACATATTTTATATTTATATTTTTATATATGTGTGTGTGTGTGTGTGTGTGTGTGTGTATGTATATATATATATATATATATATATATATATATATATATATATATATATATATATATATATATATGTATATATGTATGTATGTATGTGTGTGTGTGTATATATATGTGTGTATGTATGTGTGTGTGTGTGTGTGTGTGTGTATATATATATATATATATATATATAAATATTAACACAACAATTATATGTTTTAATTTTTATATTTTTAACATTACATTTTTTTTAATATTTTATTTGTCAAGCAACAGACATTTATATTTAATATTGTAACTATATATATATATATATATATATATATATATATATATATATATATATATATATTATTTTAGTATTTAATTGTTTTTGATTAAATGTTTTTGTCCATTTTTTTAATTTTATATCTACTTTTATATTTTTTTTATTTTTAATTTTAACATTGTAACAAACGTACAATTTCATAATCTTGAATTTTGCAATTTATTGTTATTTTTTCACAATTTTTTATTTTATAAATGTATTTTTTTAATATATTCATAATATATTTTTATAAAATAAAAATAATTTTATTTTTAATATTATTTTTACAAGGTTTTTGTCATAAGTAACATAATTTAATTTTAATATTTGTAACATTATATTTTTTTTGTCAAGTAAAAGACATTTATATTTTATATTTATGTAATGTTTTTTATATATATATATATATATATATATATATATTAGTTTTTTTATTTTATTAATTGTCATTATTTAATGTAAATTAAATATTTTAGTCAATTTTATTTTATATATATTTTTTTATTTTAATCATTTTTTTCTTATTTTTTTTTAACATTGTAACAAACTTTCATAATCTTTCATTTTGTATTTCATTGTTTTGTTTATAATTTTGTTTTTTTTTTAAATGTCATTCTTTTAATTTTATTTTTTATTTTCAATATTGTAACAGGTTTTTTTTTTAAATATTTTTTATTTATAATTTATAATATCATTTATATTATTATAATTTATAATTATTTATAATTTAGTCAAGTAACATAATGAAATGATTATTTTCCACTCTATTGAATTCAAGAGGCAGTTCTTGCTACTGTACCTTTAAGACTTTTTTTAAATGACCTTTATATTGACAAATTTTTGCTTACGGTCATCCATCAAAGTAGCAAAATTACTGAATTACAGTGTGGTTGGACTGGACAGGGAGTTTCGCCGTTCAGAGTATTTCTACCTAGTATATCAAACTAAAAGGTGAAGGAAAATTCATCATTAAATGAAATGACCCTTTTGACGTCTAGTCTTTCTGCATTCATTAAGGTGCCTTGCTTTTCTAGACCCAAACTCATCCTGAGTGCCTCCAGCTACACCGTGTACTTCATCTGGTTTCAGCTAATGCATCTGGACCTTTTTAAAATGAACACCACTCTGCTTTCTGCATTAACAGCGTTCGCTGCTTTCTCCATTAACACTGGAAGTGAATTAATGCTGTGGCCGGCTCTGTGACTCCATTAACGCCTTCAGTAAACACAGCATATATGTCATTACTCTGCGGTCAGTGCGCAATCGCTAAAATATTAAAGATGAACGCAGTCACGTTATGCCGGAGATCGTCGGCTCACGTGTGAAACTTTGCGGCTCGTGGTTCATTTGCCTTCAGGAGTTATTTACAGATGGCCGTGGGTGATTTCACATGCATATATTTACATCTTTGAACATTTCTGTCCTATTTTGGAGGAACGGGTTGCAGTGAGGACTAGTTTGAAGGATTGTTTTGCGCTCTGGTTTTAAGGTCTGCATGTGTGCTCTTAAACACAGAGCATCGGTGAGAATTCTGATGTAGTCCTTTTCACTCCCAGATAATAACCCTGAATGTTAAAAGCAGAAAGAGAGCGACGTGAGGGAAGATGCTTTGAAACCGTACCATGCCAGGCTACTTAACATTTAAAGTAGGCGAATTATAATCATACTCCTCCTCTGAAAAAGATAGGGTAGTACGCTATATATTTTTTAATCAGAGTGGCATTTTCTCTGGGTCACAAACAATGAGGATTTTAATGAATCGGTTAAAAAAAAAAGATTTACAAGCATTTTGCTTCTTTACTCTACTTTTTTGTATTTATCATATTTTTATATTTAACAAACGTTACATTTTGTACCTGAATAAATCAATGATTGAAGTATTGGTGTGATATGTTCGTATTTACGCACTCACATCAGGATCCTAGCAGCACTATTCTGAATATGCTGGAGTTTCGTGATGCTCTTGCTAGGGATCCCGATGAGAAGAGCGTTACAATAGTCCAGCCTTGAGGAGACAAAGGCGTCCACAAGTTTCTCAGAATCATGTAGGGTAAGTGTAAGTGTACACTTATTATTATTATTATTATTATTATTATTATTATTATTATTATATAAATCAGTGTTAAGGGAATAGATTGAGTGAACAACGCAATGGTTTATTCACAAAGAAACACGTTTAATTTCTGAATAAATCATTGTTTTTGAGCAAATTGATTCAGTGTACACTTTAGTGACTCGCTCACAAAGAGTCACATATTTAGTTCCTGAATAAATCAGTTTTGAGCAAACTGACTGAGTGAACAATTCAGTGACTCATTCACAAAGAGTCACACATTTAGTTTCTGAATAAATTATTTTTGAGCAAACTGATTCAGTGAACAGTTCAGAGACTCATTCACAAAGAGTCATATGTTTAGTTCCTGAATAAATCAGTATTTGAGCAAATCGATTCAGTGAACAATTCAATAACTCGTTCACAAAGAGTCACACATTTAGTTTCTGAATAAATTATTTTTGAGCAAATTGATTCAGTGAACAGTTCAGAGACTCATTCACAGAGTTACATGTTTAGTTCCTGAATAAATCAGTATTTGAGCAAATCGATCCAGTGAACAATTCAGTGACTCGTTCACTAAGAGTCACATGTTTAGTTTCTGAATAAATCAGTGTTTCTTGAGCAAATCGATTCAGTGAACAATTCAGTGACCCGTTCACAAAGAGTGACTTGTTTAGTTTCTCAATAAATCAGTGTTTATGAGCAAATCGATTCAGTGAACAAATAAATAACTCATTCAGAAAGAGTCACGTGTTTAATTCCTGAATAAATCATCGTTTTTGAGCAAATTAACTGAATGAATAATTCAATGACTCATTCACAAAGAGTCACATTTAGTTTCTGAACAAATTGATGTTTTTGACCAAAAATCGATTCGGTGAACAATTCAATGACTTGCTCACAAAGAGTGACTTGTTTAGTTTCTGAATAAATCGGTGTTTATGAGTAAATCAATTCAGTGAACAATGCAATGACTCGTTCACAAAGAATCTCTTGTTTAGTTCTGGAATAAATCAGTTTTAGAGCAAATTGACTGAGTGAACAATTCATTGACTCATTCGTAGTCACGTTTAGATCCTGAATAAATCAGTGTATGAGCACATCGATTCAGTGAACAATTCAATGACTCATTCACAAAGAGTCACATTTTTAATTCCTGAAGAAATCATTGTTTTTGAGCAAACTGGTTTAGTGAACAATTCAGTGACTCATTTACAAAGAGTGACTCATTTAGTTTCTGAATAAATCAGTGTTTGTGAACAATTCAATGATTTGTTCACATAGTGACTTGTTTAGTTTCTAACTAAATAAGTTTTTGAATAAATCAATTCAGTGAACAATTCAATGACTCGTTCACAAAGAGTCACTTGTTCAGTTTATAATGAATCAATGTTTTTGATTCAGTGTTGTCGTTTTATAAATCAGTGACTGTGTGTGTGTGTTTGAGAGAGAGAGAGAGAGAGAGAGAAAGATGCATTTACTATGAAGAGGCAAAATGCTTCAGAATGTGAATCAGTCTGTCAAGCTACTGAATGCAGTTAAGTTAGTAGCAGCAATGTTCACTTAGCTATTCCAAATACAAAGAAGCCACCATATTTGAGAGATCCCAGAGATGTAAATGAGAGCACACAGTGTGTGTTTGCATTTAAATGCATCAAATGTTGAATCGTTTTCGCACACATGTGCTCCAGATGTTTGTGTTGCCATAGTGACAGCTGTCGCAGTGGCACAGTCATTTATATTCAAGCGTTTGCGCCAGCAACAATGGCAGCTCGTCTTTGTTTCAGTGTTGAGGGCTCTCACTTCCTCTCCTCTTCTCCTGTGATTGATTTTACATTAGCGAAGCACACGTATCGATTTGAGCCGCTCGTTTGTCAGAGCGTTTCAGTCCTCGGACTCATTACGCTCCTGCAGTCCGTCTCCAATGCTTTTCACACCTTTCAGTGCGCTTTTAGCTTAAGGGCTCAAAAATATTTCTATTACTGCCGCAGTTATTGTTTCACATCTCTCGTATGAAGTTCAGCATCTGACTGCATTACTAAGTCGTAAATGTACTCTTAATTGAAGATCAGAAATTCAAGAGAGCTCGAATGAGGGAAAATCTATTCTGCTAAATTTCAGAAATGCTATTTCGGGGCTGACAATGTAGTTCCTGTGCAATATTCCAAGACGTCTGAAGACATTAATTTAATGTGTTACTTGCATTTCTTTGTAATTGTAAAATTTACTAGCAATTTCTGAGTAAAAATTGTTTTTTAAGATCTGTTGCTTGAATGAAAAGTACTGATAGAATTCATTTATTTATTTTTTAATGTCTGTTTTGATCCAAATTACATTTCAAAAAGGTTTGGAAGTCTTTTATATATTATATTAAAATGTGTATATATAGTCAAATTTTTTTAAAAAGATTTTGTCCATTTCAGTTTATATGAAAATATTTTAGTGGAAGAGAAATTAATGCAAAATTCTATATTTATATCAAATACAAATACATTTCCTATATAATAAAATTAATACATTTTTTTTTTACCTTATAAATTTAAAATGTACAGTTTTATAGCTAATTAAAAAAAAAAAAAAGTTAATTTAATATTAAAAAGTTTTTTTGTAAAGATTAAAAATTTTTGTCAATTTCAGTTAAGTTAATGGAAAAAAAGTAAATAATTTACATTTAAATAATTTTAAAAAATGCATTTATTTTTTTCTATTAAAAAAATTAAAGTTTAGGTAATGAGAAATAGTGCACATTTTATATTAAGTATAATTAAAATAAATACATAAACAGTTTGTATATTATTTTTTAAAAAATCACAAGTAACTTTTTGGTCACTTCACACGTTCTTCAAAAATGTACATTTTAATCTTATTTTTTGTACTTTTTTTAATTAAAATGTACTGTTTATAATTTATTTTTAATATTAAAATGTTTTCTTTTAAAAAATTTAAAAAATGTAAAATATTTTGTCAATTTCAGTTTAGTCAGTGAAAATAAAAAATAAATAATTACATAAATGTAAATAATTTAACATTTAAAATAAAAAATAAAAAAATATTTTTCTATTAAACAATTTGAAAATTTAGGCAATGAGAAATTAATGCAAATTTATATTATATTAAGTATAAATAAAATAAATACATAAGCATTTTGTGTATTATTTAAAAATCCCAAATAACTTTTTGGTCACAGATTCTTAAAAATATCTCCTTTTGTGTTGCTCAGAAGAAAATACGTCAAAGTAAATAAAAAATGGCCATTTTAAATTTATTTATTATTATTATTATTTTTTTTTTTTTTAATTAAAATTTACTCTGTTTATAGTTAATTTTTTTTTAAGTTAATAGTTATTTTTAATAAAATAATTGTAGTCAAAACTTAGGTTTTGATTTCAGTTTAGTCACAATTACTAACTCACAATTGCAAAATATAAATGTATAATTCTTAAAAAAAAAAAAAAATAAATAAATAAATAAGTTTTAAGTTTAAGTTTACACCTGCAAGAAAAAAAGGCCAAATTGTAAGAAATAAACTATTGGAAAGAAGCATCCATACAAAAATCTAAGGAAACCATTTCTACTGTAAAGAATCTTTTGTGCGATGAAAAGACTCCATGAATGTTTTTTCATGGAACCGCAGATGCCAATAAAAAAAAACTTTATTTTTAAGAGGGAACGTGAACACCTCGTCAGCGCTTTCCATGTGTGATCAGATTCCCAGAGCTGACGCGTAGAGATGTTGTCACATTAGATATCACCCTCAAAAAAATCTGTTTGGTCCAGGAACTCTTTCCAAAGCGCTGGTGAGGATTGAAACCTCCTCTGTATCTCCGTACCCCCGTCACATTCCACCGCCGAGCAAACAGACAGAAAAAGCTCCCCCATTCATCCGTGGATTTCATCTGCCCTCCACAAACATTTGCTCCTCCGGTTCCCTCGCACTTCCCCCGCGTGTCCGAGCGCTCCAAGAGCAACACGAGACCTCACACGCGCTCACGGGGGGAGTGTAAACAGGGCAGGCGCTAACAGGACACTCCCGAGACCACACAGGGTCCCATTCAGATGCACGACGTGGCTCAGAGCCGCCACACAAACAGCTTTCAGTGTGACGATGCCGGTCGCAGTTGGCCTGACGGTGCTGCAACAGCCAAAATGCTTGATTCTTGATCGAAGGGACAAATTAAGACCCAACTCGTGATGTACATGTGAAATCGCTTATCATTTTAAAGGAACATGTCATTCAGACAATTAAAATAAAATTTAAAATGTTCATTTTTTTGATGGTTAAGCAACAGTAGATGTTTTGAAGAATATGTGAAGTGACCAAAAATGCTGTTTCTGATTTTTTGGTAATATGTAAAATGTTTATGTATATATTTTAGTTATACTTTATATAATACATAATTTGCATTAATTTCTATTATTGTTATTTATTGTTTATTTGTTTAATTATTATTTGTCACTTTTAGTTTTAAATATTGACACAATTGCTAAATCTTAAATGCAAAAATGTAAACTTATAAATTGCAGTTCTGAGTAAAACAAGTCCATTTTTTTATTTAAATATTTTGTTTATTTATTTATATCTTCAACTGCAAGTTAGTAATTGTGATTCAACTGAAATGGACACAACCTTTACAAAAATGCTTTGACTAATTACTTTATTAAAAATTACTATTATCTTAAAAAATAATTAACTATAAACAGAGTAAATTTCAATTTAAAAAGTAAGATTAAAATTTAAATTTTTTCAAAATGTACTTACAAGAAGTAATTTTCTTCTAAGTAACACAAAAGATGTTTTAAAGAATCTGTGAAGTGACTAAAACGTTATTTGTGATTTTTAAATAATATACAAAATTCTTTTTTGTTTTTTTAATTTATACTTAATATAATATAAAATGTGCATTAATTTCTCATTGCCTACGTTTTAAAAAAAAATTAATAGGAAAAATTTAGTTATTTTATTTATTTATTTAAAAAAAAAATTACAATTATTTACATTTAATTATTATTTTAAATTTTTACATTTTTGTTGACTTAACTGAAATTGACCATCTTTATTAAAAAAAAAACTTAATATTAAAATTGCCTTCAAAAATAATTAACTGTGCACATTAAAAGACTTAACTATAAACAGACTACATTTTAATTTAAATTTAATTTCTCTTTAACAAAAATTTGTATCGTTTTAATAGAAATTTAAATTTAATTTTAAATTATTTAA
>VONZ01000052.1:1830000-2160523 GCA_012976165.1 Labeo catla | reverse complement strand
TTTACTGTAAAGCGGGACTGATTGGTTTCTTTTACTGTAAGGCGGGACTTTTTTTTCTCTGTCAGAAAAGTGATTGGCTCTGTTATTGTAAGGCTAGACTTTCTTTTCAAAAAGGTAATTGGCTCTTTTACTGTAAGGCAGGACTGATTGGTTTCTTTTCTGTATGGCGGGACTTTGTTTTTTGCAACAGCAAGGTGACTGGCTCTTTTAGCGGAGACTGTACCGTCTCCTCTACATTCAGCATGTTATTGTTTACAGTGTGTTGCCGAGCAGCCGTTGTTTAACAGAAGTGCACATTGTGCTCTTTGAGAACATGCAGTTCACCGACTGTAGATTCACCTTACGTTGATGGATGGATCCGTGGATCTTTTTTGATGTGCTCTGATACGTTTGGCCGGCGACGTGAGCACAAGATCATTGCTCATGTGACGTACCAATTGAAGCTCTCGCTGGCGAGGAGGCGGCGGATCTCTGACCGGACAGAAGTGATGGACGGCCACAGCGAGTATGGGTGGACACGTCAGCGGGTGTTATATCCCGTTTCCAGATATAACTCTCCCTCATTAAGCTCTCCTATCATGCTCACTGGAGTGCTGCTGTCGCTGGCACAGAGCCAAGATGGCGGCTTCCACAAATCCCAACATTTCAGCACTAGCTCAGTTCACCGGGTAAATGAAGCAGCCACACTACGGCAGATTTCATTTGCAGTCTAGCTGTGTCCATAAACACCCTACAGGAGATGAACTTTAAAAAGTAGAACTGTCAGAAGGCAGAAATGCAAGCGTGTTTTGATCCTCCGAGCACTTGCCTTGTTTGAGAGCAGCATGTGGGTAGTTACTGCATTACATACACGAATGGAAAAATTACAATGTTTATTTTTTTGAAAGACGTCTCTTCTGCTCACCAAGGCTGCATTTATTTGATCAAAAATACAGTAAAAATGATGAAATATTATTATAATTTAAAACAGCTGTTTTCTATGGAAATATATTGTAAAATGCAATTTATTCCTGTGATCAAAGCTGAATTTTCAGCATCATTATTCCAGTCTTCAGGGTCACATGATCCTTCAGAAATCATTCTAATGTGCTGATATTATATTTGACAGTCTGAGACAGGTGAAAATGAATGTATTCTGTCTCTCTCTGTCAGTCTCACACGTGTTTCTGCTGGAGTCGGGCTAATTTAGGCACTTCTTTATTTGAGCTCAAGTGGTCTGAAGGGGCTCGAAAGTGAACGAACGGCTGGACACACATTCCCCTTTGATCCAGTATGGCAGATGTGAATAATAACACTGATAACAACTAACTGGACAAAAAAGGCCTGATGTTAGCCTTAGCATCGTCTCTCCGCTGCTGCTAACAAATATACAAAATCAATCTTAGAACAACACACGCGATCCAAAATAGAATTCGCTGCTGTCTGCAATATCCTGATAAGAGATTTGATAGCATAAATATTTATAAAGAGCCAAAGGAAATGAAAATGAATTTGCATTCTGCTTTGTTATCATATGACGTGCTGTTATAAAACTGCAGCTTATGAATACAATTCTCTGCACTAGAGAAATTGTAGACTGACATTTTTTATAATTGGATGGTTAAGAAGAAATATGAAAAAGTTAATAAAAAGTTACGCTCTTTGATGTGATGTGCTATACTCTATCTCAAACATTTCTTCTATATACTGAATAATAATAATTATACTACTAATAATAATAATACTATATTATAATGACTAAACACTACTCATGTTTATTAACTATTAACTGACATTCCTAATTTTGCATGCACATAATAATAATATTAATAATTTACAGGTATAAACATTCAATGACTTAAAAGGTGCATGCACATAATAACAATGATTTACAAGGATAAATAGGAAGTGCATGCACAATAATAATAATAATATTTTTTTTTTACAAGTAAAATCACTTAAGTTGCATGCACATATATTAATAATATTAATAATAATAATAATAATAATAATTTACACGTATACACATTTAGTGACTTAAAAAGGTGCATACACAATACAAATAATGATTTACAAGGATAAATATTTAGAGATGGTGTTATTAGGTACATGCATAATAATAATAATAAAAATAATAATAATAATTTTTTCAAAGTAAAATATTTAATTACATCATAGGTTGCATGCACATAATCATAATAATAATAATAATAATAATAATAATAATATAAAACTATACATTTTTACAAGTAAGACATCATAAGTTGCTTGCAAATAATAATAATAATAATAATAATTATAATAATTATTATTATTATTATTATTATTATTAATAATAATAATAATAATAATAATATGCAAGGTGCATGCACATAATAATGATTTACAAGGACAAATATTTAGTGATGTATTATTAGGTGCATGCAAAATAATAATAATAATAATAATAATAATAATAATATAATTATTATTATTTACAAACATTTATAAACATTCAATGCCTTAAAAGGTACATGCACATAATAATAATAATAATACAATTGTTTTTTAAAAAGTAAAAATATTCAATGACATCATACATTGCACGCACATAATAATAATATTAATAATAATAATATCCATGTAGCATGATTTTGTTGAGCAACTCCATGGTATATTTTTACTTTTAAACTTTTACTGTCATACAAGATCTTTCAGAACTAGTGAATGCAAAAAGTTACAATTAATTTAAAATTATTTAAACATTATGTAAAATGTAAACGACACTGTGACCAGTTGCAAGACCTGAAATATGTCACTTCCTTATACATTCATATTTTGATACAAGTAAGAAGAAAACTGTTCACCCTAACAGCTGCGAAGATGTAATTCCTGCACCATAAGGCTAATTACACTCAATCTCTCATGGCCAATTATACTGTCAACTTTGGTTTTATACATTAACCGCAAATAAAGGGAAGTGTTTACAGACAGGTTTGTGCTGCCGGGACGCTGCATTATGTGACATCTAAATCCTAATAATGCAAATGTCACCGGGCTCATTCACAGGCCGAAACGCTCCAAATGATGAAAACTCAATCCAATATAAATCTGCCAGAGCTCTAAGACACCCGAATCTGGGGGCTTATTTGTTTGGAACAAGGAAATGAAATTAAATTTCTGAATATGACAGATGTGTGGCTTTGTAAAGCGAACGACGCAGTCGGTCCATCTCTAAACTGTCCAAATATAGAAAGTCTTCACACCTCACAAAAGCGTCCAGGAGCCCCAGGCATCCTCACTGCGTCGGGCAATTACGCTCCCTAAGCCCTGGGAAACCTCCCTGGATACACCAGCTGGACGGGTTACATAAGAGACGGAGGGCTGGATGTGAATGTTTGATGAGCTTCACGCGTCTCACCTGATCACCCCGTCCCAGAAAAGCTCCTCACTGTGGGGGCTGCAGTGATTTGTGCTGGGGAGACAGACATTGTGAGACATCTCATAAGGACTCAGTTTTCATCTGAGCTCCCCTCATTGTTATTGGATGCCTGTGTGCTGATTCAGAAGTTCAATAGTGTGTTGTGTCAGAACATGTACTGTGTGTACCAGCGGCAGCCAATCACAGACGGGGGAGGAGCAGCTCCTTCCTCACTGAATGTCATTTCAAAGACAGTAAAGAAGCGGCGCGCTGATGCCCTCCGGTGGACGAAACCACACCTGCACTGACAAACATCAGATACATTGTATACACGAAAAAGTATTTAGACATTTAAAGGGATAGTTCATCCAAACATGAAAATTCCGTCATTAATTACTTGACTGTTTTGTCAGTGCTCTTGGCACCTTTCTGAACCTTGAACGTGGTGGGACCCCTGCTGTCAGAAGGGTCAGAAAGCTCTCGGATTTCAAAAATATCTTAATTTGTGTTTTGAAGACGAACAAAGGTCTTACGGGTTTGGAACAACATGAGGGTGAGTAATTAATAACAGAATTTTTATTTTTGGGTGAACTGCCCCTTTAAGGCAAGACACTACAGGCAAAACCGTTGTTTTTTCATCTAATTTTTGGTCTGTTTTGCTCCCATAGCATGTTTTCTTTCAAACTAGTGGGAAGAAAACATCCAAAATACACATTTAAGTGTTTGTTATTGTACTTTACCTATTTTCTCCTGTAGATTTCAATTCCAATCCGTATCTTTAAAGGCAGCAGGTTTGTTTAGACTTCAGAAGCACTTTCGTCCATCATATACAAGATATAATAAAGCTTTTATATATATATATATATAGATAGATAGATATATAACGTTTCATACCTAAAACAAGGTCAAAATGTTTCAAAATGTGTTTTTTATTTTACTGTCTGTTAACATTATTTTCTGATTCATAAAGTGATAGACAGAAAAAACCCTAAAAAACTCTAATACGTCAACAAAATCAAACAAAACTGGATTCTGGAAATATATGCAGACTAGTGCATTTTGATTAGATAATGCCTCATTTGCAGATTTACATTTCAAGAATAAATATTTAGTAATTATTATTATTAAGTTCATGCAATAACAACAATAATAATAAATAATTTAATAAATATATTTTTTTAAATGACTTTTTTTTAAAGTAAAAATAGGGCTGTCAAACGATTAATCGTGATTAAACGCATACAAAATAAAAGTTTGAGTTTGCCTAATATATGTGTGTACTGTGTGCAATTGTTATGTATATATAAATACACATAAATTTAAGATAAATGTTATTTACGTACAAAATATTTATTTACATATAATTAATTAAATAATTAAAATAAATTCATATACTTGTAAATATTATATATACATAAATGTGTTTGTATTTATATATCCATAATTACAGACACAGTACACCCACATATATTAGGCAGACGCACACTTTTATTTTGTATGAGATTAATCGTGATTAATCATTTGACAGCGCTATAAAGATATTCATTGACATCATAAGTTGCATGCACATAATAATAATAATAATAATAATAACAATAACAATAACAATAATACAATAAATATTTATTGATTATTAGGTACATGCAATAATAATAATTTACAAGTATAAACATTCAATGACAATAAAAGTTGCATGCACATTAATTATAATAATAATAATAATAAACAAGAATAAATATTTAGTAATTATTATTAGGTGCATGCAATAATAATAATAATAATAATAATAATAATATTACAACAATTAAATAATAATAATAATAATAATAATAATAATAAATAAGAAGCACAACAACAACAATAAAACTAACTATATGTTAGACTTCATCCATGGACACACTGCATGTACCCAGTTTTTTTGAGAAACTCTTTAAATATAGCCTGGGTGAAAACAAGGTGAAACTGTATTTTACTGTCTGTCTGTATTTTCTGATTCATAAGGTGATAGAAAGAGATATCCAAAAATCAAACAAGACTTTTGAAGACCTGGCTTTATCCAATGTTTAGACTTCTATTCTGGTAATATATGCAAACTAGTGCATATTTATTTAAACAAGGCCTCATTTGCATATTTCAACAACATTTCATAAAACACATTCACTTTAATAATTTTTACTCTATTCAGCTGTGCTGTTTTGCCTTAAGTCACACTTTTGAAATGTCTGCATGTTCATTTCATCATATAACAAAATATTAAAACCAAGTGGCACCTAGCTTTTTGGTAACACTTCATTTTACAGTGTCCTCTTTACACATTCCTTCCATGTGCTTACTATAGTAATAATAACAAATTATGCATAGTTACACACAACTAACCCTAAACCAAAATATTTATAAATAAATATTTTATAAATAAATATTTTAAACCTAACCATACAGTAAGTGCAAGTAATATAGCGCAAGTTCATTAATATTACTCAAAACTTCAATGTATAATTACACTGGACACCATAAAGTGTAAACTTTTTTCTGAGCCATTTTAATCAGCATAACAAGCTGTTTTGTACTGCTAAAAATAACTAGAAGTGAAGTGAATTCTCACACATTCAAGCTACACATGGCTGCGCTGCTATTAATTTAAAAATGAGGTGGATAGACAATATATCTATTGTTTTATCATTTGGAACAAATATCTGTCATCGTTAGTATCAGTCTGTTCGTCTGTGTTACAAACAGACCGTCATTAGAGGTGTTGATCTTTCAGTGACTCTTTTTGAACGTTACATTGTTACACTTGATGAACAAATCACTTGAATCATTCTGAATCAACTGATTCATCCAACACTGATTCAAAACTGCTTCAGCTTTCTGGAGCAAAAATTGTAAATGTACATTTTTTTAAAAACTACTAACATTTTTAAGCTTACAAATACTTTTTGGGTGTTGTGTAGTGTATTAAATCAAGCAAGGCTTTTGAATCTGTCTTTATCCAATGTTTAGATTTTGATTCTGGAAATATATGAAAATTAGTGTGTTTTATTTCATAATGCATCATTTGCATATTTAAAATTTCAAGGATACGTATTTAGTGATTATTATTAGGTGAATGCAATAATAATTATTATTCTAAACAATAAAACTAAATAATAATAATAATAATAATAATAATAATAATACTAAATACTAATTTAAAAAATATATTTAAAAAAATATTTTTTTACAAGTAAAAATATACATTGACATCATAAGTTGCATGCACATAATATTATTATTAATAATACAAGAATAAATATTTAGTGATTATTAGGTGCATGCAATAATAATAATAATAATAATAATAAAACTAAATAAAACTAAACTGTGGCGCAGTGTTGTGCAGTGTATTATGGCTTCAATCAGATTCAAAGAACAAACCAATTTCTAAAAAAATTACAATGATGTTTGCTTTGTTTTAATAACAGTTTATTATTTTTTATATTATTTTTTATTTATTATATTTACATTTTTGGTAACATCTCAGTAAGGGACAAACTTTGTACATTTAATAAAAAAAAGGAAAAATAATTGTAATTAAATGTAAATAATCTTGTATATCACATGTAATAATAATAATAATAATAATAATAAAACTTAATAAAACGAAACTGTGGCGCAGTGTTGTGCAGTGTATTATGGGCTATCAGATTCAAAGAACAAACCAATTTATATTAAAAAAAAAAAAAAAAATACCGATGTTTGCTTTGTTTTATTAACAGTTTATCATTTCTGTTTATAACAGTTTATAATTTTATTAGTTTTTTTTTTAATTAATTTATTATAATTAAATTTTTTGGTTACTTCTCAGTAAGGGACAATCTTTGTACATTTAATCATTTAAAAAAATTAAAAATAAATAATTGTAATAAAATGTAAATAATCTTGTATATCACATGTAATAATAATAATAATCATAATAAACACACCAAGTTCCCCAAAAATGTCAGTTTAATAGATTAATAAAAAGTATAAGGCTAAGATGAGCTGGGAGGAGATGAACAAATTGAGAGGACGACAGTTAAACAGAGGATACCGGGTGACGCTGATGTCCGCTCCATTCTTACAGACAGGAAGTGCCCAAACCTGGAGGATTATGGGACGGCGCACTCTTCCCATCCACAAAATGCTGGCATAACACACTCATCTAAACACAACACACACACAAACACACATGCTCACACCCGCTGTCCTTTAAAAATAGTGCATAGCTCAGTGAAAGTACATTTCTGTAGTCCGTTATTAAGATTGATCCGCCCACAATCAATCAATCAATCAACCTGATTTACATTATCAAAAAAAAACTCAAATCCAAGCCTTCTACATTTCATATACATATCTGTATTTTGTATATATTTATATTCAATGTACAAAGTTACATTCTGAACTGCAAAGGCTCGTTCATAGAAATAAATACTGCAATGGCTAGTTCGCGACAGGAAGTTGTTTCTGCTCTCCTGGAGAGGACGAACAACTGCAAACGAAGCAGCTCAGCACGAACGCAAGCACAACAGCAGCGCAGCATCAGCAGGACGCCTGCCGTCACACATTAGAGTCTAAAAGACGTGTACAAAAGTGTCATAAAAATACGCGTTTGTCTCTACGCACTACTTTCCTGCGAAAACCGCTCTATAGTGTTAAAAAAGACGGCGAACGAGCAAGACGTGGATTTGTGTGACGAGGGAGTGATAAAATAGTTTGTCTAGAGTCCATCGGTGAGGCTATTAAATCATTTTCTCTATCCTTTGGTAACCGTGCGACATTCATATGAAAATATTGCATTTGCGCTCACAGTATCTGGATGATTTAAGGTTTGAGAAAGCGCTTATCGGCGGAAACGTCCCACGAACTAACACAAAAGCTCTTCTAGGCACGACGTAGTGCATTGTGCATCAGCCCGTTGTGCGTTCACCCCAAAAAACGGACTGAATCAGCCATTATTTGTCTTGACGAAAGCGCAAACAAAGTCTGAATACGTCATTCCTTGTCCATTATTGTGAATTGCGTGATAGAAATACTATAAGCCGTTGCTTAAAATGTCTTAAACAAGGCAGAAGGAAGTGAAAAAGGTCCAAAGCGTGTGTGGAGCGACGTCACTCCTCGCTAGTCATGACCTGCCACACGATGAGGTGACTGCGCTCGGCTTTGGCCAGGAAGGGCTGCAGGTTCAGTGTGGGTTCGTCGATGGGTTCTGTGTCTCCTCCTTCATCTCCTGTGATATGAAGAGAGGAGCGTGTGAGTAATCAGGCGCTTTAAATTGGAGCGCAGCAACCGGACGCGTCTGACTCACCCATCCTGAAGTCGATGTAACCCTCTCCTCCGCTCATGACCAGCACAGACTTCACCAGCTCTGGCGTGGGCGAATCGGAGGACTTGTCAGCGGCCGCCTCGACCCCTGAACCCCCAGATGGAATCACCTGCCCTGCAAAAGGGAAAAACATCATGGCTGTTTAACAAGGGGGAGAAGAGTTGGGGTCACGATTTTGAATCAAATTTTCAGAATAAAAACTACATTGTTTTAGTAAAAAAAAAGTAAACTTTCTCTATTTTTTCTAACCTTATTAAACGCATGGGTCATTTTTTAATGTCAAATTCTAACATGTGATCAATGTATTCAGTTAGAATAAGAAACTGTATGTCTGTTATTAAAAAAAATCCAACTTTGGCAAAGAAGCTGCATCTGAAGTGGCATGTTTCAGTTTTTGTATTTGTTTTAAAAGATTAACTGAACTGTTTTATGCCTTCATTTGATTACTACTGTTTTGGATAATACATCTGTTATTACATCACAAATCCAGAAAAACACAGAATTTCTAAAAAAAATAAATAAATAAATAAATAAAAGAAAATAATAATAATAATAATAATAATAAATAAATAAATAAATAAATAAATACATAAATACATAAATAGATTTCCTAGGGCACTATTATAGTAAAAAAAACAAAAAAAAAAAAACAATAAAATAATAATAATAATACAATATTAAATTGCTAACATTTTATGAATTTAATTGATAAGACTTGCTTTTTGATTATTAAAATGTAATTAATTCAGAGGAAAAAATTAAAGCAGAAAACATTTTGTAGAATTTGGGAAAAAATAAAGGCCCTAAAATATAGAGGACCAAAATAAACAATTAATAAATTAATACATACATGTGTGTAATGATAGAAAAATAAATATAGGAATAAATGACAATAAAATACATTTTCAAACATACATTTTATTTTCAGCAATATTTTCATTTTTTCATTTATTTTTATATTTATGTATTTATTTTTGTATTTATTTATGTACTAAATTAATGAATTAATAAATTATTCAATTGTTAAATTATGAATACAATTAATTAGACATGCTTTTTGATTGCTAAAAATGAAATTTAACCGTTAAAACAGAAAATTATTTTTTTGTTTGTTGTCATTTTTATTTTCTTTAAATGTCTGTTTAGGTTTTAAGATTTAGTTTTAGATTATTTTTAGTTATACTAAATTTAATAAATTTAGTAATATTTTAGTATACTGTTGATATACTATTAAAATTTTTGTTAATATTTTGAATTTTCTGTTTTCATTTTAATTTTATAGAAATTTGTTGTAATTGTGTTGTCTATAAAGCTTTTACATTTAAATTTTCAGCTTTAGATTTAGTTTTAGTTATTTTAGTATACTACTGATATACGTTTACAGTTTGTTAATATCTTTATATGTTCTATTTTAATTAAAATTTCAGTAAAACTTTTAGTAATTTTACTGTGCATTTTTTGTAATTTTAAAAAAATAAATATATATACTTGTTTTTTTTCATTTTCAGTTTTAGATTATTTCTTTTTAGATATTTTAGTATACTACTTTTGATATAATATTTGATATACTATTTTTAGTATATATACTTTTGATATACTATTAAAGTTTGTTAAAAAGAAAGAAAAAAAATATATATATATATTTTTGTATTTATTTCCACATGTACTAAATAAATTAATTAAAAAAATTACTTGTTGAACTTGTTAGTTGTTGAAGTTTTATAAATACAATGAATTAGACATACTTTTTGATTACTAAAAATGTAATTTAACCATTAAAACAGAAAATAATGATAATAATAATAAAAAAAGTAAAAAAAAAAAAAAAATTCATAGGGCCATAAAAATTACATTTTACAATTACACATTGCATGATTTTTAGTTATTAATATTTATTTAGCCATTAAAACAGAATCCTAATAGAAACGGACATTGTCTGTTTTTCTAATTATTACGTGTCAATTGTACTAGGCTACTTGTATCACATGTTTGTTGACCCCACTTTATTTTGTTTACTAAAAATGTAAAAATTTGAAGAAAAAAAAAAAAAAAAAAAAAGAACAACTAAACTTGGGGAAAAATAAATTTAATAATAAATTAAAAATAAAAAAATAAAATAACATAAAATAAACGAAAAATAATAATAATAAATAATATATTATTATAATATTATAATAATTTATGCTAATAACATAATTTGAGAAACATTTGTCATTTGTTCTACCTGGGACTGCGGTGAAGAACTTGACGGCGTCTCTGTGTCCGTGGAAGCACAGCTGTGCGTGAGCCATTGAGCAGAAGGGCACAAAGGTGCCCGTCGTGACTTTATCGCCGCTCTCATCACCGTAGACACGGATCGCACCGCCTGGATGATTTGCCCCCGCCGCTGCTGTATCTTTACTTTCTGTTGAGGGAATATAAAATGACATTACTCTAATGACACATAATCACATTACCACCAATGACACAATTAGAAGCACACGGCTGACGCACTCTCTGATAGAGGGATGGAGATGATGACGCCGTTTCCCGTTCCTACCCACAGACGGTTGCATGAGACCATCAGAGCGGTGATCCTCACGAAAGAGAAGCCCAGCTTACCGGTGCCTGTGACAAACAAAACATTAGTGATCTAAATGGCACCGCATGGACTTTTGAATGCTTTAGTAATGGAGTCACAGCGCTCACCCAGCATCTTGCTGACGTACGGCTCGATGTCGACATCTTGCAGGTGCTGGTATGTGTGTGCGTGAAAGAGTCTGAGGGTGGAGTCCAGACGAATGGACACCCAGATACCGTCTCCATCCCACGCCAGCTGTCTCACCTGACTCTCCTTACGCGGATGAGCGTCGAATGATTTCTGGATATGAGGAACGACAGAGTACTGATTTTACCACATGCAAGAATCTGATTTAAAAACAGAAGCAGCATATGTCATTTCATGAAAATAAATGTATAAGTGTATATAAATGTGTTTATAAAAGTAAGTTTCTCAGTCTTGTTCTCATGAGAGCACCTGAAGATTTCGTTTGGTGCTCATACTGCACATATCGTGATATTAAAAATATTACTTAAAAAATGACTTATTTTTAGTTAATTTTTTTCAATAAAATAAACAAAATAATCCGATAATACGATTAGATTTTAAAATAAAAAATGAATATTAATTAAAAATACAATTATTTTATAGGACACTTAAAAAAAATACAATGCTAATATTTACATTTTCTCTCTTTTTTCATTTTTTTATTTTTTACTTTTTAAGAATGTTCAAAGCTAAAAACACAATGTATGAGTAATAATTTAACAAACAAAATGTAAAATTAAGTTTAAAATAAAAACTCATTTTAAAATGGTTACAAATTCAACATTTTAAATTTATATTTTAAAATAAAAAATGAGTATTAAATAAAAATACAATTATTTTATAAGATACTTAAAAAATACAATGCTAATATTTATATATATTTTTTTTTTTTACTTTTTTCTTTTTATATAAATATTTAACATTTTCAAACCTGAAAGTAATAATTTAACAAATAAAATCTAAATTTAAGATAAAAAAATCATTTTAAAATAGTGACAAATTCAACATTTTAAATTTATATTTAAAAAAAATAAAAATAAAAATACAATATTTTATAGGACACTTAAAAAATACAGTGCTACTTTTTTATATGAATATTTAAGATTTTCATATCTAAAAGCCCTGTGTATACGTAATAATTCAACAAATAAAATGTACATTTTGTAAAATGTAAAATAAAAAATCATTTTAAAATGGTCACAAATTTAAAAGCATTTTGAAATATTTTAATTTTTAAAAAACATATTTTAATATTAATAATAATAACCACAGACCACTCCTGAAAAGTTTTTGGATTGGTAAGAATTTTTTAATACATTTAACTTTTAATATTAATTGAATTAATTTGGGGATCGAGTCCTTAGAGAAAAACTTCAAATAATCATTAAATAATTTTCATGTAAAAACTACTTTTAAGAAGTTTTAAGGATTTTTAAAATGTTTTTGAAAGTCTCTTCTGCTCACAAGGGCTGCATTTACTTGATCAAAAAATTGATCAATTTGAAAATTTGATCAACTGTATCAAAAAATACAGTAAAAATTGAAAAATATTATTACAATTTAAAATAGCTGTTTTCAGTGTGAATATATTGTAAAATGTAATTTATTTCTGTAATCAAAGCTGAATTTTCAGCATCATTATATGTTAAAAATTTTTGTGGAAACTGTGATGCATCTTACTTTTCAGGATTCACAGATGAATAGAAAGTTCAAAAGAACAGCATTTATTTAAAATAGAAATCTTTTGTAACATTATAAATTTCTTTACTGTCACTTTTGATTCATTTAATGCATCCCTGCAGAATAAAAATGCTTAATTTTATTTAACATTAAAAGAAAAGTCACACCTCGATCCTCATGGCTTTGGGTTGAACCACAAAGATCTTGTTTCTGTATCCACACCAGACCTTGTCATGCACTACAGTCATGCAGCGAATAGAGTGATGCGGACGGCCCAGATCTAACAGGTGGTAGTTGGTCAAATCCCACTGGCCGTCTGTAACAAATATCCGTCATTAAAAGAGCATTTCTTCTAGTATGGTGTGATGTGCATTATATATGCTATGTAACATCTTTAAGTTACTACATTAGTTTTTAGAAACAAGTAGAGTCTTACCAACACCTCTGTGGAAGATGGCAAGCGTGCCATCAGCCAAAGCGACCAGAACACGTCCTTTCACGTGCCTTCACAGAAGAAAAGAAAAAGACATGAGCAGCTGCCACTGAAGGAAGTGCTTTATTAACGTAAATGTATCCAGATGATGAGTGTTTTCTTACACAATCCCCAGGACGGAATCCTTTAGCTTGATGGAGTGAAGACACTTCCTCCACTGCGCTACAGACGAGTGCACGTATACACTGCAACAGAGCACGATGACTCAATACATCTCCGTTCTCAATCAATGCATTTCCATGACCTTTACAATTGTTTGTAATTACTGAATAAGGTTTTTAAAAATTATTTTGATTTAGCTTGATTCACCAATGAATCATTCAGGCCAATTTGTGAAGCAAATGAACTGACTTAACCTACAGCACTACAGCATGAGAGCAAGTTTAACTTACTTACCACATCTAACTGTTTATAAAGAATTAAAAATAGAAAAAAGCATATGTAACAAAATTTCCATGACTTTTAAGATTTAATAAAGGATTGAAAAGTTAAAATTAATATTTGAAAAAAAAATACACTACCAGTCAAAAGTTTTCAAACAGTAAGATCTTATTTTTCAATTCATCTTTCATCTCATTTTTCTTCTGCACACCAATATTTGTACTATTTAAAATAACTGTTTTCCATTTGAATATATTTAAAAATGTAATTTATTCCTGTGATCAAAATTCCACTCCGCTGTTGTCAACATAATAATAACAACAATAATAATAATAATAATAATGATAAATGTTTTTTGAGCAGCAAATCAGAATATTAGAATATCAAATGATTTCTGAAGGATCATGTGACTTGAGTAACGATGCTAAAAATTCAGCTTTAAAATCACAGGAATGAATTATATTTTAAAATATATTCAGATAGAAAAGTTATTTTAAATAGTAAAAATATTTTACAAATTTTACTGTTTTTGCTGTATTTTGGAGCAAATAAATTCAGTCTTGGTGAGCAGAAGAGACTTCTTAAAAAAATATATATCATACTGTTCAAAAATCTTTGACCGGTAGTGTATATATATATTTATCAACTATTAACCTTACTTTTTCTCTTTTTTTGGAGGGGTCTATTTTTTGTCTTCTTTTTTTGGTTATTAATTTCCATTACTTTTTCCAGAAATTTTTCCATGATTGAGGGGAAAAAATAAATAAAATTAAATAAAATACAATAAAAATAAAAATAAAAATTGCAATTTAAAATGCATTAAAAAAAACTTCCAGGTTTGCTGTGCTTGTTTGAAGGGTTGCACAATTTTGTGAAAAATGTATGATGATATTTTTTATATTACCAAATAAAAATGCAAAAATAACTAACTAAAAAATAAATAAATAAAAGAAAGTAAAAACTAAAATAGCTATTATTACTATTATCATTATCATTACTATTATTATTATTATTATTATTATTATTATTATTATTATAATATTTAACTAAAAAAAAACAAGGAAAAATCATTAAGGATCATTAAGGAAAAAATATAATAACAATAATAATAATAATAATAATAATAAAAAAAAAAATATTTTTTACATTGCACCTGTCAAACACACACACACACACACACATATACACTCCTGAACAAAATCTTAAGACCAGGGGAAACATTACAAGTATTCACATTTTGTGCTGGTGGATCGTAACCAGGTTGTAAGTACTGCTTCGAAATGGCAAAAGAAGAAACAGGAGCAAGAGCCAAAAAATAGAGAGTAGGCAATTCATAGAAAACTGAAGAAAACTCAAACAGGCTGTTCATCAGCTGATCAAAAGTTTAAGACCATCGCCCAAAAAAACCCACAACAGAGCTAAAAGTGTCAAAAAAGGACTCAATAGTGAGCAGCCCCACCACTTTTGCTGATTACATAAAGCATTCATTTTGGTATGCTTGATGCGACTGTTTCCAGGAGGCTGGTGGGAATGTGTGTCCATGTGGTGAAGATGGCTTCACGAAGGGCATCCACAGTCTGGAACTGATGTATTTTTTTGTAAACTTCCCTTGCCATCCATCCCCAAACATTCTCAATGCAATTTAGATCAAGGGAACACACAGAAAGGTCCAAAAGAGCGACGTTATTCACCTTCGTCAGGTGGGCGTCGTGTACTGCAGCGCTGTCCTGTTGAAAGACCCAGTCATTACCTCACAGACGAGGGCCCTCAGTCAAGAGGGATGCCCACTGCAACATGTCTACAAAGCCAGCGGCCATTTGACGCCCCTACACAACCTGAAGCTTCATTTTCCCATTGAAGGAAAAAGCACCCCAGATCATGATGGAGCCTCCTCCACTGTGCCACGTAGAAAACATCTCTAGTGGGATCTCAATGTCATGCCAGTGACATCAGAAGCCATTAGGACCATCCAGGTTACATTTTTTCTCGTCAGAGAATAAAACTTTCATCTTTCAGTGTCCCATGTTTGGTGCTCCCTTGCAAATTCCAAACGGGCAAGTTTGTGGCATGGGAGGAGATCTGGCCTTTGAAGATGTTTTTTGTTCTTGAAGCCCTTCTCTTGCAGATGCTGTCTTGTGGTTTTTGGGCTGCAGTCAGCATCAGTAAGGGCCTCAATTTGGGTCGAGGATCAGTCTGTGTCTTCACGGACAGCCCGTCGGATCCTCCGGCTCAATACAGGTGAATTTTCTTTGGGTCTACCACTTGACTTTTTTGTCTCATAACTCTCAGGATCTTTTGAGAAATGTAAAACGGCTGTCTTAATGTGTCCAATCTCGGCAGCGATGGTGCGTTGTGCAAGGCGTTGCGCGTGCAGCTCAACAATCCTGCCACATTCAAAGACAGAAAGCCTTGTTGCCTGTGCCATCAGGAGGTCATGACAGTGTGACTGCCTGAAGAACAATGACATCAAAGCCATATTTTCGGCAGATTTTAACTTTTTAAGGCTATGGTCTTAAACTTTTGATCAGCTGATGAACAGCCTGTTTGAGTTTTCCTAAGTTTTCTATGAATTGCCTACTCTCTATTTTTTGGCTCCTGCTCCTTCTTTTGCCATTTCAAAGCAGTACTTACAACCTGGTTACGATCCACCAGCACAAAATGTGAATACTTGTAATGTTTCCCCTGGTCTTAAGATTTTGTTCAGGAGTGTATGTATATGTACATGTACATGTATATATGTCTTTCTTTTATATATATATATATATATATATATATATATATATACACATACACACATACATACATATATATACACACACACACACACACACACATATACATACATATATATATATATATATATATACACAGTTGAATTTCATTCTGAAACATGCTGCACATGTATTTATTTAAATGGCAGTCTAATGTGCACTAATCTATATTGTAATTTCAGTTTTATTTTGATTAATTGTGCAGCCCTAGTGGTAACCCTGTTTATTTCCCACACCTGCAGTTAATTGGTGGAAACACTGTGCAGGTTTGCCAGACACTCACCAGCCGTTCTGAGCACCGAGCCACATTGTAGGCAGAACGCTGCTCATCTTGCTGGCTTCCTCTCTCATGAGATCCTGCTCCTCAGGCATTGAGCTGACGCCATCCTTAACTAGATCACACTCCCTACACAGCCAAGACATTAGACATCTCATAAACCTCAGCATCTCTCAACTGCACTGTAATAAAACAGAGAGATGTGACACACACCTCTGTGTGTAGTTGGACGGCGTGTCTCTGCTGTTCTGCACTCCGAGCGGGTCGGTGAACACGTGTTCGGTGTAGATCCCGGGCTGACTCTCATCCCCAGGCGTGTTGCTGTTGCTCTCCGTGGCCTCCAGAGCTTCTTCTGCTGCCGTTACCCCGTCCTGCCGGCGCTGCCCCAAAACCTCATCTACAGAGAGAGATAGAACATAATAGAACATATAAAACACCACATAGTGCTTTATACAATGCAGCTTCATATTAATAATCAGGAAAATAACAGTGTTAATGTAAAATTAATCAATTATGAAACAACTTCAGTTTCAACTGTTAAAGCAGCTCTAGTGTCATTATTCAGCTCAAGTTTTCATGTTCTCATCCGACAGTATCAGCACAGTCAGATCAACCATATTTTCTGAATACTGATTGTCTTTTCAGCCTCAAACTTATGTAAGGTAATGCAAAGATTAATAAGGTAAAACAAGGGTCTTCAAGTGAACATTAAATACAATATGCAACTAAATTTACATTTACTCATTAAATCTGATCTAATTCCAAGTGAAACAGGATATTCAAAAAAGAAAAATAAGAATATATAAAAAAATATTTTTAATGACTAGATCCAAATTGAATTGCAGTGCCAGTCAAAAAGACAAGTTGTTTTAGAAATGGAACATTCATTAACGTTTTACACTGTTCTGCATACTTTTACATTTGTTTTGTGGTTAATATGATTTATTTATTTATTTTTGGTAAAAATGTTGATGTCTTTTATATGAGTTACGGAATTATTTCTTAATTCACTTTTGTAAAGCGCTACAGTCCAAAGGTTTTCTTAATTCCTGTTTATTTTTCAAAAGAGCTTTGTTTGTTTAAAAAAACGCGATGTTTGAATTAGGTTTAAGTTTGTGAAACAGCAATATGCTATGTGATTTTCTTTGGACTTCAGCCATTACTATGTTTATTTAATTCTTTTTTGTTACATATTTTGTGTGTTTTTTTTTTTTTTTTTTAAATCTTTAAATTTAATATTTAGTTTTAGATGTTATGTTTTCACCCTTATTTTTCACCAGTATTTGGATTCATAATTGTTTTGGAAAATAGTTTCTCATTCGTTTTGCTGCCTTCGCTGTTTTTCTTTCTTTTTGTGTGTGTGTGTGTGTGTGTGTGTGTGTGTCTGACTTATTTTTCCAATACGTTTACTCACATACTGTTATTATATTTTGATAAAAAAAATTACAATTTTTTTTTTTTTTTTTAATTTTTATTTGTAGTAACATGCATAAATGAATTGTACTCTAACAATAAGACCAAGAATTTAGTAAATAAATATAAAAATTCATATCCAAAATAAAAATGAGAATTTTTTTTTTCATTTTAAGTGTACTATAAAATAATTGTATTTTTATTTAATAATCATTTTTTATTTTAAAATATAACAGTATTATCATACTCCATTATGTTGTTTATTATTTTATGTAAAAATACAAAACAAAGTGTAATAACACCATTATCGCTATTTTTAATTATTTTATTTTTATAGTTATAGTTAATGAGTCACACTATGCGCAGTGTGTGCACCAAACCAAATTGCTGCATGCTCTCATGGGAAACAAACTGAAAAACTTATGTGCTACTGCCACAAAACAATGTTTTGTTATATTAAAAGGAAAGTTTCCTTGGAGAAAAATGGAGTAGAGTGGTACAAACTTGCATTAATGATACACATGCATTAATTACATTTTTTGTCTGTTAGTGTTAATATGATGGAGGCTGTATTACCAGTGTCTGATGACTCTATGGAGTTGAAGCAGACGGTTTGAGGAATGGCCACAGGTCCTTCAGCAGAGCAGCCCACGACAGTGATGCCATCCAGACCTTCGTCAGAACCCGCAGAGCTGTTTGCGGCCGTACAGCTGACTTTAGAAGCCTCACCGTCTGTGCTCAGCTCCTCTCCAGCAGGATAGTCTGTCTCACGAGCGCCTGACAAAAACACACAAAGAACCGGTTAAAATGTAAAGCGCTTGTGGAGGTTATAAATAAGGTCTCAGAGCAGTGTCTGACCAGGTACGCTAGCGATGCACAGCACGTGAGAGTTGCAGATGAAGAAGTTCTCCAGGATGTTTCCGGGCTGGTTGGCGTCAATGACTATGACTTTAGAGGTGGCGTGTGTGGTGGTGCAGATCCACACCAGGCTGGAGAGCTCATCCTGATGACGCAGCTCCTTCTCCTGCTCCTGATCACACCAACATAGGTGGAAAATTAAAGATTTATGCCAAGATACCACAGATAAATAGGCTAGAAAAATAACTAGTAGATATCACCACAGTTCACCATCTGATTAAATCATAGTACATTATGACAATTGTTTTGTATGACAAGTTTTCTGAAATGTTATCTTTAAATGAAGCATTAACTAGTCACGTTTTTAGTTATTACTATTAATAATTACTTTATCATTTTATATTAATAATTTAATAATTTTTTAACTTTTTTTCATATATTTTGCGTATTTGCATAATTTCCAGAACTTGTTCTTGTTTCATTCTGTGAACATATTAGAGCAAAAAAAACATTTCACACAGGGGATTTTTTAACAGTTGCATATACATTTCTAGAACAAAAATCTAAACATTGGAAAAATGTGAAATAAATACACATTCCTCGGCATATTTTACATTAAGACAATTGTTTTGCAAATGAGTTATTATTTAATTAAATACGCATTTATTGCCATATTTAAATTTTTATTTGCATGTACATTTTCAGAACATAAATATGAACATAGAAAAAATATGCATGAAATACCTATTACTTTTTTTTTAAACAACATTCTTTTTTATTTGCATATGCATTTCCAGAAAAGAATAAAAAATACTGGAAAAATATTAATTAAATATGCATTCATGTGCATCTTTTTTTACATTAAGACAATTGTTTTGCAAACTAGGTATTATCTAATTAAATTTGCATTTATTTGCATAATTTTTTATTTTAGTTTCTTTTTATATTTATAATTTGCATATTTGCATGTACATTTCCAGAACAGAAATATGAACATAGGAAAAATATGCATTACATACCTTTTTTTCTTAACATTATTTTTATTTGCATATACATTTCCAGAACAGAAATTTAAATACTGGAAAAATATGAATTAAATATGCATTCATGTGCAATTTTTACATTGAACTTTGGGAAAATATGCATTAAATACATATTAAATTGCATTTAATGCATTAAATATGTTGTTGTTGTTACATTTTTTTTATGTGCATATAGATTTCCAGAAATCTGAACATTGGTTACATTCGAAATTCTTGTTTAATTTTGTTGACATGTTACAATTAAAGGTTTTTCCAGAGGGAAATTTGGGAAAAAAAAAAAACACTTTTACAATGTTTTAGGGATAAAATGAGTACAACATATGGTCAAACCCTTCAGATATGCATGTGTTTGTATATGTCCATAATATAGATAGGAATAAAACTGTAAAGTTTGGTGTATATGAAACAAAATTCACAGCCTTTAAAAATATGGATCTAATCTGAAGGTAGTCATGCTATGGAAGCAAAATCTTAAAATTGACCAGTGCATGCAAAAACAATGATTTTGCATGCATTTCCTTTTTCATGCAATAAATATTTTGTATGTGATTTTTGGGGCTCCTGACCTTGAGTTCCTGCTCCAGTCGCTCCAGGCTGCTCGCTGATCCTCTCTTCTTCCTGGGGCTGATGGGGCCGCTTTCTCCTCCAGACACATCCTTATAAAACACACTCGCTCCCACGATGGAGCCTCCGTCTCGCGTCTTTCCACCTGACAGATTGACTCCTGCAGCGCACCACAGCTACACACACAAACACACGACAAACACTGTCAAACTACAACACTGACCGAACTCAGGAATCCATCAGAGAACAGCCTCACCTTCATGGAAGCATCTTTCTCATCCAGCGGTCGGAGGTAGACGGGCACTGGGAGGTTTTTTAGTTTACTATCCGCTTGTCCACCATTTGCAACCTTTAAAAACAGCATTAAGTGGTTTTAACAATAAAATACTTTCAGCAACCCATAAAAAAGAAAGTTCAAAAACAACTTTTTTACATAAATAGGCTCTTCATTATGATCTTTGTTTTCTCATAATATGCATGGTACAAGTTTGCATCACAGTTACACAGCGTCAGAGACGTTACCTTGTATTTTGGAGGTAAACTCCATCCGTACGCCTGCAATCGGCCGTCCTCTTTCTGCACGTGAGCCTTCACCTGCCTGTACTGAGCTCTTTTCTGCTCTCTACGAGACACTACGCTCTCTACCTCAGCCCTACAGGACATGGACAAACACACAGAAAGTTAACAGACAACAGAAATGTGATTAGCCTAACGACAAAAAGAAGGAAAACCTGTTTTCATACCATTCAGTAAGACTATTTGTGACCCTGGGCCACAAAACCAGTCATAAGTAGCACTTGTGTATTTGTAGCAATAGCCAATAAATACATTGTATATATTGGGGTCAAAATTATCGATTTTTCTTTTATGTCAAAAATCATTAGGACATTAAGGAAAGATCATGTTTCATGAAAATATTTTTTAAATTTCCTACTGTAAATATATCAAAAATGCATTGCTAAGAACTTAATTTGGACAACTTTTCAGTATTTTTTTGCGACCTTAGATTCCAGATTTTCAAACAATTGTATCTCGGCTAAATATTGTCCTATCCTAACAAACCATACATCAACAGGAAGCTTATTTTTTTAGCTTTCAGGTGACATATAAATCTCAATTTTATAAAATTGACCTTATGACTGGTTTTGTGGTCCAGGGTCACATTTGATTATGATTATGATGATGATGATGATGATGATAATAATGACAATAATAATAATAATAATAATAATAATAATAATAATGCAGCTATTAATCATTCAAATTATAAATATAAACCCCAATAAAAAAAAAAATACAACTGACAAAAATACTGTAAAACATTTTCTAATTTTTATATAAATTCTTAGCATTAAACAAATTAAAATGATTGTTATTAATTTTCTATTTCTATTAATTTTCTATTAATTTTCCAAATCAATAAAAAATATAAGACTGCAATAATGCTATTGTGCTATATATATATATATATATATATATATATATATATATATACATATATATACATACACATATACATACATTATATATATATATATATATATATTATATATTGTAAGTATTTATTATTACATAATCTTCTACTACATTGTTATATTACATAGATACAATACATTTATATTTATTGCATTATAATAACAGCAATAATATTTATTATTTATTATTCATAAAATATTTGTATTTTATAATTATTATTACAATCATTATTAAATTTCAAAATCAAATCAATAAATAAAATTGTACTGTAAAATAAAATGATTCAATGATTAACATTTATTACTACTGTTGTTGCTGTTAATAATAATAATAATAATAATAATAATATTATTATTATTATTATATTCTAATATTTTTTTTATTTATTTTTATTTTTATTTAAATGTAAAATAATTTTAAATAAATTCCAAGCATTAAACAAATTAAAATGATTGCTTTTAATTTATTACATCTTCTAATAATATTTTTATTATATTATTACTTAAATTCTAAGCATTAAACAAACTAGTAAAGGACTGTAATACTATTACAATGTTACTGTACTGTAAAATAAAAAAAAAAAAAATCTATTAATTTTCCAAATCACAAAAATCAATAAAAAAAATAATACTGCAATAATGCTTATGTACTGTAAAATGATATTTAATTATTAGTTATATTTAAGTATTTATTATTATATCATACTACATTATGTAATAATAAGTTAATATTTACTATAATAACAGCAATAATAATTATGATTATTTTTATTATTCATAAAATGTGTATTTTGATCATTATTTAAGTTATAAAAATTCAGAATCTAATAAATAAAGAAATACTATTGTACTGTAAAATAAAACTATATTATTAACATTTATTATTATTGATGTTGTTGTTGTTAATAATAATAATAATAATAATAATATAATAATAGTTATTATTATTATTTTTGGCTCATGATTACTTTGCTTTCAAATGTAAAACTACAAAGCACTTATTTTGGTGGAAAACTGCTAGGACACCTTAAAGCTTTTCTTCTGTTGACGATAGCTTATTAACTACTCTCATTACAAATTTGTAAAGATGCATAAAGTTTGAGTGGAACAGCATATACTTTGAACTGAACCGACACTAAAAACACTGGATTCATGAGCTGCTTGCATGTTGCAGACAGGAAGTCACTCACTCCTCATTGAGGAAGTCGAAGGCTTTGGATTTGTCACTAGGCAGCTGAGAGAGGGTGCTGCTCCTCTTCTTCACCGAAGGGACGACGTGTGAAGTGGGCGCGTTGTACTTCATGTTAACCGGCGCGTCTGGTTTTTTCGCTGTGGTGCTGGACGAAGAGCTGAAGAGCCTGCTAAAACTGAGGGACGAGGGGAGAGAGACACACACACAGAGACTCATATGCGGACACAAGCAGCAGCAGCAGTTAGAGCTCAGAGGTTAACCGTTATGGGGTTCAGGGGTCACGTCCCAAACAGGTGCCAAGCCCTTCACACAGATCTGAGACAAATCACTAACCCGACCATCAGATACGACCAAACCTCGACCAGAACATGCAGACAGCACATGCTGATCACTGCAAACAAACCTACTCTGATTAGGGCCCTATG
The DNA here is from genome assembly GCA_012976165.1 of Labeo catla. Classification (NCBI taxonomy): domain Eukaryota; kingdom Metazoa; phylum Chordata; class Actinopteri; order Cypriniformes; family Cyprinidae; genus Labeo; species Labeo catla. The sequence goes on along the minus strand of VONZ01000052.1, from coordinate 2,136,644 downwards.
ATTTCCACAATGCAGAAAATCGCAGAATCCAGTCATAAAAACGGAATGTCATGGAATTTGTCAAAGTTTGGATTAATTAATCAAAAGTAGGTCATTATGCTTAAATCATGATATGGATTAGTCTCTCTATATATTAAGCAAAAAGACTATTTAAATATGAATCGTTCATGTTCTTCTGTTCTATTATTACTAAAATTGTTAAAACTTTTCTTTCATGTTTTAATTTTACAAATAACTATCTGCCAAAAAGTAACGATTGTTTATTTTTTTATTTAATTAAAAGATAAATAAAATTTATATTTTATAAATAAATTATATAATATTTATATTAGCTAAAATTATATACAGTTTTATAAAAATGTAAATATTGTAAAAATATTGTACAAATAAGCTTTAATAAATGAAGTCGTTTAAATTAAGCTTAAAGCAATTTTGCAAAAAAGCAAATTAGCAAATTTGATAACAAAAAAACAGAAGGTGAGAAAAAATAAAACGTTTCACAGGGCCCTAAACATATCATGTTTGTTAAACTTTTTATAAAACTGATGTTAAATTGTATAAGATTCATAATTGTAAATAATTAGACTTGCTTTTTGATTAATAAAATGTAATTTAGCTAATAAAAAAAGTCCAGAAAAATTAAAACGGAAAAAAAATGAATCTGGAAAAAAATAAAACAGATTTCACGGGGCCCTATCTGATGCACTTCCTTTCTGTATTACACCATTTAATACACTATTGCTCAAAAGTTTGGGATAAATAAAATTAAGAAATGAATACTTCTATACATCAATGAAGCATTAAATTGATGTACAATAAAGACATTTATAATGTTACAAAAGATTTCTATTTCAACTAAATGATGTTATTTTTTTTTTTACTTTCTATTCAACAAATAATCCTAAAAAATAAAGTTCATCACAGTTATCACAAAAATGTAAAGCAGCACAACTGTTTTCAACACTGATAACAATCAGAAATGTTTCTTGAGCATCAAATCAGCATATTAAAATGATTTCTGAAGGATCATGTGACATTAAAGACTACAGTAATGATGCTGAAAATTCAGCTTTGATCACAGGAATAAATTAAATTTTACTATATATTCACATAGAATATGGCTATTTTAAATTGTAATAATATTTCAGAATTTTTACTGCATTTTTTTTACTTTTTTTTTTTTTTTCCAAACAAACCCCAAACTTTTGAATATTAGTGCACATATTTAGCTTTTTCAAAAAAACAAGACTTAACAGAAAAAAAGCTAAAGTATACTAAACTACTTTTAAGTAAATAAATAAACACTATGATATAATATTTTGGCACAGCTCTGTTTTTATGCAATCAAATAATCTTAATCCTGAAGGCTTTTAGGAGGAGCTGCTGGCCAAATGTGAGCTGAAACTCATGAATAAAGCTCTTCTATCAATTCACGTTATTAAACCACACCATGCAAATCCTTGCATAAACATGCAAAGATCTGAATCAACACGTCTGCTTTATTCCAAATCTAAACAAACGTCTGATAATCTGTCTAGGAAAACTCTGTCCCCTGACCCAACACACCTTCTGCAAACACACAGGACAACATGAACGGGGTTACAAAAAACACAGGAGCACACAAGAGGAAAATGAATGGGTTTAAAATAGATGCGAAACCTTAAATGCCCCCAGATGCAAAACCCAGAGTAAACCAACATGACCTGGGAATGGCATTTCAAACCAACAAAACAAGCCCCCCGCAGGCTGCTTACGGAGACTGGCGTGCCAAATCCTTTAAAATTAAGTGTAATGAACGCTTGTGCATCAGTAAAGTTTATTGTAATGTAACGGTCTGGCTGTAAATTCCTGTTATGCTTTTGTTATTTCGCTGTTAAAGCTTTAAAGAAACACCATTCCCATGTCCAAGAACACATTTTTGGATTCAAGGATCAAACCAAGTGCAAGATTTACTAGGATTAACCTAAGATTTACCTACATCCTAGAAGAAAAACAAATAAAAGAGGGACATAAAATGAGAGGGGGAAAACAACGTTTGAACGCCAAACCACACAAAGCAATATAACACAAACTTTGATGAGAATGAAGAAGGGTTGCTTACAACTGCCAGATACTGGACTTTTTCTTCTCAGTCAAGGCCGGATTCTCTCTTGACGCTCTGCGTTGAATAAAACACATGTTTGAGTCAATGCGTGGTAGAAGTGTGATTATTTGAGCATGTGTGATGTTAAAGTGACTGACCGGATCATCTCCGTCCACCTGACGGCCTCCTGCAGCTCCATCAGTCTCTCTTTATATTGGTTTCTCTCCATCAGGACTCGAGCCATCTCCACACGCGTAAAGCGCTTACGCTGGGCCGTCGGCACGTCGCTCTGAGGAAAACGCGGCCCGTTATTGTTCAGCGCAGTAAAACAAATCATTTGAAATTCTGAAATAGTGTTCAAAAGACGTGCTGTGAGTTTAACATGCATTTGGGAACACAATGTGCGCTTAAGATCCATGTATTTTTTTACATTTGCATAATTTCCCCAGTTTACTGGATTTATAATGAAAAGCGTTTGTGAACATGTGGTCACAGACAGTTTTCTGTTTTCACTGGCAGTTTTCTGCCAGAATAAAAGTCTGATGATTTAACTCTTGTATTTGTAATTTCACTTCTGTAAAGTTAAATAATTCATATACTTGTGAAACGTTTATTTTATAGTGCAGTTGTATTACAATAGTAATACATTTTTGTCTAAGAAACATTTTATTATTATTATTTTAGAATCTCAGACAGCAGAGTTTCAGTTTGAGGGTTTAACTCTTGCAAGTGAAGAGATTAAATCATAAAAGAATTGTAATTTTTTACTACTATAGATTAAAATAATTAAAATACTTGTGAAATATGTATTTTATAGTGCAGTTGTATTACAATAGTAATATTATATATATATATATATACACACATACATATAATTATTATTATTATTATTATTTTAGAATCTCAATCTCAGACAGCAGAGTTTCAGTTTGAGGGTTTAACTCTTGCAAGTGAAGAGATTAAATCACAAGTATTGTAATTTTTTACTACTATAGATTAAAATAATTAAAATACTTGTGAAATATTTATTTTATAGTGCAGTTGTATTACAACAGTAATATATTTCTGTCTAAGAAACATTTTATTATTATTATTATTTTAGAATCTCAATCTCAGACAGCAGAGTTTCAGTTAATAAGAAAATACTAAAATGTAAATGTTTAACTCCTGTGAAACACAAAATTAAGTCATGCATACTGTAATTTTACTGCAGTAAAATTAATATAATTATTGTAAAAAATACAATACAATATTTTTCTGTCTTAGAACTATTATTATTTTTATTTTCAGATTTGTATTATTATATATAATTTATTATTATTTTATTATTATATATCTAATAAGAAAATCTTAAAGCTTGAGGGTTTAACTCTTGCACGAGATTAAATTAAGTCATGCATACTGCAATTTTACTATAGAAAAATGTATATAATTGTTATAAAACATTTATTTGTATTTTACAATAAAGTTATATTAAAATTGTAATATTTTGCTGTTTTGGAATTATTATTATTTTCTGATTTTTATTATTGTTATTATTATATAAAAAATATTAAAACTTGAGGGTTTAACTCTTGTAAGAGATAAAATTAAGTCATGCTTACTGTAATTTTACTACCATAAAATTAATGTAATTATTATAAAATATTTATTTGTATTTTACAACAGTTGTATTAAAATAATATTTTCTGCTTTAGAATTATAATTATTTATAATTATACTTATTATTTTTATGATGATGATGATGATTATTATTATTATTTATTATTATTATATTATAAAATAAGAAAATATTAAAGCTTAAGGTATTATTTTGTGCAAGTAAAGAAATTAAGTCACAAGTGCTGTAATTTCACTACAGTGAAATAAAAACTTACATAATTATTCAAAAAGTCAAATTTTCTATTTTACCATGCAGTTGTATTACAATAGTAATATTTCTGTTTTAAAGAAATTATTATTATTATCATTATCATCACCATGATCATCATAGAATCCCAATCTCAGACAGAGTTTCAGTTGATAAGAAAACGATAAAGCTTGAGGGTTTTACTTTTACAAGTAAAGAAATAAGTAACAATTGATTTTACTAGTTTTAAGTAAAATAATTATATACTTATGAAATATTAATTTTTTATTTTACAGTGCAGTTGTATTACAACAGTAATATATTGCTGTCTTAGAATTATTATTATTATTATTAATATCCAATATTAAATTATTAAAGCTCATACAGCAGTTTCAGTTAATAAGAAAATAAAGATTGAAGGTTTAACTCGTTCAAGTGAAATTAAGACATAAGCACTGTAACTTTATTGCAGTAAAGTAAAAAAAAAAAAAAAAAAAAAACTTAATAAATACTTATTTCTTTATCTTACAGTGCAGTTGTATTACAATGGTAATATATGTGTCTTTAAAATATTATTATTATTATTATTATTAATTAATACATGCCAGTCTCAGATCTTTTATTGTAGAAATTAACATTTTACGGCCTTTGGTATCTAAAATCTAAAAATCTTTCTTAGATTTCTAACTTCTGTCCTGAAGTTAGAATTCATTTACATCAAAAATCGTTTCAGCATCACATCTTAACTTCCTGAACTGAAATCTAATGAAACTTTAGGAGTCTAAAGATCTGCAACCCTAATCCACACACTGCAACCAACTTCTGGCTTACATCATCATCCTCTTTTGTCTTCACTTTGGCTTCCTCCAGCTCAGCTCGGGCTCTGTTGGGACAAAAACACACAAGCTTCACTCAAAAAAGCATCTCTTTGGGTACATTTCTGATGTATGTCACTGTGTCTAATGACGAACTTTTTGAGCTCCTCCTCCAGCTCTCTGTTCTTCTCCTCCAGTTTGTCTTTGGCCTGTTTCAGGACCTCCAGCTCCCCCTGAAGAACGTCTTTCTCACACACCAGCTCATCCACACGAGCAATCAGATCATTCTTCACCACGTTCAGAGCATTCCTGCAATGCAAAACACAGTAATGCAGCTTTCAGTCCAGCTGCTTTCACTCAAGCATTGCTGTTACTCCTTTAAAACAGTAGATGGCAGTAGAAGCATTGCATATGGAGTAAATCTGGACTAAATGCAAACGGTTTGGTGTTTTTTGGCTTGCATAAGCCACATACTAACACCACATGACTTACTTCGTCTCCAGTAGCTGTGTGTTTTCATGGATCAGGTGTTCGACTTCACGACCCATACCTACATGACAACAATACAAAGCAGATTTCATTTGACACAAATAAATACTCATGCACAGATCTCTGAAATCCCCACAAATGCTGATTTGACCATTTATGAGACAGAAAACACTTGGAAATGATCAAGAAATCATGCTTACCAAAGAAATTAAGGTCTAAAATTGGCATGCAAACCAAAGAACAAGAAAAGGGACAGTCAAAGACTAAAACAAATAGAGCCATACTAAATTACTAATGATCTACAAAAGTTGTTCTAACACAGTATCTTAACCAGATGCAACACAAAAAAGCAAGCAAAGCAATTTTATTGGTCGTTCGGTTTCTATTTATGCATTTAAATATCCTTGTGCAACATTTTTGTTTTCGTGTTGACGGACAAGCTACTTGTTGCTGGAAACTTTTCGCGTAGCACCTGGTGAGGATACAATGCAGGAAAATGAGAGGACAAAGTAACAAGAGCAGTGTAAACATACACACCAGAGAACTCGTCTGGGGGAAAGAAAAGCCACAAATGAAGCGCCACAAACATGGAGGAAAAACAACATGATTAGATGGGCTGTGAATGTCAGTGAGGAATGATGGGCTTGAATAAGATGATAAATAAAAGTAACTGATGATTGATGTCGCTACTACTAGGGGAAAAAAGACACAACAAGTGTCACACTCACGCACAAACATCATGAATCATGCAATTTGGACTTTCTTCCATAGAACTCAAAATGAGACACTTTGAATCTGTTATTTCACAGTTTTTAATCATTTTCTGCATTAGATTTTATTCTTATAGTCTCTATTTAATTTTAATTGAAAAGTTAGGATTTTTGTGTCATTTTTATTATTATTTTTTAAATATGCCTATATAGTTTTTTTGTTGATATTTTTTGTTTTCATTTAAATTGTACATTTTTATCATTTTTTTTGTGTTTTTGTCATTTTTATTAGATTTATTAAAATATGCCTATTTAAATTTAATTAATATTTTAATTAGTTTCTTAATATTATCTGTTTTCATTTAAACTGTTTTATCAATTAAATGTTGTTTTTTTTAAATATGTACAATTATATTTTTTTAAATTATTTTTCATTTAAACCGTAAAGTTAACAAAAATTTAGTTTTTGTCATTTTTATTACTTTATTATGCCCATTTAGTTTTTAATATTTTTAAAATGTTCTGTTTTGTTTTTAAATTGTACATTTTTATCCAGTTTTTATGGTTTTTTATCCTGTTTTTTTAATATGCCTATTTATTTTTTATTAATATTTTTAATTAGTTTTTTTTTTTTAAATATTACCTGTTTTTATTTCAACTTTAAAGTCTTATCAAATATTTTGTTTTTGTCATTTTTATTATTTCTTATTATGCCTATTTATTTTTTATTAATATTTTTAATTAAAATTTTAATATTACCTGTTTTCAATTAAACTGCAAAGTTTTATCAAGTTTTTATTTTTTGCCATTTTTATATTTTTTTAACATGCCAATTTAGTTTGTATTATTTTTAATTCATTTTGTAATATTTTGCCTTCACTTAAATTTTAAAGTTTTTGGATTTTTTTTTTGTCATTTTATTAGTTTTTTTTTCTTTTTTTAAATATGCCTAGTTTGTTTTAATACATTTTCAGCTTTAGTTAACTATAATAACCTGCTTCAAATCATGTGCTTTCAAAAGCCAGACAGAAAACAAAAGCACCATAACAGTATTTCTGAAGTCATATGATAACAGATCTAAATCGCTATTCACTGATAGTTTTTCCCTCCAGATCTTGAGAAATGGATCAGTTCAATTCTTAAACGAATCATTCAGACCAGCTCTGTGAACAGTGAAACTGTCTGAATCAAGATCTGGTTCAACTGAACAATTCATCAGAACAAGGAAAATATTTAAAAACTTAACAATTCTTCTTTATCCAAAGATACTGTATGGCTTCAGAGGACTTGGAATTTAGTGCATGAGTTATTTGCACCACTTTTATCAAGCTTTTAAGCTTTCATTATATTGATGAGTGGTCAGGATATTCTTCAAAAATCCATCATTTCAGAAAGAAAGCCACACCTGTTTGATGAGTAAATATTCATTTGTTTGTTGAACTGTTCCTTTAGCTTAAGGCAGAAAACACGCTCATCCGCTTACCCAGCAGATCAGCACCTTCATCCACGTCTCCTATGAGATCAGTTCCTGCTGACGAGAGCTCCTCAAACAGAGAGTCAGTGTTACGGTCAAAGGCCATGTTCTCGATGCCTTTAGTGGGAGTGCTGGAGACAGACCACAATGAAGAACAGACATAAGACAGAGAAAGCTGCTTCGCCTAACAATGTCCAGATGGTCGACAAAAGCGCGTATGGAATGAAGGTCCTCCGAGAGCCGAAAATGAAAGCTGCTGGGTCAGTCTGATAAGCCAAGTACTGTGAGTGAATGATTGAATCAGTATGGACGTACCTGGAGCCTTTGCATCCACTCAGGTCCATATCCAGCTCTGGTGTGGACTCAATAATCGCCTGGACCTCGGACTGCTCTGCATTCTCACTTTGATCGGCTCCTGAGGGCAAAAACATACGAGTTAGGTGTTTTTTTTTTTAAATGGTCTAAGACATTAAAATTCATTTTATTTCACAAATGCAACCACTTAAATGGCTATGAAAACTTTTGTTGCACCATTTATGATTTTTAAAGACACAACATAGCCTTAAATTTGATCAAACTGAATTTCGAGTCATTTCAAGACTTAAGGACTCATGGAGCATTAAAGGGAGTAGTGTTACACGATAAGTATCACGATACCTGCTTTTAAAAACGGTACGATTCCACATTTTACTAGTACTTTAAGAATGCATTATGATAAGAGCCGTATTTCTGCGTGTCTGTGTTAGTGAATGATGTTCAAAATAATGTTTAAGGAATATTTACTAGAAAAAAATATTTACCAGAATTTATTTACCAGAAAATTGTAAATACACAACACAGTATTTCTGAAAAAAAGACATAGCCTATAATAACTTTATCAAATCTAATTATCAAGTCTTATTATCCTTTATAAATTCATTAGACATGTTTTTGATTATTAATTAAATGTAATGTAATGAAACGATTAAAATAGAATCCAGAAAATTAACTGAAAACAGATTCACAAACAAAACTGAATTTGAGAAAAATAATAAAACGTATTTCATAGGGCCTTAAAAACATGTAATTTTTGTTCAACTTTTAATATATTGCTGTTCAATTTTGCAAGTTTCATGATTTCAATCAATTAGATATGGTTTTTGGTAAATATCTTTTTAAATGTAACCATTAAAATAGAGTCTCGTAAAATTAAAATGGAATTTAGTTTTTATTTGTGTCTTTGTTTTATTGTAGTTGTTCTGTAGTTTGTTACTTGCATCTAGGTTCTTAATAACAAAGATAAAATAACAAAAAATGACTATGTCATGATATAAATTGTTGTTGTGAAATAAAATTACTATATCATGAAATAAGATTTGGCTTTGTCCTTTAAGCTAACTTACCAATATAGCAAAGATCTCTACATACCTGTAAGCTTGTTCACCATAATCTTGTGCAATCTTGGCATGTGATTATTATTTTTATTTATTTTTTTTTTTTAAAGGGGGAATGAAATGCTTTGTTTTAGTAGATAAAATATCTATGATCTCCATTTGGATCATCCATTATTCAGTTACTTTTCCTGTTGTTCTATGTTTTTTTTTTTTCATAGTATAGGTTCAGTATTAGTATCGTGATATTTTAGTCAGGCATCGTATTGAAGTCAAAATTTTGGTATCATGACAACACTAAAAGGGAGTGAGACAAATTGCATTTGGATTCTCTACTGTGACTTTAGAAGTCACCTGTAGATGGCGACTCTGATGCCACAGCTTCCTGTACGCCGATGTTCTTACTGCTGTCCGGTTTAGCGCTGCTGGAGTCCAGGTTCCTGTTCAAACCCTCTGCCACCTCCGTCCGCGGCGTGTCCACTGACGCCATTGCGACGTCTGACGTCGCTGCAGACATGGGTGTACCGGATTTGGACCCTCCCCTATTGGCATCAGAAAGTTCATCCTGAAAACAAACCCATGAAGCATTAGCAGCAGCATAAGCGATAAACTTCACACTGAGTCATATTAAGTATTTGTGAATAAATCATCAACGACCGCACGTATGTACTAAATGAGATTGGGTACGGTTCACATTAATCATTAAGAATAACACAATGTCATCACTTCATGCTCTGCACACCATGCGCTCATCCTGTGATGAAGACAAACACGCTGCATTCAGATTCATTTAGAAAGATTTAATAATTGGCTTTAAGTAATCAAACGAACCCATACTGTTCAAATTTTTAATTACATTAAGACTTTTCTTCATCAAGAATCCTGAAAAATACAATGTACCACAGTTTCTGCAAAATATGAAGCAGCATAACTGTTTTCAGCAATGATAATAATCAGAAATGTTTCTTGAGCATCAAATCAGCATGTTAGAATGATTTCTGAAAGATCATGTGACACTGAAGCCAGGAGTAATGATGCTGAAAATTCCGCTTTGATCACAGAAATAAATTACATTTTAACAGATATTCACATAGAAAACAGCTGTTTTCAAATCTAATACTATTTAATATTTTTTACTATATTTTTGATTACATGAATGCAGCCTTGGTGAGAAGAAGAGACATCTTTCAAAAAAAACAAACAAAAAAAACAAAAAAACAACTGATAATCAGAGGGAAAACAAAACAGCAAACAAAACATTTAATTTTTAGTCTCAGTTTTAAACATTTAATTGAGATTTTAACAATAAAAATAATGACAAAGTACAGAAAAAAAAAACACTGACATACAAAACACACATGATTTAGTGCCATTATAAACAATATACAAACTTAAATATTCCAGGTTATTATTCACTAGAATTTACTGGTCTTTTTTTCTTCAAAACAATGAATAGGGACTGAAGTTTTAAAAAAAAAAAAAGCTTCATAAAGGATATAAAGCATTTTTTTTTTATTTTGAGAAGTTAGAAGTTGAAAATAACCGGGAATATTATTTTGCTGCACTAAAAAATTGCAAGTGAAACTGCAAGCGAGAACATCAACCACACAGATGCTGACTGCAACCAAAACTAGTTTAACACAAACATTAGCAGAGATATTTCTTTCTGTTTCTTTGGTGCTCACTCCCATGAGTTGGTCTATACACTTCCAGTCAAAAGATTTCACATTAAGATTTTTTATGTTTTTAATATATTCTTTTCTGCTTACTAATTCTGCATTTATTTGGTCCAAAATGCAGCAAAAGCTGCAATACTTTGAAATATTTTTAAAATAGCTGCTTTCTATTTGAATATATTTTAAAATGTAATTTATTTCTGTGATTAAAGCTGAATTTTCAGCATCATTACTCCAGTCTTCAGTGTCACATGATCCTTCAGAAATCATTCTAACATGCGGTTCAAGAAACATTTTTGATTACTGTTATTATTATCAATATTTAAACCAGTTGAGTATTTTTTTTCAAGATTCTGTGATGAACAGAAGGATCCAAAGATCAGAATTTATCTGAAATAAAAAGCTTTTGTAACATTATACACTAAAATGTTACAAAATGAAATTTTGTAGGAAAGTAATTATAGAAATTAATACTTTCATTTAGCAAGGATGCCTTAAATTGATCAAAAGTGATGATAAAGACAATTATAATGTTACAAAATATTTATATTTCAGATAAATGCTGTTCTTCTGAACTTTCTATTTATCAAAGAAACCTGAAAAAAATTCTACTAAGCTGTTTTCAACAATAATAATAATAATAATAATAATAATAATAATAATATTAACAACAACAACAATAATAATAATAATAATAATAATAATAAATGTTTTTTGAGCAGCAAATCAGAATATTAGAATGATTTCTGAAGGATCATGTGATTGGAGTAATGAAGTTAAAATTCAGTTTTTAAATCACAGGAATAAATTGCATTTTAAAATATAATCAAATAGAAAGTTATTTTAAATGGTAAAAAATATTTTAAAATTGTACTATTTTTGCTGTACTTGCGATCAAATAAATAAAGGCTTAGTGAGCAGAAGCGACTTAATTAAAAAAACAAAAAAAAAATCTTATAGTTCAAAAACTTTTGACTGATAGTGCATGTTGTTTACATGTTACTATGTGGTTGCAGGCAGCAGTTTGTGGACTATGAATGCACTTTTCACTACCGATGCAAAAAAACAAAAACAAAACACAATCAGTAAGGGGTGTGGAGACGAGCCAAACATAGCACACTACACACTACGCTGCACTGCGGCTGCCATGGAGATTATGGCAGGACTAGCGGACGGGACTACCTTACTGGAGTCGCTCCACTGGGTTTCCAAATTCTCCTGTGAAGTCTTACCATCCCCTCTCCTGAGGGATTCATTTGCCTCCAGCTGCCCAGAGAGAAACGTACAGTAAGCAACACGTAGGTAGGGCGGCACCGCCCCTTGTTTCTGTTTATCATGCACTCAGCCAGGTGGCTGATGGGAACTGCATTGCCATTATATAAAAAGAAAATCAGGCCAGTTCTTTCCCAAAAGCATCAGGAGCCTGCTTGTCAAATCCAGATTAAACTGCAACTACAGTAAAATGAAATGCAGGCCAGGATTACACATAATCTGTCTCTCATGGTTGATCAAAAAGCATGACAGATAGTTTGTTAAGGAAACTTTGTGTATTTTTATGGTGGACTTTTTAATGTAGCCAGATTGAAGTAAAGCTTTAAAAAAAATATCAACATGAAATGTCAATGGGAACCCGTTTTAATTTCCGTAATGGGATGCGTTTCTGTGTTAAACTAGATATTCAGAGGAAAAATAAGTCAATTGTGGCACCACAGTCAGCCCTGATTGAAAATGATTACATTTTAGGAAAGATTACCAATACATTTTCTTCCTTACTATAACAAAACAATGACTAACACACAATAAGACCAGGTTCATGTACTGTAAAGAGGACATTTTGACTTTAAAACCATTTTTTGACCATTGTGATGTGTCTGTGGTGACATTTTGGCAAAATTTCAAAGTGAAATATCCAGTGAGTGGTGCTAAAAATGCATTTTGTTTAATTCAAAACAAATAAATGCAAATCTGGAAATGTTTTATTACGTCACTGTACATATCGCTACAGTTTGAAAAAATTAATGTGCTAAATTGTTAAGTCTATCCATTTGAAATTAACACAGCACCTACACTTAACCCAACCCAAAACCTAACCGATAGTGTTAACAAAAGCAAAAATAAGATAAATGCACATTTGTTGAAGCAACTATGCAGTTTTATCTTGCTTCTACAACTCTTTGAGCTCTTTTATTGTGACTCATCTTTGACGGACTCGTACCACAGCGCTTTACGTCACAAGTGCAATGCTGTACCGGGTGCGCTAGAGTAAGTTTACCATGTCAGAAAAGACAAACACATGGAGCTGGTTATGAAATGCAAACATCAAATTGTGTTGTTTTATAAATCATGCACTCCAGTAAAAGTGTTTAGAGTGCATGACATAGTATTGGGTGTAGAACTGCATGAAAACACATTTTTATTAATCAAAAATCTGCCAATATAGTCATAATTTGTGTGAAAAGGAATACAAATTCTTGATGTTTTACTGCCACTAGTGTTTTTTTTAGCTGGAAACTGCAGTGTATACAGTTTTTAGTCAAAAGTTTACATACACCTTGCAGAATCTGCAAAATGTTAATTATTTTACCAAAATAAGAGGGATCATACAAAATGCATGTTATTTTTTATTTAGTACTGGCCTAAATAAGATATTTCACACAAAAGACATGTACATATAGGCCACAAGAGAAAATAATAACTGAATTTATAAAAATGACCCTGTTCAAAAGTTTACATATGCTTGATTCTTGATACTGTGTTGTTCCCTGAATGATCCACAGCTGTTTTTTTTTTTTTAGTGATTTTTTTTTCAGTCCCTTGTTTGTCCTGAACAGTTAAACTGCCTGCTGTTCTTCAGAAAAATCCTTCAGGTCCCACAAAATCTTTGTTTTTTAGCATTTTTGTGTATTTGAACCCTTTCCAACAATGACTGTATGATTTTAAGATCCATCTTTTAACATTGAGGACAACTGAGGGACTCAAATGCAACTACTACAGAAAGTTCAAACACTCATTGATGCTTCAGAAGGGAACACGATGCATTAAGAGGTACAGGTGAAAACATCTGAACAGAATGAAGATGTGTACTTTTTTTTTTTATTTTGCCTAAATATCTTTTTTTTTTATTTTTTTATTTAGTACTACCCTTCAGAAGCTACAGAAGATAGAATAAGTTAAAATTACTCTGATCTTCAAATTAAAAATCTTTTCACCCCCTGGCTCTCAATGCATTGTGTTTCCTTCTAAAGCATCAGTGAATGTTTGAACCTTCTGTAATAGTTGCATATGAGTCCCTCAGTTGTCCTCAGTGTGAAAAAAAGAACCTCAAAATCATACAGTCATTGTGGAAAATGTTCAAATACACAAAAATGCTAAAAAAACAAAGAATCTGTGGGACCTGAAGGATTTTTCTGAACAACAGCAGGCAGTTTAACCTAATTAACATTTTGCAGATTCTGCAAGGTGTATGTAAACTTTTGAAATAAGCTGTATGTACTGCCAAAGAAAATGTGAAAGTTAAAGTTTCTTGCTTTGTTTGTGTCTACACAGAGGAAAGACAGTACGATGGCATATTGTAAGGCCAGTTTTCGAACTCTAAGGCCGCTACATTCCAGCTTCTCAGATGAGATGTTTTATTAATGTGACTTTTCAAACAGCACCTGGTGACAGGGCTCTATAAAAAGAACCAAAGCTCTCATTAAAATCAATCGGTTATGGAAGTACAACTAATCCACAGGGAGCGGCAGAAACTGATAATAGGTTTAACACTCCTGTTTGGAAAGCACAAACTTCAAAGCGCTCTTTCTTCTCCCTGACATATGCGCACAAGCCAACAAAAGCACAAGTGCGCACACACAAAACCCTGTTCGCAAGATGCTCCCATACGCTCTCGAGTTTCCATGGCAGCATGTGCCCACTTTTTCTCAGCGTGGCAGTTCAGAGCCGTTTAACCTGAGGAGAGGCTGACAGCAAGTCATGGCCTAGTTTCTCATCTCTCTCAGAAGCAGCAGCGCTGATGCTCCGGGGGATGATATGGAGAGAAATGCAGAGTCACGGAGCGCACAAAGGCTAGTCTGTATCGGTCCACAGTGGGAGTCTGATGGAGCCTTTGTGCTTCTGAAACTGAGATGACTCATCAGTGGCCTTGATAGGGTCTTATAATGAGAAATCAAATATTCATTGATCTTTTGAAATAACAGTTTGATGTACACCTACTGTGACTTTCAAAAGTCAACAGACTATAAAAAAGGGCTAGAACTTTTATAACTTTTTGACATCAGACTGATGAATGTGTCAGCAAGTCACAATGAGGTAAGAGGGAAAAGATAATATTATTCATAAACTCCAGAAGAACAAGATAAGCTGCCAAACGGTGGGCTGTTTCTCTCTGGGTGTAGCACCTACAGCTCTGCACTTTCTTGCAAATAAACTGCAAAGAGTGGTTAATGTTCATTACAAAAAAAAAAAAACAATGTTTGCATGCCATATGAAGATTATAATATCAAATATATTTAAAAATAAAAATACAAGTTTTTATTTTTAATTTTTTTTAGTCTGAAACTGAATCTTTATTCAGTATGCTTCAAAAACATTGCTTTTTTGGTTATAAGTCTTATTGACTGAAGAACCTGAAGTACTACGTTTGAATGTAACAATACTTCCTATTTTGCAAAACGTTTAACGAAGCCCCTGATTATTTCAAGCAATTCCAACACCTAAAACTACACAAAAAAAATCATGGATCCCTGTACATGACATGCAAGAGGGAAAAAAACAAGAAACAGAAATAGAGATTATACATTTCAGTAAGTCATACTGTTTCTTTAAACCTTGTGATGCTCATTTATGGTTTTATTGTGCTATAACTAGTAGTAAAGAAGAACAGATGACCAGTTCTCAATGCTGTCACGTCACATTAAAAAGTGATTGAATTTAAAAGACTTTCATATCAAAAATAACAAAGCGCAAAGTTTATGAATCATGGACACCCGTACGTGACATGCAAGAGGGAAAAAAAGAAATAGTCACCATGAATTATAAATGTACTTTATAATTAAATAAATGTACGTGTATATATATATATATATATATATATATATAAAAACTTAATAATATAATGTGCTATGGTCGCAATTATTTAACTAAATTAAAGTGAGGTAACAAATAAAGTAGATTTAGTCAAGGGAATTAATTCTTAATTTGTGGCCACATAATACATTATTTAAAAATAAATAAATAAAGTTTTCTAATTTTAGTTATTCTAATTTTAACCATGACTTAATTATGTGGTCATAATGTCCGTTTTATCTTCTGGATGTCATGCACAGGGATCTGTATTTTTTATGATTAAGTAGACAAAAAAAAAAAAAGAAATTAAGTCCTCATATCTTTCGAGATGAAAATAGAATAATAAGTAGGTCAAATTGTAAGAGAAAAAAACACAGTCAAGAGTATCTTTGCATACATGGTATAAGAAAAACAGTCAGATACAGAACTGTAAAGCTGTGCATTTAAAGCAGAAAATAAATAATCTTAAAAATGAATAAAATGAGGTGGTAAACATGGATTCTCGAGAGCAGAAGTGTTTATTACACAGCATCAGACTCCAGCAGTGTAAGCACTGCTTCTGAGGGCTGAAATATGACCAGCAACCTTCAAAAACTCCTGCATCAGGCTCAAGAGACACCCTTACATTGAGACGGGCTTCAAGGTCAGTTTATTCTAAGATGTGAGAGATTGACAATGCCATCGATGCTGACACAATCAATACGAATCAGGGGAGAGGAGAAGATTTAGATCAGTCTAGCAGTCTATAACTTCTACATTTGCTCCTCAGAATCTTGAAAAACTCTTGGTGGGAACTAACCAGTTAGAGAGCACATGAGTTGAGTGGTTTGTTTGTCTTGAGTTTTGAGAGGCTTTTGAACATAAACACCGCAGGCAGAGGCTGACGGCAAATAATTACTTCATTAACATGAATATGTATGAAGGGGCCTAGTGCATGTATCTCTATGGGAGATGGACGGTTCTAGAGCAGGGTGTTTTGTAACGCTGAGAACTGACCCAGGATCAGCCCTGGCCTGTTTGTCTGGCTCTTGGCCCTGTTAGGGCTCTGTTTAAGCATGCACGGCACAGCAGGCCCTCAGAATGAGCTTCCTTCCCGCTGGCAGTGCCGTCTCAGGCTTCTTTAACATATGTTCTACGCAGATCCATTCAGAGGGAAAACTCTCTCAATACAAAGTAACGGTGCCGCCAGCGCTTTTATTCCCCCAAACCCATGTTCGCTTTCTGGGAAGCAGATAACGGCCTGCTCTGAGAGCTGTTGTCAACAGAATGGCACTGATGATGACCACTCTCTAGTAGGGCTGGGAATTGACACACATTTCACGACTTGACTACATTCACAAGCTCTTGATTTGACGCAATCGTTTGGATATATATCAGGTACTATACATATATGTAGTATTAAAGATTAAAATAAACAACCAAACTATCAAATTCAATTACTACTTATTTTTAAGATAATATAATTAAAAAAAAACTGATCTGTACATGAACATTTAAATTGTAAGGCAGTTACAAGAATTATATAACTTTTTAGTTATATATTTCTACTCCAGTACGTTTTTGAAATATAATCATTTAAATGATTGCTAACATAAAAACTCTTCTTTATGACCGATATATTAAATAATGAAGATATCAACAGGTTATGAATTCAATGGAATTTTGAATATGTAATACTGTATACTGCATATATATCTCAGAATTTGTAGCTAACTAACAAGTTCTTGCTCACTGAATGTCTTACCTGAGGTAAAGGTGACTAAGTGTTATGTTAAATGTTATCGTTTACATATTGTTTTATAAATGTCTTTCTATTAGAACACTGATTGATCAACATGAGACAATATACATTTCAGTAAGTCATAGTGTTTCTTTAAACCTTGTGATGTTCATTTGTTTTTTGTGCTATAACTAGTAGTAAAGAGGAAGAGATGTTTGGTTCACAAGCTCCTTGAATTGGTATTTTAGTTTGTTTGTGAACAAAAGCATTAAATGTTGCCATGTCATATTAAAAAGTAACAGAATTTAAAAGATATTCATATCCAAAGTAACAAAGCGCAAAATTTATAGTGATTTTTAAATGGCTTGTGTGTTACAAATAATATTTTGTAGGGGTGTAATGGTACACAAATATGACAGTTCGGTATGTACCCCGATTTTAACATCGATTTTGGTACAGCAGGGGGAAAGAAAACCTAAACTTTTTTTTTTTTTTTTTTAAATAAACAATGGTTTACTGAACAAGTTGCTCTTTCTTTTAATACATTCAGTTATAATTTAAAATCTTAGTGATAAAAATATGCAAACATGTAAATTGCACATAATGCAGTTTTTACATTAACTTACAAATTATAACATTTCTATTTGTTAAAATATATTCCAATTACACAGTTCTGTCATAACATGTTTTAAAACAGATTACTTTAAACATACATTAAATAATTAAGACTAACAGGTAAGGTAAAATATAATTTTATTTAGTGTTTTAATTTTATTTAGTATTTAGTGTAATATTTTGTGAAATGCTCTTCTCTAGACTTAATTTTTCTAGTGAACTAACAACACACTGATGACTTACCTGTAAATAAAATGCTACGTTTATTTCCAGCTGTTTGTTGATTTTGGGTTGAAACACTGAGCCAATACATGAGGGCATGAGATGTACATTTATATGATTTCGCATTAAAACTAGTAGTAAAGAGGAAAGAATGATCACGTTAACTCACGCTTCATGCTGCCATTTGAAAGGGCCCCATTTACACTGCACAAGTCTGTGGTGCTTTATGCTCTTCTGTGCCACCGAGCTGATCAGCCACTCTAGTCAATGCTTGTGTTTAAACCAGCACGCTTCTGAACCATCCCAGAAGCAGCTCTCAGAGGTGTTTATACAGTGATCTGTCATGCCACATCAAAGACTGTCAAAATGGCATTTATTGTTTGAATTTCCTGGGGGGGGGGGAAATGCTGTACTTGTTCGATACACATGCGTACCAAACCGAAAAAAAAGTATCGAAATTTTTTGATATGACAAATTTACCATTACACCCCTAAGTTTTGTTCATGCATCAACAGAAAACAGCTGTTTGGGATTTAAGAATTGTCAACCCAGCCCTACTTTTTAGGAATATTTTAAGGCTTTTTATATCTTTAAAAATTAGGTCAATTTTTTTTGTCATACGCTCCCACACTGAGGCTGTACCAATTTGTTTCTCACCTTGAGGCTGGTATTGGAGCGAGGATGGCTGAGATTGTTATATCTCCATGAGTCTGTCCCCGGAGTCTCCACAGGTTCCCTGTGCAGATCGGGCGTCATCACATCACTTCCCGGCAATGAAAAAATACCCAGAGAGACAGGACGCTCCTTCCTGAGTACATACACAAAACAAATGATTGGACACTTGAGACCAAGAATTTTTCAAGTATTTGGTAGAAATGACACTATACTGCTACCAAAATAGGAATTATATTGGCTTAAACCATTTTTATTTCATTTTTTTCTTCTGAAGGAAATGTGAGTGGTGCTTTCTGGCCTATACATGTCTCAGTATAAGCCTATGAGATGTTTTTGCTTGTTAAACAAAGTTTTAGGTGCAGTAAGTAAGTATGTGCACAAACATCAGAGCTCCTCTAGGAGAGCAGAGGAGCGTTTGATTGATGGGACTTTTCTTTTGTCTTCTCTGATTGTCTCTCTTCCTGTTGTGGGTTACCATAGAGCTGCATTCAGAGCCTGAACCTGCTGACTGCACATTCAGAGCGGATCTGCTCACATGAGCTGTATTCACTCTATTCAGCTGAACTGTACAGCAAGAAAAAGGTAAAGTACGGTTTGGAAACAAGAACCAAATTTGGGGAAGTGTGAATTGAGCTACTACCATAAAATCTGCGATAACACAGCTAATCAGACATGCGGTATCTCTGCCGAGGAACAAGCATTTCTAAAGTCAAGGGCACCGCAGTGAGGTGTTAAGTGAAAATAAAAGGGAGTAAATGTATGCTGTTATGCTTGCGTGGCAAATCGAATCTTTATACATCAGATAGAGCTCCATGGATGTACATCAATACTCATGCTGAAGGCAAAACCTTGTGTAATCACACGTCAAAGGGACACGTCCACAAGTTGTGGAACTTTAGGTCAAAGTTCAACTAATGAAGAGCTACAGTATTACAACACAGGCAGTTTGTTTTAAATTATTTACAAAAGCAGAACTAGAAGTTATCTTGGAAGAAATTGGTCAAAAGCTACTAATATGATGTTTGCATTGGAACAGCAAGCCAAGTCCAGTTATCTGCAGCTAAATTATACAAAAAGCTAGATGAAAAAGATTTATCTTAGATGGGTTCAGAGGCAAGCACAGTTTCCCTTTTATCAAAACATAGAAAGCGAATATTTCATTTCTTGTGGTGAACCACATCAAGCTGCTCTCTGGGGTCAGGATCAGTCAGAGGTAATTAACAGCAGGAAACACGGTTTCAAAACGATCAAAATTACTTTCATTACTCAGATTTAATCAGTAAATATCATCTAACTGAAGTTTGCTGGTTGTGTTTGTATCACAGTCAGAAATTAGTATTTGTTGATTATTAAATTACATTTGTATCCATTATTACTCAAATTATATTTATCAGTCTTTTAGCCTGGCTCATGACATGAGGTCTGCAGTCTGCAACTTTTCAAGAATTACAGCAGTACGGTAAAGTTTTAGTGACTATTAAGCAATTTTCGAACTCCAAATCATCCTAAGGATGCAAAAATGTACTATAATTCAAGAGTTTTTTTGATGAATGTCTTTTCTGCTCAACAAAGCTGCATTTATTTGATCAAAAATACAGTAAAAATTGTGAAATATTACTTTAATTCAAGTTAGTCATTTTCTAGTGTAATACATGTTAAAATGTAATTAATTTCTGTGATCAAAGCTGAATTTTCAGCATCATTACACCAGTCTTCAGTGTCACATTCTTCAGAAATCATTCTAATATGCTGATTTGCTGTTCAAGAAACATTTCTGCCCTAGTAAAAAAGTAACTGATTTAAAATGCATTTATTTTATATTAAGTATAGTTCTATTGGCATATTTACTGACATATTGCTTGAGATTGAGACTTACTGATATAAAAAAAATTATATATAATGTTATAATTAAACTTTACTTGAGGCACAATGCACATTTCTTAATATTAAGCCTAAAATGTGTTTTAATGTCACTACTGATGAGGATTGTATGTCTTTAAATGCAAAATATTTAAAGTGTACCTGAAGTATACTTGCAATAGTTCCACTTTAGCACAATCAAATATACCTAAGTATATCTTTAGTTGGACTTCAGCACTACGTCCAGACAATTAAAGTACATTCAATACAAAATTAGCTCATTAGACTGTAAATATACCAGTTTAGCATATTAAAGAACAATTGCAAGGTATTGTTATTAAGTATATAATTTGTAAACGTATTTGAAGTATACTTAGCATGAAATAAATGTATTTGGAAAACATTTTAGTATTATATTTATTTTTCACTAAGGTGATTATTGTCAATGTTGGAAACAGTTGTGCTGCTTCATATTTTTGTGGAAACTGTGCTACTTTTTTTTTAGGATTCTTTGATGAATACAACGTTCAAAACAATGCATTTATTTGAAATAGGAACATTTTGTTAGATTATAAATGTCTTTACTGACACTTTTAATCAATTTAATGCATGATTGCTGAAAGTATTAATTTATTTAAAAAAATAAATAAATACTGACTACAGATTTTTGAACGGTAGTGTCACCAGTGTAGGCCTTACATACATCATCTCTATGCAAAAAAACATTTTTTTTTTTTAAATATTACAGCTCAGGTTACATTGTTGACAAGTTATACAATTCCAATCACCTGTTCATGACACTACAACCATGAAACCAGTTTAACATTTCCAAAGAATCAACAGAAAGCTCTTCAAGTAAATATGGAAGTGCAGAACAAACTGAAGCCACAAAGAATAAACAATATGCCTGTAAGAATGATAACACCAGCACAGAGACAGAGACCTGCACTGTGTTGACAAGAGAAATGAACTCCGTGCCGTGCGTCTCTCAGCCCTGCCGGTTCTCGCCGCATCAGAGCTTGATCCACTGTTGTTTACTACATTCTTTCGACTAGTCTCATACACATGATAAACAAGCAATGCGTGACAGCACATAAAATCATGCACGACATCAGTAACATACAAACACAGACTGACACAAATGCAAAGAAAATAAAACCTTAACATAAAGAGGATATGACACAGCCGGTGAAAAACAAAACTAGGCTATCATCCACACTCACATACACGTTGTCACTGCGTACCTGCTGATGCGAGGCAGGGAGTGTGTGATGGCGGGCAGGCCGTTAGACACGGAATAATGCACCAGCAGCAGAACGGAGAGAGAGACCAGCACGGCAGAGTTGATGACCACCGCTCCCCCCACGAAGCCAAAGACAAACAGCAGCATGCATCCCGGACTCATGGCTGCCGCCACGCGCTATGGGCCGCCCGCCGCCCCCCGATATGCGAAAACAATCCCATCAACACCGGCACAGCAGCGCGAGGATCTGTGTGTGTGCGCGTGTGAACGCGGCTCTGCAGCCTCTCACTGCTGTGACATCATCCACTCTGGCAAGCAGCAAACGCACACACATATACACACACACACACACACACACGAGTGGCTTTGCAGCAGCTGTCTTTCTTTGTGAGCTGCTCACGCACTCTTCTGTTGCCTAATGAACAGCTCTTAAGCACTAATTTTGTATGCGTTTTCCGCTGATTGGTTGTGGGAATAGATGCGCATATGCAGATCAGAGAGAACAACAAACACACTCCAGCTCGTCTCCAGAGAGCACAAAAGCCCAATACACCTGCTCAGAAGCATCAGGTGATTTCTGCCTTTAACACCACTGAGTATAAAACTGTGGAAGCTTATTTCTGCCACTGAATAAAAAGGTACTTTACTTAAATTATTTAATAACACACGATTCTGACTTATTTTCTCAGAATTGTATGATTTAAAATTGCAATTGCGAGTTATAAAGTCTAAATATATTGTCTCTCACAACTGCAACTTTATTTCTCAGTATTGCAAATTTATATAACACAATACTAACCATGTAGCTTGCAAATGCATGTATGCATATAGTTTCACCATGTTTTATTTTTTTATTCAGTGGGACAAATTGGCTTCCATATAAAACACATTGTTCTATAAAGACAATGCTGGAATAAAAATATTTTTTTTGTACAAAAAAAAAAAAGTGTTAAAATCAGCTTGAATTTTGAAGGGGGCTGACTTTTTACACCACATACTGCTTTTTTTCCCCTAAATGCTTTCATTCGACACGATCAAGTTTTTAAAATAATCCCATAATCCTCTCATCAGATGTACTCTCTGAACGAATCCATCTATAAACCAACAGTCACGTCAAGTTGTTCACAAGCAATACATGATTTGAACAACATTTGTAACATGGTTCAGTCCAGCACAGGGGTTTTCAATTTGTAGTCCGGTCTGGGGGTCCACTGACAATTTTGAGTGTAAAAAAAGCTAATATTAACTGAATCTGACAATTATTGCAGTTTCATTCTGCTTTCTAATGTCTGAAAAACATGGGATTAATTGTGATTATTTTATATCATACTAAAGTTGCAAAACGATTAGTCACGATATTAACTGATTAAAAATAAAATTTTATGTTTGCATACTATATGTGTGTGTACTGTGTATATTTATTCATGTATATATACACAAATGCACACACACACACAAGTATATATTAAAGAAAATAATGTTAGATTTCTATGTAAAATATTTACATTTATATATAATAGAAATTATATACAACTGTTCACATACAAACACATACAATACATACAAATATTTTTTAAAATATATACAAATATATGTGTGTATTTATACATAAATATACACAGTACACACACATGCAGACATAAACTTATTTTGAATCGATTAATCGCGACTAATCGTTTTGCAGCTCTAAAAACAACAACAAAGAACAGTTTGTTCTTTTGTACTTCCATGTTTTATATAGTTATAAATTTATACTAATAAATGTAAATAGACTTAAATTCTTTCTCCATGTTTGGGTCATTAAGTTTAAGAAACCTAATATTTTAATTTTGCAAGAATACATTAAATTGATCTAAAGACATTTATAATGTTACATTTTTCTGTTTCAAATAAATGCTGTTCTTTTGAACTTTCTATTCAAAGTATCCTGAAAAATAAAATGCATCAGTTTCCACAAAAATATGAAGCAGCACGACTGGTTTCAACATTGATAATAATCAGAAATGTTTCTTGAGCAGCAAATCAGCATATTAGAATGATTCCTGAAGGATCATGTGACACTGAAGACTGGAGTAATGATGCTGAACATTCAGGTTTCATCACAGGAATAAATTACATTTTAACATATATTACACTAGAAAATAACTATTTTAAATTGAAATAATATTTTAGAATTTTTACAGAGAATTTTTGATCATATAAATGCACCTTGGTGAGCAGAAGAGGCTTCTTTAAAACCATTTTTAAAAAAAATAATTTTGAAATAATTTAAAAAAAAAAAAAAAAACTAACTACAATCTTTTATTTAATATTTTTTATCAGTTAATTTAATTTTGCTAATATGAATTTTATTTTCCAGTCACACTGTGACAATATAGCTGCCTTTATATTATAGGATCACAATTTTGAGGGATGCTTAATATTACAATGTTTGTGTCTACAAGCATAAACAGATTAGAGTCAGCCATCACTGAAACCTCTGTAGAAACCATGTCACTTTATGCTTGAGAAACCCCTGTGAAATATGTATTTTCATACTTCGGTTTTCATGCTGTCAGTCTATAACAGAATCACGGTGTGATCCGTCTCACTGCTTCTGTCTTCATTAACATCTACCAGACGATTCTCTCCATATCACACTCACACACAGCTGAGACACACACACACACTTCTGACCTACATTAGGAGAGACTCACAGCTTCTGCGTGCATGCGCGTGAGAGACTTCACAGGGGTTATTTAAGTACAGATTCCCAGCAGCATTATGTGGAACTGACATAACTATTAAAGCAATTATAGCTATACACACATAAACTGGTTAAAGAGTGTAGGTGGATGAAACATTCTGTAGTATTTCTGAATGAGACTGATCAGAAAGCTCCTCACCTAATTCTGCTCTGACTCCCAGTGTCTGTGGTCTCTCCCGTCATCTGCTGGTATTTGGAACGTTCCAAGTGCTCCATGTAACTGTGGATCATCTGTGAAACCAAACACACAGTATTATTTGATAACAGCAAAAGATGGCAAGAAAAACATCTCTTATGGCTTTGTTCCTTCACAACGAGACACAAAGTCGATTTCCAGACCCTTTACCCTCTCTGCTCCTTTCTGGTGGAACAAGCTGACAACCTACAACTTCTGAAACCATCACAACTTCCAAGATACAGCTGAAGATACACTTTCTGCAAGCATTTAAGTACTCCACAACCCTAAACCAATGCACTAGAAGAAAAAAATCTGTCCTATAATTTAGTTTTCTAAAAAAAAAAAACATAGCTTGTGAGTATTGTTGGCTCAGTCACCAGTGGTGAACAGTATTTTTACTACATTACTGTACTTTAGTACGTTTTTCTGAGTGTTTTTATTTGGAGAAACCTTTACTTTTACATAATATTGTACTTTTTACTTTTTTAACTGGAGAAATCATCACCCGCTACGATTTGTAAATATTAACCTGTTAAATTGGTTCACAATTCAAACTGAACTCATCAGTGAGTCTATAGTGAACAACTCACTAATTCACTTGATTCAGTCAGAGCGAGTCTGCAGTGAACAACTCACTGATTCGAATAATTCGGTCAGAGTGAGTTTTCAGTTAATGACTCACTGATTCAAATGATCCAGTCAAAGTGGATCTCCAGTTAACAACTTACTGATTCAAATGATCCGGTCAAAGCGAGTCTCCAGTTAACAAATCACTGATTCGAACAAACTCATTGATTCAGAGCGAGTCTCCAGAGCAAGATCCGGTCAAAGCAGTTAACAAATCACTGGTTTGACGATTTGGTCAAGCGAGTCTCCAGTTAACAACTTACTGATTCAAATGATCGGTCAAAGCGTTCTCGTTAACAAATCTGATTGAGCGATTTGGTCAGAGCGAGTCTCCAGTTAACAACTTACTGATTCAAATGATCCGGTCAAAGTCTCAGGATTCGAATGTGGATCAGAGCGAGTCAGTCTCATCAACAACTCATCTCAGAGCGAGTCTCCAGTCAACGGCTCCAGTCAAGTAAGTTACCAATGCTGAATTTTAGGCTTTACTCTATTATTGTATATGAAAACGATATGTAGGTCACAACTGTCAGTTGTTTGTGAACTAAATCTGCTATAAAAGTGCGAGCTGTTTAAGCCCACTGTCTAAAATGCTTGAATGCAAACATGCACATTTGTGCATCACCATATTAATGGTGTAAAAAAGCAACATAACATTAAAAAAATGCAAATTAACACCCATGCTGTCAACGCAGTTTCGAATGAGTTTCAAAATATTATGTTTGAATAGCATTCTTCTTAAAATGTTACACATTTTGCCCTTTGTTTGTTTTTCCTAATTTTAAAATATTGTTTTTTGTTTTTCATTTGTTTGCACACGATGTATCAGTTTACTATATGTAATGTTTTGATAGTGTATGATAAGACCCCCTCCCCCAGGTATTTTGAGCAGTAGGATTATATAAAATATAAAATATGAAATTATTTAATATATTAAATTAATTAATTAGTAAAAATATATTAAGTATATAAATTAAAATTACAATACCAGTACATTTTACTTTTATTACTTAAGTACATTAAAAATCAAATACAAATATCTGTTGTACTTTTACTTACACAAATTGCTCATGTATTTATTAAAATGCATAGCAAGTTCTAAGGAACTCTTACCTCTGTGTGTCTCTGATGGAGGGCATTGTACTCTTTCTTCAGCTCTGCTTCACGCTCCTCTAATCTTCCAACTAAAAACAAAGTGGGAACATCTCAGTACATATATTTATATTTTTACTTGTTTAAAAACAAACACAGGTCTACTGTGATTTAACTTAAGAGAGAACGACTTTCCTGTAAGGATCTGAACAGGTACAGAGATCACATGCTGTAGTAACACCACACAGCCAGAAGGGGTCAGTAGAGCAGCACAAATATCCAGAAAACTTGTGTGGCTTCTATACACTATCATCTTCTAAGCATCTCTCATTGTTAGGTGTAATAAAAGCTGCCATGTCATTTCAGAGGAGGTCAGATAAGGAACGTGTGAGAAAACCCCCATGTGACCTGATGGCTGTGAATGAAAGGAAGGAGGATGACAGAGGGAGTGCAGAAGTTCCTGTGGTGTATCGTCACCATCCTCAATCAGAGCCAAACCCTATTACTCCTTACTTAAGAACAAGCCTTCATTATATCATGTTTGCTTATACTGATAATAAATGTATGTAAATACTTAGTAACATATCAAACATTCATGATGAACTGTTGGCAATACCAAATAAAGCCACTTTGTGAATATGATGATTAATGAGTTTTAAGTTCAACTTTCAAGCTTCCCAAAAGCTGTCATTACACTAGTTTCGGGATCCTCATCTCTGACGTCAACTTTACTAGGTAAGTTAATGTTGGCAAGATTACATTTTATGAAACAGTTTATATGTATATCAGTGAAAAGATGTAATCACTCGGCATTTATCTAGTATTAAAATACAGCTTCTTGTTATATGCACTACTGTTCAAAAATATTGGTTTAGCAAAAAATATTTATGTTTCGAAAAAAGTATTTTCTGCTCACCAAGGCTGCATTTTTTTAATTAAAACATACAATAAACAATCGCTAATATTGTGAAATATTATTACAATTTGAAATAACTGTTTTCCATGTGAAAATTTTTCCAAATTTAATTTATTCCTGTGATGCAAAGCTAAATTTAACATTCAGTCTTCAGTGTCACATGATCCTTCAGAAATAATTCTAATATGCTGATTTGCTGCTCAAGAAACATTTCTGATTATCAATGTTAAAAACAATTGTGCTGCCCAATATTTTTGTGGGAACAAAAACTAAACTAAAAATAAACATAGAATAAACATAAATTAAACATAAAATAAAATAAAATAAAATAAAATAAAGTAAAATAAAAATAACATAACATAATATAACACATAACAAATCATAACATAAAACAGTTTAAAAGAACAGCAAATAAATAAACAAACAACATAAAACAACATAAAACAAAACATAACATAAAACAAAACATAACATAAAACAAAACATAACATAAAACAAAACATAACATAAAATAACATAAAATAACAACATAACATAAAATAACAAAATAAACATAACATAACATAACATAACATAACATAACATAACATAACATAACATCAAATAAACATAACATAACATAACATAAAACATATGACATAACATAACATAGAAACTATGGGAACATAGTGAGTGAATCAAAGTGTGTCCATGACAGCCATTTATCAAATCACACACACTTCTCCAATACATCAAACTGCAAAATCCTCTGACTCACTTTCAATTTAAGTGTATGGTTACAGTAGGGAAACAACAAAGTGTTTGTGTTAACCACAAAATGGGAAGTTCTTTCACAAACATAATTGACTGAATCACTTTATGCCTGATTGTTGAAATACAGGGAACCTGTTTTAATCCTCATTCAGGACATTAAAAGAACCGATGGCATTCGCTAGATGCATTTACGTAACGTGCCGCCCACCTGGAGCTGAGCTTGGCAGTAAACACGGTCATCCACCCATCATGTGGGCGAGTTCAGCAGCCCTTAAGCTGTAATCCAGCTCAGCCCATTCACAGCCCAAACACAGCGTGTGATTCTCAGAGCGAGTGTGATCAGGTATTCCACTGAATGAAAGCTTTGTCTCGCTTAAGAGATAAGAGTTCACCTGCTCAACACCATAACCATTATCCAAAAACAGGGAGCATTTCCCAGCAGATTTATGAAGAGAACAGCACTCCGCAAGACAGCTAAAATAAACGTACGTCTCAACATTCTTTAGTGCTATTCAGTATACATCTTCATACAGACAGAGTAAAAATGTAGATGCACCAGTTCTGCTGCAGGATGACATAAAAGTATTTAAATTAACTTGTTATTAATTATTATCAGTTCTTGAAACTCTTGGAATCACAAAATGAATTATGGTTAATTAGTCTAATATATTAACACTCCCAGTGTCTGTTAAAAGAAAACGCTTGGTTATAATTAAAATAGAAACACTGGTAATATATACAGTGAAAAAGGTTGAGAAGGCACTAAATTTGAAGGAACCTTCATTTCAATTGAACAGCCATTGAATATTTGAAATGTTAAATTATAATTAAATGTTAAATTAATAATTAATTATTTTTATGCAATGTTTTTCACTACATGAACAGTGAGTTATATTTAATTAAAATTTTAATTTAAATGACCAGCTTTAATAAATTTTCATTGATATACAGCAATAGAACAATACAGTTTAATAAACACATTTTTTCACATTGTTGATATAAGATTTACACTGAAAGAATTTGCATTACAAATAATAAAAAAAAAATTGGCAAATAACCCACTGAATTAAATGTGAAATTCTGAAGTTTAAAAACTTAAATAGTGTTTTCTTAATGTTTTTTTTGTTTCTTTTCATAATTTTGTGATTTAAAAAAAATGCATAAAAACAGCCATTAAATATTCAACATGTTCAATTTAAGTACTAAACCACTATAAACATGCAGCTAAAATATGTATTTTAAATAATTAAAAATTATGCAATGTTTTTCACTACATGAAAAGTGAAAAATTATATATTTAATTAATAATTAAAATTAAATTAGCATCTTCAATAATTTTCATTGATAAATAGCAATATAACAATACAGATTAATATACTCTTCTTTTTTTATATTTTTACTACACACAAATAGTTTTACATTGAAAGAATTTGCACTCAGAAATTTCACAAATAATTTAAAAAATAGCAAGTAACACACTCAATTAAATGTGAAATTTTGAAGTTTAAAACTTAAATAGTTTTTTCTTTTGTGTTTTTTTTCCTAATTTTGTAATAAATTATTTAAAAAAAACAGCCATTAAATATTTAAAATGTTCTATGTAAGAACTAAACCACAATAAAAATGCAGCTAAAATAATTATTTTAAATAATTTTTTATGCAATGTTTTTCACCACATGAACAGTGAGAAATTATATATTTAATTAATATTTAAATTTAAATTACCATTTTTAAGTATTTAAGTATTTTCATAGATATACAGCTATATAACAATACAGGTTAATACAATTTTTTTTTTTTTTTTACCTTTTTTCGTCACACAAATAATATTGATATAAGATTTACATTGAAAGAATCTGCACTCAGAAATTTCACAAATAATTAAAAAAAAAATTGGCAAGTAACATGAATTAAATATGAAATTTTAAATATGAAATTTTGAAGTTTAAAAACATAAATAGTGTTTTCTTTTTGTGATTTTTGTTTCTTTTCCCAGTTTTGTGATAGGAGAAATACTGACAGAAATTTGTGAGAGAAAAATGCAGAGAAAAAAAATAAAATAAATAAAAATGGGAGTTTGCACCCGGTGGCTGTTTGTGGTACAACACCCTAAATAAAACCTCCATTTTTTAAAATCAACTTCAAATTTGGAACATGACTTATTTAGACATAAGGCTTTAATTTTATAGCAATTTTATATTTAAAAGTATTATGCAAAATATTTATTTTATATATTATTTTTTTAATATATACATTTTCACATTTTGAAATATATTCCACTTCAGCAATAATCTGCCGATTGTCTATTTTAAAAAGAGTCCTTATATCTGTATTCCTAAGCGTTCATGAATAACAACAACTTTAAGTTCAGCATTTTAACGTCTATGTACAAAAATGGGAGTTGACACTTAAGGGGTTAAAAAAAATATATATGTGTCACTTTTAAAAAAATGCAATTAAAACTCTACAAGTACACCTTTAAAGAACATTTTTAATAATGACGCAAGCAAATTCTTGAATGATTTGTAAATACTGAACATCTCACCCGGCCCTGAAGAGCTGAGGTGAGGTAAAGCAGGTAACTTACTCTGGTCTGCGTAGTTCTTGGTCTTGAGCTCCATCTGTCTGGTTTGAGCCTCCAGCATCTGCACACGGGTCTGGAGATCTTTCTTATCCTGCTCTTGAGAATCCTCATACTCAATATATCTCTAAAAGAGACCGAGAGAGATTTCACACACTGAGATATTTTTCCTTTTTTAAACGTTTTTGAAATCTTTTTCTTTTTGAAGTCTATTAGTGCTCACCAAGGATGCATTTACTTGGCAAAAATATTCAGTAAAAAAGTAAAAATAAGTAAAAATATCAGTAAAAAAATTCTAAAATATTATTCTGATTTAAAACAACTGTTTTCTATGTAAATATATAGTACTATGTAATTTATTCCTGAGATCAAAGCTGAATTTTCAGCTGTTTTCAGTGCCACATGATTCTTCATAAATCATTCTAATATGCTGATATTATCAATGTTGAAAACAGCTGCTTCATATTTTTGTGGAAGCGGTGACATTTTATTTTTTAGGATTATTTGATGAATAAAAAGTTTAAAAGAACAGCATTAATTTGAAACTCTTTTGTTGCATTATAAATGTCTTTAATGCCACTTTTCACCAATGTATTGCATTTGTTGATTAATAAAAGTCTGAATTTCTGTCACAAATATATATTGTTTACTTGCTTTTAAATCTTTTTTAATGTATATTTAAGGAGAAAAACTTAGAATTGCTAAAATCCAATATCCAGGTTCAAAAAGGGGCACATTTCAGTCATTTCAAACATCATTTCATCCACTTATTCAGCTTTTTCTTCCAAGTATAGCACACATAGGATGAGACTATCAGGCACAAACAGCAGGGTCAAGCCTCTGGAGCACATAAGAGTCAAGTGAAAACACAAGGTCAACACAGCAGTCAGTAGACGCCCGAGTGGGATGTGAACTCTGTCTCATAATGAAATCTTTCTTCTGCTAGCACAGACACACAGCTGAAATCCCAGCAGTAGCTGAAGTTTAGCGGACCAACAGCTGCTGGAAAGTTTCAGCACATCAAATCCGAGAGCCAGTGACTCAGAGCGGACGTTTGCCCAGCTTACTCATTTCTATTTCACTCCTCCATGAACACACCAGTGATGGGCGAGGCCCGTGTGTACGAGGGCAGCTGAAAGGATTTCCCTTCCTTCCAGACGCCAAACACACAGCATGTCCTCACCTCTATTGTTAGATGTCACCCAAGCCCTGCAGCAACACGGCGCAATGGACCACAACACTAATAGCTGTGCTAACCACCATTGTTTAGGTTTGTTGTGTGTGTCTTTATGGGTGGGTGCAAGTCAATGGTTTTCTATACAAAAAAACTAAACAGTATATGTGACCCTGGAGCACAAAACCAAAAATATAACCAATAAATAATTTTCCATTGATGTATGGTTTGTTAGGATAGCACAATATTTGACCAAGATACAACTATTTCAAAATCTGAGGGTTCCAAAAAAAACAAAACAAAAAAAAAAAAAAAAAAAAAAAATCTCAATATTGGGAAAAATCACTTTTAAAGTGACTTTTAAAGAAAACATAATTTGGTTAAATAAATAAATAAATAAATCTGAATTTGAGAGAAAAAATAAATAAATAAATAAAATCATTTCATTAGCATTAAAAAGCATTAATAATGTAAGTTTTGCTAACTTTTATTAAATTGCTGTTAAATTGAATGAATTAATTAGACATGCTTTTTGATACATAAAAAGTAATTTAACTATTAAAACAGAGTTTAGAAAAATTATAACTGGAAAAAACAGAATATATGTGACGCACTGGCACATTTCTCTCCACCAAAGTAAATAAATCTTAAATTTAAGAAAATATAAGGTATCTGGAAAACTCTAATATTAATGCATGTTTTAATTTGTAATTTTATTTATTTATTTATTTTTTTTTTTTTATTTTTACCTAAACTGAATTGTTAAATCTTTTGTGGGACTTACATATGTACATGAAAATCATTGTGAACATGATTATTAAAAAAAAAAATCACACCAGGATTGGAAATAAATGGCAAATATGAAAATATTAATAAATAAATAAATAAATAAATACAAAATAAACAAAATTAATAAAAATAATATTTCTTCTTATATTTATATTATTTTATATATAAATAAATGTTGCATAATTGCATGAAATCCCTTTAAATACAAAATCTTGAAGAATAAATATTTCTTTAAACAAAAATATAGTGCATTCTTTTAAAAAAAAAAAAAAAAAAAAAAATACATAAATAAAATAAAAAAGTATGCTTGTTTTTGGTTTGCCCGCTGAGGATAACACCTGAGACAGGGCTTGAGAATACTATGGGTAAAACTCATAAGCAGCAGCAGCAGAAGAGCAGCATTTTGCCATTATCAGCTCTAATAATGCAAAGCACATACATTTTTTGGCTCAAAGCTTTTAATTTTAATCATCAAACCTCAGAGTCTGTCCAGAAGCTCACATGAGTGTCTACCTGATGATGTTATCAAGCCATCGTCTTAAACATCACACAGACAGAAGTGTATTCTGCGCTGTGTATCTGCTGATAAAAGCTGTTATTCGCTGCAGGCTCCTGGACATCAGAGAGTCCTGACGCATGAGGAGCGTCTTATGATCTCAGAGCTGCAAGTCAACACGTCGTCACTCTGACTGAACTACAAGAACTCCTTAACCTCCTACCGCAACTAACAAAATTCATATGAAAATAGATTTAAGTCATATTTTACTACAGTACATTTGTAACTACATATTAGAATGATTTCTGAAGGATCGTGTGATACTGAAGACTGAAGTAATAATGCTGAAAATTCAGCTTTAATTACAGCAATAAATTACATTTTACTATATAGTCACATACAAAAGAGTCATTTTAAATTGTAATAATATTTCACATTTTTACTGTATTTTTGACCAAATAAATGCAGCCTTCTACCAAACACTATTTTTTAATTAGTTTATATTCATTATTTAATATAAACTTAAGGCCAATTATTACAATTACGCTACCTCTAAAATTGTACAAATCTATGTAAACCACTTTTGAAAGAACAATTTCTTCATTTGTGGAAATTCTCTCGTCAATCTGTATGTGGGCCATCATTAATTAGGTCTTATGGGTAACACTGCACATCCGCACTGAAATAGAAACATCAGCCATATGACTGCTTATGAACTTCCAGTTGAAAAACCACCCTGTCATACATGAGCAATGAACCAATGTTATCCAAATATTGATAAAAAGTAAAAATGATCTGGATTTTAAAATGCATAATTGATAACATTACCAGTCAAAAGTGTTTTATTGTTGTTTAAAGAATTCTGCTCACCAAGCCTGCATTTATTTGATCCAAAATACAGCAAAAGCAGTAATATTGTGAAATATTTTTACTATTTAAAATAACTGCTTTCTATCTGAATATATTTTAAAATGTCATTTATTCCTGTGATCAAAGCTACATTTTCAGCATCATTACTCCAGTCTTCAGTGTCACACAATCCTTCAAAAATCATTCTAATATGCTGATTTGCTGTTAAAGAACAATTTATTATTACTAGTATCAATATTTAAAACAGTTGAGTACATTTTTTCAGGACTCTCTGATGAAAAGAAAGATCCAAATATCAGTATTTATCTGAAATAAAAGCTTTTGTAACATTATACACTATAACATTCAAGAAATTATAGAAATTAATACTTTTAATTAGCAAGGATGCTTTAAATTAATCAAAAGTTGATGATAAAGTCATTTGTAATGTTACAAAAGATTTCTATTTCAGATAAATGCTGTTCTTCTGAACTTTCTATTCAAAGAAACCTGAAAAAATTATTCTCAGCTGTTTTCAACATAATAATAATACATGTTTAAGCAGCAAATCAAAAAATTAGAATGATTTCTGAAGGATCATGTGACACTGAAAACTGTAATGAGTAATGACGCTAAAAATTCAGCTTTGAAATCACAGGAATAAATTACATATTAAAATATATTCACATAGAAATTCACATAAAAATTACATTTTACTGTTCTTGCTGTACTTTGGATCAAAGTACTCTTTGGATCTTTAAAAAACTTCATAAACTTTTGACTGGTAGTGTAATAATGACTTTATTATAACAGAGTGGCTTTAAAACACTTTCACACACTCACTGTGAAAAGTAGGGCTACATGATAATGGTTAAATGGTTGCTAAAAATAATGATTATACATCATGAGTATTAATAACAATTATTCTCAGTCATTTAATCCCAGCAAAGGGCACAAACGACCGCAAGAGAAAAAACAGACTGGTTGTATTACACTTTTATTTGAGCAGAATATCCCAATCCAACTTGCATGTTTGCCAGTGTTTTCAGTTCAGCGTTGTAATGCAGAGAGATTGCGTACAAATGATTGCCAGATTGGGAAGATTAAGTAAACCACTGAGCAGAAAGTGTATCGACTTATGAAAAAAAAGCTCCGTTTAGAGGATTTAAACTCTTGACATCTGGCAACCATGAAAGCTTGCAGAGGCACATTACCAATGCATGATATTGCACATGCCAAATTAAAATAAAACTTTTTTAGAATAAATAGCCGACAGGAAAACATCACAGGCGATTATGCTTAATAAATCTAGAGAAGCAGAAATCGCAACCATGATTAATGTAAGATTCATCATGCAGCCCTAGTGGAAAAGATGCCAAGATGGATTATGCAGGTCAGGAACAACATGCACAGTCTGCACAGGAAACACACAGACTTGTGACTGTAGTAGTGAACTGGAGCAAAAATCTAATATAAGAGCATTAGCGGGCAGAGCACAAGGGAAACACGTTTGGACTTGTTCTTCTCCTCAACAGGTCTGATGTTTGTGATTTTGAAGGAACCAATCATCCGACAACAAGCAACTTTGGAAAGTTCGACAGCGGCCGAAGCGCCACAGGCTTGTGAAAGTGTCCGCGTTCATCATATGATCCGCAGGACAGCGCTCATATGACAGCTGAGCAGAGGAAGAGCGTTTGGCTGCATACAGACTTCAGGCTCTCCGCTCCACATAATATCCCCATTGTGCCACCACAGATAGAGGCTGCTGTGTAGCGCCACTCTATTGATAGAGCTCTCTTTAAGTCAACTGCGCCTTCATTGCACTTCCTCCAGGGCTCAGAGCCATCGCTCATAAAGGCCACGAGATACGCTCCGCTAGCGGGGTTTCGCTTGGTGCACGGGAGCTCCTCGCTTCGGTTATCTGAGCCGAGCGTCATGCATGGATTCGTTTGCTCTGAACTGGGTTAGGCAGGGTCACATGAGGTCAGGCATGGACAGGGTGATTGCAAACGAAAGCATTATAAGGCAGCGAGAAATGCTCAAGTTTGGAATACAAAGCCTATCAATCTGGGCATCAATGATCCTCCTTAACTTTGAGCCATTATGCTCAGGTTTGTAACATATTGCCTTTCTAATAACCATAAAGTTACAAAAATCTTTATATATATATATATATATATATATATATATATATATATATATATATAATAACAGTTTACTAATTCCTTAGACAAAATATTTAAAAAAAAAAGTTCAGGCTTCTATGGCTCATTTAGTATGATATAGTGGACACACTATCAGTCAAAGGTTTTTGAACAGTAAGAAGTCTCTTTTGCTCACCAAGCCTGCATTTATTTGATCCAAAGTACAGCAAAAACAGTAAAATTGTATAATATTTTTACTATTTAAAATAACTGTTTTCTATTTGAATATATTTTAAAATGTAATTTATTCCTGTGATCAAATCTAAATTTTCAGCATCATTACTCCAGTTTTCAGTGTCACATGATACTTCAGTAAATCATTCTAATATGCTGATTTGCTGCTCAAGAAAAATTATTATTATTATTATTATTATTA
Source organism: Labeo catla (assembly GCA_012976165.1). Taxonomy (NCBI): domain Eukaryota; kingdom Metazoa; phylum Chordata; class Actinopteri; order Cypriniformes; family Cyprinidae; genus Labeo; species Labeo catla. The sequence goes on along the minus strand of VONZ01000052.1, from coordinate 2,099,998 downwards.
TTATTATTATTATTATTATTATTAAAGAGTTGAGCAGCTTCTTTTAGGATTCTTTGATTAACAGAAAGACCCAAAGATTAGAACTTATCTGAAATAAAAAAGCTTTTGTAACAATATACACTATACCATTCAAAGGCTTGGAGTCAGTATAATTTTTTTTTGTCATAGAAACTAACATTTTTATTTAGCAAGGATGCTTGAAATTTATCAAAAGTGATGTCAAAAGACATTTATAATGTTACAAACGATTTCTTTTTCAGATAAATGCTGTTCTTCTGAACTTTCTACTCAGCTGTTTTCAACATAATAATAAAAAAATTAAAATAATAATAATAATAATAATAATAACAACAACAAAAACAGTTATTTGAGCAGCAAATCAGAATATCAGAATGATTTCTGAAGGATCATGTGACTGGAGTAATGATGCTTAAAAACTCAGCTTTGAAATCACAGGAATAAATTACATTTTAAAATATATTCAAATAGAAAACCGTTATTTTAAATAGTACAAATATTTCAAAATTGTACAGTTTTTTCAGTACTTTGGATCACATGAATGCAGCCTTGGTGAGCAGAAGAGACTTCTTTAAATTAAAAAAAAAAAAAATTAAAAATCTTACAGTTCAAAAACTTTTGACTGGTAGCGTATCAAAGTACAAAACTGTTAAATTTTATTTAGAGGCCCAAATTGAACACAAGTATGCAATTTGGTGCAGAAGCTGATACTTGTATGATGAAATTCTGATGCTTGATTTATAACAATGTAGCAGACACTTACATAAAATAATATCAATATCAGTTGTTACTCTTCAATAATAAGTTATCTTCAATAATATGTCTTGATAAGATGAGATTTAAATGCTCAAAACAATACAATGATGATTGAGAGATGAACAAACAAATGTTCTCTAAAAGCCTGATAATCATATTTTAGAAAAATATCTGGATAATCAAGTAAAGCGACACTGCTTCAGTCCAGTAAGTGTTTATCTGGAAATATTACTAAAGTTATTCTCACGTTTGCACATTTGACAGCAAAAAGACATGTGAAGCACAAGCTGAAGGTGGATGTTTGTACAATTACACTAAAAAGCCTTTTACTTCATTAAAAAAAAAAAAAAAAAAAAAAAAAAGTATGAACTATCAATCAGGTGAAATTCATGTATCAAATATGACAGAGTAGCTTCATAGGGTTAATAAACTTTCAAGAAAGAAACGCATAGGAAACAAGGCTGTCAGAGTAAACCATTCTTCCTTCCAGTAAAAAAAATGTAGGATTGTAAGAGCGGCACACGCTCAAGTCTGATTGCTGTGACGTAACTTCAGGAACTGAGAAGAAAAGAGCGAGAGTCTCAGAAATATCCTGACTGGAGAAGGGAACTCAGGAAGCTCCTCTTCCGGTACATTCGAAGCCCTTCCCTTACATTTCCTTCGAGAGTCTAGAACTACAAATGCAAACTGCAAACCTTAGACACAATACACAAACACAGACTTGAACGCTTGACCGTTGCATTGCAAACACACTGTTGTCCATGCTTAAAACTGCTCACGGACACTACGGCATTGATAAAAATCAGTCTTTGATGAGGCAAATGAGCTACAGCCAAATGTCTGTGCCATTAAACTAGATGTGTTATTATTCAGGTGCATACACAACCAGTCAAAAGCTTTTGAAAAGTATGATTTTTAATGTTTTTTTAAAGAAGTCTCTTCTGCTTACTAGAAGATCCAGAGTACAGCAAACACAATAAAATTGTAAACTATTTTTACTATTTAAAATAACTGTTTTCTATTTGAATATATTTTAAAATGTAATGTATTCCCATGATTTCAATGCTGAATTTTTAGCATCATTACTATGGTCACATGACCCTTCAGAAATTATTTTAATATACTGATTTGCTGCTCAAAAACATTTATTATTATTATTATTATTATTATTATTATTATTATTATTATGTTGAAAACAGCCGAGTATAATTTTTTCAGGTTTCTTTAAGGAACAGAAAGTACAGAAAGTAAGGAACAGCATTTATCATATTTTGTAACATTATAAATGTCTTTATCATCACTTTTGATCAATTTAAAGCATCCTTGCTAAATAAATACATTAATTTCTATAATTTGGATCAAATAAATGCAGGCTTGGGGAGCAGAAGAAACTTCTTTAAAAATATTAAAAATCTTACTGTTCAAAAACATTTGACTGGTAGTGTACAAACAAGTTAGGTTTATACCTAACTTGCTCAGCAAGATTCTTTTCAAACTTTTGGCAGAGAAGCGTGACTGTTTATTAGGCCTGCACAATGATAATCATAATTATTTTGCTCAAAAAGTATAGTCACAATTATTAATCATGACTGTTTTCATTTGAGAACGATCAAATTTATTGCAGTTTCACATAAACACAAATCAACAGAACATCAATTCATACACAGGGTTTATTTTACCTCATCTACCTTATGGGTTATTATTGATCATGCACACTTACATTATATTCTACATTATTTAAACGAATGGTAAACCCTTAAGAAGTAAAATTCCTAATATTAATATTTGCAATAATTCCAAACTATGTTTAAAAAAAAAAAAAAAAAATCATATAGTCAAGATTTTTAAGATTCATGTTTGGATTCATTACAGATTTTATTAAACATTAAAATTAAAAATAAAAATAAAAATGTAAAAAAATTTAAAAAAAAACTTTTTTAGAGTTAATATCCATAGCAGTCCAAAATTACAGATCATTATGCATAATTACCACTGAGAATGCAATGCATTTGTGTTGTATTTATGAATTGCACTCTGACACAATTATTTTGCCCAATCAATGCTGTGAATATTGACAGCCTCCTATGATGCATACCCTACATTGTGCCATAAAAGACCTCTAGCAAGGAGATGAAAAAACAATCCGATGTACCGCAAGAGCAAAACAGAAGAGTTGAAGGTCACATAACAGGTTTAAGGCTCTAAGGTCCCGGGGCACTTAAGTGACACTCTCACACAAAGGTGAAACTTGTTTGACAGTACAGCACTAACTTAGTCAAGCTGTAATCAGGTTGTCACATTAACAAATAATCTGGTTTTAGCATGCACAGAGACACAGGATTACAGTAACAGGCCTATGAATTTAAGCAACACACGAATGTCCAGCGGAAAGCACAGCTACGTTACAATGAACGCTCAGAATACAGCATCCCTTAGATACTGATTCACAACTTCATCTCAAAGTGAACGACTGTCAATCTGACAGCAATAACATCAAGAAAACTCAACAGAGGTGCATTTATTTAGGGCCATAAGATTTGCACGATGTGAAAAAAAAAGACAGAATCTTGGAATCTAGTTATAAAAATGGAATTTACATTGCTGAATGTTACAGAATTTGGCAAATTATGGATGAATAAATCAAAAACAGGGCTGTACACATAATCAGATTGTGATATGGACTAGTGTCTGTGAATATTAAAGCACAAAACGACTTCTATTGAAATCTGAAGTCACATGAACTTCATCTACAGAGCTGCTCTGAGAGTCATTTCACCACTTCATTTGAGAAAACTATCAGCGGATACAGACAGAAACTTAAATCTCTTCACTACAACCCTCTAAAATGTCTTTGAGTTAGATTAAAGTTCAGTTTAACTCAGAAATTGTGACAGAAATGCATAAATGTGACCTTGGACCACAAAACCATTCATAAGTAGCACGGGTATATTTGTAGCAGTACCCAACAATACACTGTATGGGTCAGAATTATTTTTCTTTTTATGCCAAAAATCATTAGGATATTAAGTAAAGATCACGTTCCATGAAGATATTTTGTAAATTTCCTACCATAAATATATCAGAACTTCATTTTTGATTAGTTTTATGCATTGCTAAGAACTTTATTTGGACAACTTTAAAGAGTTTCTTAATATTTTGATTTTTTTGCACCCTCAGATTCCAGATTTTCAAATAGTTGTATCTCAGCCAAATACTGTCCTATCCTAACAAACCATACATCAATGGAAGGCTTATTGATTCAGCTTTTGAATTATGTATAAATCTCAATTTCAAAAAATGAACCCTTATGACTGGTTTTGTGGTCCAGGGTCACAAATGTGCTATTGTAGTAGAATATACTTCTGAAGGAAATAATAACAATAATAGTTCATTAAAACATTATTCTTCAGGAATATCACAAATTTTCTTCCATGTTTTAATTTGAACAGCAGACCTTCATTGTGCAGCACTTTGCTGGCCAAAACTGACTTAAAGGAACTGATCAAATTTCATGTAATTAGGGCACATTTTAAAAGATTAATTAAATTGTTAAAGTTTTATGCTTTCATTTAAATACAGCTGTTCTTGTTATTAAAAATGCGTTAATGCACAAAACAGTATCTAGAAAAATATAAACGAAACTTTTAATAAATGCTTAATGATTAAAGTTTTATGAATCTTTTTTATTAAATTATGTTACTACATATTTAATAAAAACATTCAAATGGACAACATGGAAATTGTTTTTTTAAAAAAAAGGGATTTGGGGAAAAAATAAAACCGATTTTATAGAGCCTTATTTTATAATAGTGATGGGTCATGAATACTTGACAAGTTTGTGCTTTCCTATTTTACAGAAGAAAAGCTACCCTAAAAAAATGTAATCTCTCATGAGAGGTCAAACCCATTTAACAGTTTAAATGGTTTGCAAGTAGAATCTATTTGTGAGACTGTGAGATTCATCAAACCAATGCTCTTGATTTATGCTTGTACTGTATGCGTTCAGTATTTGTTTACATCTCAAACACAAGAGTAGCACAGTGTGTTGAGTGGCAGCGCAGACGCCTCGTGGGCAGCATCGGGAGCAAACAAAACAAAGGCCTGGAGTTTAAAGTAGAACACATGCTCATACGGTAGGCTCTTCACTTCACTTGCTCCCAACAAAGAGTCACATGAGCTGAAAGTTAACCCGTCTCAGAGAGGAGCGCATTCATACGGCTGCAGAACAACAGGCATATAAAGGAGGACAGACCGAGGAGGACGAGTGTCTCTCTGGTTTCTTAACAAACAGATGACTTTTGAGTGAGAAGTAAAGCCACTGGCAGATAGTTTGATGGCAGCTACTTGTCTAAAATGATCAAAATAACTAAAACTGCAAAATACTCGGTCTCACATAGTAGTGTTTCCTGCATTGCTTCTCAGTGGCATCACTCTGACGATACTGAATCTACAATACTAAATAAATAAATACTGTACCCAATGTGTGAATTGTAAGTTTGCAATCTAAAGTGAATTTCATAAAAAGTGAAATTAATTTTGAATTCACTTAAAAAAAACAAAAAAAAACAACATAGTTGTTCTAGCGGTCACAACTATGTTCTAGCGGTCACAAAAAAAAATTACTATAAGTACCACCTAAAATTTCAGGTTAACATTTCAATAATTTAACAATGCATTTGCATGTTCTCGGTTCTCTGATACTGGTTACCATTTAAAAAATTATTTTGTATCTAATTAATATTAATTACTAGCTTTTAATCAACTCAGAAACCCTAGTCTGAAAAACCCTGTTGTAGAGAAACATTCTTTAAACACGTTTGAATCAGTCTGATGAATCATTCTCTGAATGAATCACTGAATCAGTCAGAGCAGTTACTGAATCAACATCTGACTCACTTACTGAACTGCAGCTTATCATTACTTTCAGTGACATCATCTCAAAATACAGCATGTTTGTGTACTAAAGGCTCTTGAAACTTAAACTAGTGTAAATATTAACTGGTAGTTCATATGATTCAGCAAGAGTCACAGGCAGACGTTATTGTTGGGAGCTGTTTGAATTTGTCCCCAACTCCAAATGCACAACTGTGCTCTCAGTAGCATTTTAAATCAAGAGGAATTACAATCATTTCAAAACAGACTGGGAGGTTATGGTTATTAGTGTTTGATTTAATATGTTTAATATACCTAATTATAAAGTAACCATATAACTTGTGTGCTGGACAGCAAACATCCTCTTTGCATTTAAATGCCAAATCTGTGATTTAGGACATGTTCCTCTTAAAATAAATATTTTCAAGTGGACCATGAATGCAGCACCTTAAACCCATTGCACTTGCATACTTTCACAAATGCTCCAAAAGTCATTCAGCATAGATTGTCTAAAGCACTTACAAACACAGCCGAGTGTCATAAAGATATGTCATGCATGGAAAATTAGGAGCGTTTAGCTGACTTAGACATAGTGTAATACATAATCACATTACAACTACAAGACACGGCTTGCTCGACCCGACAACTGTCTTCTAACCATTAGGTGTGTCTATAACAGAAACACCTGCAAGCACGAGCGAGACGCTTCCCTTCCTGACATGTGATGAGCAGACACATTCAAAGGGAAAAAAGGCAGAAGTAATGTGACCACTGGAAACATTCTGCATGAGTCTATTTCTGACATAATCATAGTTTTGCCGGCTATACTTAGACTCTTGTCCCTTTGCACATCGTGCATGCCACTTTACGGGTGACAATGAACCAGTGCTGGTCTAACGCGTCTTCCTGTCATTGTCAGGTGAACCCAAACACCTTGGCAGGCTTCCACACCTTTGACCAATGCATTTCCACGCCTTTTCCAGTTAAATACTGGATAAGGACTTTGATAGAGACTGTACTTACAAAAAAACACAAAAAAAGTGTTTTTTTTTTATAAGCAGAGCAATGACTTCATCATAATTTTAGAATCCTTTTTTTTCCAAAAGCCTTTATGAATAGCTTCAGGTGTGATCAAATCCTGGATTTAGTTTGATGTAGTTTGAACAGATTTGGAGTTAAAATAGTAGAGAAATAGATTCTTAAGCGTTAAAAAAAAATAATAATAATAAAGTAATTAACTGACCACTGTACTTTCCCAGCTGATTAACCACAATACTTTAAGACAAATGTTTGGTATTAGTTTTCTAAAATGTTATGTTTAGATATGCAAATGATGCATTATTTAATGCACTAATTTGAATATATTTCCAGAGCAGAAATCTGAACACTGGCTAAACCAGATGCAAAAAATTCTTGCTTGATTTTGCTGACATATTAAAGTTCTTTTACAAAAGGGTTTTTTTTTGTCACTCCATAAATCACAAAATATTGTCAAAAGACAAAAACAACATTACACATCCCCATGTTTTCAGGACTGAAATCTTACATTACCAGTCAAAAGTTTTTGAACAGTAAGATTTTTAATGTTTTTAAACAAGTCTCTTCTGCTCTGAATTCCAAGCCTGAATTTATTTGATCCAAAGTACAGAAAAAGCAGTAATACTTTGAAATATTTTTACTATTTAAAATAACTGATTTTGATTTGAATATATTTTAAAATGTAATTTATTCCTGTGATCAAATCTACATTTTCAGCATCATTTCTCCAGCCTTCAGTGTCACATGATCCTTCAGAAATCATTCTAATATGCTGATTTGCTGTTCAAAAAGCAGTATAATTTTTGTTTTTATATTTGGTGGGATTATAGAAATTAATACTTTTATTTCGCAAGGATGCTTTAAATCGATTAAAAGTGAAGATAAAGACATGTCACAAAATTTCTATTTCAGATAAATGCTGTTCTTCTGAGCTTTCTAATCATCAAAGAAACCTGAAAAAAAAAAAAAATCTACTCAGCTGTTTTCAACATAATAAAAATAAATGTTTTTGAGCAGCAAATGAGAATATTAGAATGCTTTCTGAAGAATCACGCTACTGGAGTAATGATGCTAAAAATTCAGCTTTAAAATCAAAGGAATAAATTACATTTTAAAATATATTCAAATAGAAAGCAGTTATTTTAAATAATAAAAATATTTAAGAATTGTACTGTTTTTGCTGTCCTTTTGATCATATAAATGAAGGCTTGGTGAGCTGAAGAGACTTTAAAAAAAAACATTAAATTCAAAAACTTTTGACTGGTAGGTAGTGTATATAAATCAGGTGCATGACATATGTACAACCCCCTCTGCAAAATCCTTCAAAATATAGAGAGGAATAAAACTGTAAAGTTTGGTATAAGTTAGTTTGTGGCATAGTACATGGAAAAAAACCATGGCCTTAAAAAAAAATTATTGTAATTGAAATATACAAACGCAAATAGATAAAGCACAATAAAATAAACACCTAAATGTCTATTTTGAGTGTTTTCTTGCCACTAGCCTGAAAGAAGTTGTTATTAAAACAAACTAGCCTAATATCTCCAGTGCATGAAAAAACTGTGTCACACTTCATGATTGCACACTTGAGAGAAACATGTTTATGACTTTGCATAGACTCATAATGACAATCAAGGCAGCTGACCTAACCTCAGACACTTCAGGGGTTAAATCTGTTGTGAAACTGAGATTGACTTTTTATTGACCTCATGTGCGTAGTTTTTATCTTAAGTGTCTAACTTAGACTTTGTCTATCACATGTTATGAACTTTTAAAGCTTGCAGGAGTTAGTAAAGTGGCCTAGTTTGACTCGTGTTGTCAAACACTCCTCCGTCTACGGATCTCACCTCCTCGGCGCTCTTCCTCAGCGCTTTTTCGCGCTCGTACTGGGTGATGAGTTGCTCGTTGTCCTCCTTCAGCAGCTCCAGCTCCACCTCATGCTCCTGGTTCTCCGCAAACACCGAGTCTAAGTTCTCCAGAACCGCCACGACCAGCGGCATAAGTTCCTTCACCACGTCCTCGTCGTATTTGCCGATCATCCGCTCAAACTCGCGGTAGATGGAACTCGCCAAGCCGGACACCCGCTCGGACATCATCGCCGAAGTGCCCGGGTCCTCCTGGTAAAGGACACCGTCCTCCAACTCCATTTTCCCTCGTTCTTCCCCGCTGTCTCGAGCTCCGTACGAAGTCTTCTTACTTTAAGAAGCTCGGGCTAGCAGCTAACAGTCCAGATCTCTATTTACTTCACGACGTCTGCTGTTGGACTACATTTACGAGTAACTTTTAAGACACCGCTCCGACGTAAAGAGAGAGAGAAAATCTGCTCCGTTGCCAAGCTAACCGTACCCGGTCCTCGGGAACAATTATTTGACCGGGGTAATCTGTACTAAACAGCAGTGGTTAAGTACAGTCCCGACGGGAGAAGACTAGTGGACCTGACCGTCACATGATGACGTCACGCTCCAGAAGCACGATGGGCGGAGCGAGGGAGGGAGAAACGGTCGGTGCTGTGAAACTTCAGTTTTTTGTTATGTTTATTTGACTCTAGCAGCTGGTGTTAAAATATTTGCATAAAAGCTGCATTAAAAATCACAGAAGGAATCAACAAGTGAGCACAGTTTCTACAAACTATTTTCACAAGATCATCCACCTTTTTCTTAAGAGTGGGCGCGGCCATTTGTACATTTTATGGGTTCGGCTTCCGGTCTCCGCGTCCAGCTATTTTTAGCTGTACAAAACAGCTCGTATTTACGTATACCTATTCATGTATTTTAGCGTTATGATTTTTTACATTTGTTTTTATTTACATTTATATTACTGGATTTGGTGATTAATATAATTAATCGCACATTAATTGCACATCAAATTTGACTGAGATATTACTCCCAAAATATAATTTAAATTAATTATTTTAATAAGTGCATCAAATAGACATTACAGATAGCTTAAGTAAGAAATATTTTAGTTAGTTATTTTTTTTAATGTTTTTATTTACATATTTTGTTTAGAAACATTAAAGTATGGAATTACTTTTTTAATGAAATTATACCCTAAATAAGAATCTAAAGCTAAAATAATGAGGAATTAATATTTATACAAAATAAATTATAAATTATTATTAATTATTATTTTTTTAACTATTATTTAATAGTTTTTTTAAATTACAGATATGAAAAAATGTAATTGTTTTAATATATATTTAACAATTATTTTTAACTATTATGTTTAAATATGTTTTTAATTATAGACATGAATGAATGTTTTTTAGATATTTTATTAAATTATTTTAACTATGATTTTTAATTATTATATTTTTAAGAACACGTAAATGTAATTGTTTTTTATTGAATTTAATTGAAACACTAATAAACATGTCACTTTTCAGTCTCATTTTTTTGCAACATGCAGCAGGCCAACTTTTACTCACTTTTATTATAAATTCTTATCAGTTTTTTTATGTAATCAGTTCTGAACCATTATTTTTAATCATTTTTTTTTTAAATACATATATGAATAAATGTAATTGTTTATATATATATATATATATATATATATATATAAATAAATAAAGTTTCTAACTATTGTTTAATTATATTTTTAATTATAGACATTTATTTTTATACATATATTTTTTATTGAATATTTGTATTTTTTATAATATATATATTAATTATTCTTATTATTATTATTTAATTACTGTTTTTAACAATTTCAGTCAATTAGATGTAACTTAAAAATTATTGATTTCTTCACCATCACCTATGATATTCTTGTCCCTACATATAACTTGGATTTATCATTTTCATTCATATCATTATCATCACTAATAAACGTGCACTTTCCCTAGTCTCACTTTTTGCAACATGCAACAGACCAACACTTTCTCAGCATTTTTATTTTTGAAAAATGCATGATATCCTGAAAAACCCAAAAAGGCTGCAGTGAGTAAATGAAGAGACACTGATCTGAAGCTCTCGTCTACATCAGCAGAAATGTTTTCATGCATTTGGAGCCATGCATCAAAGTCTCAAAAGGCGTTTTACCAACTGATCGCCCCATTCTCTTGTGGCGAAGACACATCACAAAAAAAAAACATCACGCCACCAGTACACTGATAATACTGACATTTTTTTTTGCTTGAGTCCTCATCGCTCATCTTGAACAATCACAAAAATGAAAGCAACTCTCACAGTTGAACAACACAGCATTGCAAATAATATCATGTGACGACTTTATGGATAATGGCAATATATGGCAGCTCAAGAAGCAGACACACTAATGGGACTATAAATGCACAAATAAATACGCAAAATAAAATGAGGAGTCCAGTAAATTTCGCTCCTGACAGTCTTTTGTGTGCGAAGCGCTCAGATGACGTTCAGGTGGCTGTTGCTCATGGAGGACGGGCAGAGAGCAAACGGGTGTTCGCGGGTCAGACTGCGCAGTGCATGTAGAACCACATCGGGCATGTGATCGGCGATCATCCGCGGGCTGATCAGAACATTACGGAAAGACGTCTCGCTCGACCATTCGGCACGGTATCTCACCTGAGAGAAGCAGTGTCTGTGTACAGAGAGAGAGAGAGAGAGATTTTATTAAAAAGACATGAATCAAATTTTTTTTGTATATATATATATATATATATATATATATATATATATATATATATATATCTGAGCCTGATAAAAATGCATTTTTTAAAGAAAGACGTCAGATGGATTTAGCTGGTTTTGCATCTGAACTCTTCATATATATATATATATATATGTTTTTAATATATTTTTATATATATTATATTTTAATATTTTTTTAACCATTTTTTATATATATATTTTTTAAATTACAAACACGAAACTAATAAACATTTAATAAAAATTAATTACATTAATTATATATTTTTTATTTATTTTTATTAAACTATTATGTTTAATTATTATATTTTTAATTATATTCACAAATAAAATTATTTTTTATACATTTTCTTAAATTATTTACAGATCAATGTTTCATCTGCATTTTTATTTTTAAAAAATGCATTTTATCCTGAAAAACCTGAAAAGGCTTTTTAAATTCTGGACATTAATAAATGTAATTTTTTAAATTATTTTATTTAATATTTTTTGATACTTTTTCTCATATATTTTTAAAATTACAACATGAAATTAATAAACATTTAATAAAAATTAATAAAAGTTTATTAAAATTTGTATTATACATTTTAAAAATTATGCATATTTATTTTTTATATATTTTATTAAATTACTTGTAACTATTATTTTTAATTATTATATTTGTAATAACACAAATAAATGCAATTCTATACTTATTATTATTATTATTATTTCAATTACATTATTGATAAGACAAGAAAATAAAAATGTCAATAAAAGTAATGATATTAACGCTGGGCAGTATGGCAATATTTACCATGTTACAGTAGAAGTACAGTTTTATATCCGTGTTATCAGTGAATAGGTCTGCTTTAAGGCGTCACAGGTGTTTGTACAGCATGTCTGCTATTTTATCAAGACTGTCTTATGCATAAATTTTCTATATTGTTTTTCACATTTGCTTCTAACTTGAACTTAGTAATAAGAAGCTGCTTGTACCGTTTCCAGATGAATCGTTTATTTGTTTTAATTTTTAATAAAAAAAAAAAGATGGATATGCATTATTGCATGACTATTTAATATATTAAAAAATGCAAAAATAAATATACTATTTGTCATTTTATTTATTTTTTTTTATAGATTTGGGTCATATTGTCCACCTTTAATAAATATATTTATATAAATATACCTAAATTACTGTTAAAAAGTTTTGGGTCAGTGAATTAAAAATAATAAAATAAAATAAAATAAAATTTCAAGATTTCTATTTCAAATAAATGCTGTTCTTTTGAACTTTCTCTTCATCAAAGAATCCTGAAAAATTAAATGTTGCACCTCAAGTTTCCTCAAAAATATGAAGTAGCACAACTGTTTTCAACATTGATAATAATCAAAAATGTAATCAAAGCAAATCAGCAAATTAGAATGATTTCTGAAGGATCATGTGACACTGAAGAATGGAGTAATGATGCTGAAAATTCAACTTCAATCACAGAAATAAATTACATTTTACTACATATTCACACAGAAAACAGTTCTTTTAAATTGTAATAATATTTCAGAATTTTTACTCTAATTCTGGTCAAATAAATGCATCGCTGGTGAGCGCACTGACCTGCGTGTGGGCCCGTCCTCTGTGATGTACAGGATGCGTCCGGGCGGGTAGAGGGGCAGGTGTGTGGGGCGGGTGGGCGAGTCGTCGGATGACAGGCTCTGGTAGGTGCTCGAACGCTGAACCAACAGACTCTCTTCGCCTAGCAACGGCTGGTTAAGCACCTCCTCCCGCCGGTTCTCTAGCTCCGTAGGGAAATCATCAGGAGTTCCTCCAAACAGCTCGTACCAGCAGCCGTGCATTAATATCTTATACTGAGAGAGAGAGACTAATCACTCACACAGTAAATGCAGGCAGAATGTCTTTTTGCACTGAGTCAATGATCTTACCTTTGCTTTATTGCAGTTAGAAACCATTTTTAGTAATCTTCTTTTCAAGTCTTCCATGTTAGGAATACTCAATCTAGAAAAACAAAATGAAGACAGTCAGTTTGAGGAAGTGATACGAAACAGACTATACAAATAGAAGTGAGAAAAAAGAAGCCAGAAACAGGCTCTCTAAATGTAGCTACACTTTTAAACGTACAAATGAAATCAAGCAAGTATCTGATTGAAGATCATATGACCGTTTGACTAAATCTCACCTGGGTACAAGGTCTTTTCCCAGCACCACCGAAACAACAAACTGCTTCGAGTAATCGGCCAGCGCTTTACTGAGGAGAGATGAAACTGTGCTGTTTACTGTACACTAACAAACTGACAAGTGTCTTGGTTCTTTGGACATGTGCAATGGTAATAGATAATAAAATTGCTTTATAAATGACATATAACATATACATACAACATGAATGCAACATTATAAATGTCATCACTTTTGATCAATTTAAAGCATCCTTGCTAAATAAAACTTTTTATATTTCTATATTTTTTTAAAAACATAAATTATTCATAATATATAAATATTATAAATAATAAATAAATATATAAAAGTGATAATAATAATAATAATAATAATAAATGTTTCTTGAGCAGCAAATCAGCATATTAGAATGATTTCTGAAGGGTCATGTGACACTAAAGACTGGAGTAATGATGCTGAAAATTCAGTTTTGATCACAGAAATAAATTACATTTTAACAGACATTCATATAGAAAACAGTTATTCAAAATAGTAAAAATATTTGAAATTTTTTTAAAAGATCTTACTGTTCAAAAACGCGTGTGTGTGTGTGTGTGTGTGTGTATACATATATATATTTTATATATTTTTTACTGACACACTACAGCAAAAGATAGAAATAACTTACTTTAAACCATTTTTTAGCTGGTGAAAATGCTAGTGGCCTAAAACTTACACAGTACTATATATATACACATATACATTATATATATATATATATATATAAAAATCAAAAAGGTTTAAAAAACGTTTCTTATTCTAAAATATAATATCTTTTTTTGATAAAAAAAAAAAATACAGTAAATCTAGTATTGTGAAATATTACTACAATTTAAAATAACTGTTTTCTATATGAATATACAATAAAATGTAATTTATTGCTGTGATCAAAGCTAAATTTTTTAATCCAAATCTTTACTCCAGTTTTAGGGTAATTAAGATTTTAAAAAAATAATACTTTTATTCATCAACAAATTTTATACATTAAATTTATTAAAAGTGGCAATAAAAAAAAAACACTTATACTGTTGCAAAAGATAAAAAAAATAAATAAAAAAAAAGTAAAAAAAATGTATCATGGTGTCCACCAAAACATTCATAATTTATATGAACCACGTATGAACCACTAATAATTAATAATTAAGCAGCAAATCGGCATATTTGAATGATTTCTGAAGAATCGTGTGACACTGAAGACTGGAGTAATGATGCTGAAAATTATCCTTTGATCACAGAAATAAATTACATTTTACTGTATATTCACATAGAAAACAGCTATTTTAAATTGCAATAATATTTCACAATTTTGGTTTTACTGTAGTTTTTTATAAAATAAAAGATACTGTATTTTAGCATAGGAAACGGAATAATTCTGGAATAATTAGCATAGGAATAATTCTTTCAATTTTTTGACTGGTAATAAAATAAATAAAAATGAATAAATTGTACAAATTGTTAAATTGTTAAACAAAACAAATATTTTTCAGACAGTACACACACATATGCACACTGAAAAATATTTATTTTGTATTTAACAATTTACTTTAAGTGGAATGAACTCTAAATTATTATACATACAAGGGTTTAATTTATAGTAAATGTTTATACGTCATAACAAAAAAAACACAGATTCCTAAATATTTCAAAAGCAGGTTCCTCACACAGCAATCATCATATTTGGGAGCCCTTGGCATCAAACGAACGAGCCAATGCGGTCAGAATATTTCTATGTGATATGTGTGTGAGTTACCTCATCAGGCCCCCTGGTGGAGAGAAGGCGTAGCACTCAAGTGTGGGGTGTGTGCTGCGCAGGAGAACGGCCAGCAGAGACGCCGCTCCTGCTCCCAGACTGTGACCAGTGATCACCAGCTTATACTCCTGCAAACAAGCACCAGAAAAACATTAATTGAGCTGCTCATTTCTATGCTGGATAATGTAAGTGCAGCAGAACGGCTCTCACAGGTGCGATGTTGAACGCCTGACTCAGAATCCCATCGTTGACTAGTCTCTTGTAGATGTAATGTGCAGCTTGAGAAATGCCCTGCGGTAGAGAGACATTACAGCAAACATAAGCATGCAATGAGAGAGATCACACACTATAACTGATGTAGTGGGTATGTTGTTTTGATGAATTTAATGTAAGTGATTGTGTCACCTTGTGAGCGTAACAAGTTCCTGAAACGCCTTCGACAGAAAGATTCTCACATTCAGCTGAGAGATCTGTCAACACATCCTGCAAAAACACACAAACACAAAACCTGAAAAGTGAAAGACACACAATTCCACTGTAATACAGCCAGATCAGACTGACAGACTGATGAAAACTCACATAGCATAAATACCACTAATTCTCAACCTAAGCAATAGCAAAAGCCCAGACAAAAAAAAAATGTAGACATTTTATGCAAACGATATGAAATGGCTGATTTGAAAATTAAATGACCTCGACAGCAGCGAATAAAAGGTCATCTCAGGAACCACTGGCAAACTACAAGAGTGTGATTTGTTTAGGGAAATAACAGGCTGACGCTACAGTACAAACACCTGCAGATTCACACTACACTAGTGAACGCTGCTTTATCAAACACGTGCGCTTTTTTCAAAGCATCCTGATAATTATCAGTGTACGACTGATGTTTTCATCTCACCTTCAGCGACAGCGTTCCCCTCACAGCGACCAGGACCGCCTCTCTTTTATGATCCAACGCCACAAAAAATGGGATCTCGTAGATCTACAGAGGGAAAAGACACTGCTGTAGATTGGGCTGCACAATATCGGGAAAACTGACATTGTGATATTTTGTTTTTTTGCGATATGAAAAGATACAGGAAATTTCATCCGATGATTGAATAGCTGTATTTGGAAAAAAGTAATCGTTCTATGGTGATTTATTTATTTTTATTTATTTATTTATTTTTAATGTGACATATCTGCATAAAAAATACAAATAATCAAATAATTAAAATAAAAAGCTGAAATATTAATGTTTGAGTGTGAAATCCTTGTAGGGCTGAATGATTTGAGAAAAAAAAATGCTTGGGTTTACTTTTTAGAAGAACCAAATCAAATCCTTTTCCAAAACTATACTTTCTTTTTTTTAATCTTTTTTTATTCAATTCAATTTTTTTTTTTTTCAGCAAATCTAAAAAAAAAAAAAAAAATAAAAAAAACACAAACCTAACTGAGTATTTGCTCCACAGGCCAAACCTGAGAAAATGGTGCCATCAGGTGGAAATGTAACAGTAAATAGTAAATAGTAAAAATGTAATAAATAAATAAATAAATAAAATAAAAATAGTATAAATTTAAAGCTTTAATTTTAAATTTAAATTTAAACTAAAACATTTTATTATAATAAACTAATAAAAAATGTAAAATGATAAAATAATAATAAAATAATACACATTTTATTATAATAAAAGAATTTTAATTGAAGAATGCATGCTTGTATGATTAAATGGCACTGGGATTAAATATTATTTATTTTACTTATTTTGTCCATAAGAAAAAAAAAAGAGAAAAATGTGCCTAAGAAAGCACAAGTGATTAAAAAAAAATATTTTCTGTAAAATTACAATACTAATATATAAATGTCTTATTTCTTGATTTTCAAATGAAAATTTTATTTGAGTTTTATAGGTCATATTCCCAGTTTTTCAATATGCTATAAAATAATAATAATTTTCATAATTTTATTGTGATTATTATTAAATAAAATAATAACATCATAACCATTGTGCATCAACTTACAAAAGTTACACAGAGGTTATTTTAAAAAGTTAAATTATATATATATTAATATTTTTTTCTGCTTTTACTGGCATAGGATGTTTACACTTTAAATGCAAGATTGTTTACAAAATGCAACTGTTGTTTTTATCAATTGTTTTCTATATACTAAATGCTGAGGAGATTTTTGTTTTAGATTTTTAATTTGCCAATGATCAGCAACAACATACATTTTTATGCATTATTATTTTTTGTGCAAAAATACTAATTAATACATACTAATTCACCCATACAATTGTAATTATATAATTTAAATTCTTTTTCTCCAGCAGAAACAGAAAAAAAACTGAGAAACCTGAGAAAATGGTGCTATCAGGTGGAAAATACTACAAACGTTTTAAAAATAATAAAAGTAGAATAAATTCTAAAGCCTTCCCAACAGAATGAATCATTTTATTATAATAAATCTACATTATATATTATATAATCTATTATATATGTCTTATTTCTTGTTTTTCAAATGGGTAAATCATCAAGCTTTTATTTTGGCGAGTTGCTGGCAAATAAATAATACGCTGCTGGTTTGAGAATAAAACCCCACTGAAACACTATAATGAACTACGCATTTGTAAATGCTGCGTTCTGCTCTAAAAAAAAGTATTGTATATATTTATTTTATTAAATCACAGCCTGCACAATTTGAAAAAAATCACACAAAGCCATATTATTTTTATTTCAAAATATAATGCAATCCTAAATGCAGGCATTCTGAAGACGTCACCTGGTTATGAAAGCTGATGTGGATGAAGTCTCTGTACTGCAGGCCTGTGCTCTGTAAGATGGAGGTGAAATGGCAGCCCAGGCTGTCTCCTCCAACCAGGTCATACTCCGCATGACGGCTTCGACAGCTGCAACGCAGATTCAAATGAGTGCACTTCTGTATTTCACACTGTTATGCTTCAGCTGGTGAGTGTCATACGGTACGCACCAGTCTCCGCTGAGTTTGCAGAGCCCAGTCAGCGGGTTTGAGTAGACGTAGAGCGGCCATCCGTATGCGGCCGCTGCAAACTGCATACAGTGAGCGGCTTTCTCAAGCTCAACCTCCAGATCCTCCCTCTAAGAAGAAGAAGAAGAAAAAAAAAAAGGTGTGAGCTCAATGAACGCACAAACTACACTGCACATCCATTAACTACTAGCAATAAAGACTCACTATAGGGGAGGACGGGCTGTGGGACAGGACCTCATCGGGGTCTCGGCACTGCTCCATTTTGTCCTGTTCCTGATGCAGAAGAGCCAGACCAGCCGCGATGTCACTGGGAACCAGGTCTGTGTCCTGGAAACAAGACAGTCAAGTTAGTTTCACATGAACCTCTGCAAGTGGAAGGATCAGGGCTATTATCGCTAACTAAAACTAAAACCATGTAAATACATATGAAGAGTTTATTTGCAAAAACAGATAACTTTTTTTTAATGTCCAAAAATCTTTTTTTTTGTTTTATTGTGTTAGTTCGCTATTTAGATATATGGTATATAAAAGTTTGTTACTTGAAATAAAAAAATAACTCAATTGCCGTTTGACTGAGATCTGTTTTTGCATATAAACTCTTTATATATAAATTATTTATACATATTATATTTTACGTTTGTTACTTAAAATAAATATCAACCTGAAATAAACTTAAGCATAAAAATTATAATTTTCATATTTTTTAAATATTTCTAATGTTCATTTAGTTTAAGTGGAAGTACTAAAATGACTAAAACTAAGTAAACTAAAACTAATAAATAAAAGCTGAATAAAAACTATACAGACAAATTTACAAATAATTATAATAATTATTACTGTTTTAAAAAATCATAAAAATCATAAAAATGACAAACAAAAAACTAAATTAAAGTGAAAGCATGAAGTGTAAAAAATAAAATCTATTTAAAATATAGTATACCTATGAAAATAACACTGGTAGTGATGCACAATATAACTAGTATCATTTAGGTTATTAATCACTGTCGTGTATTTATTTTATTACTTTTTTAGAATCTCTGTCACTTGGTATTGCATATTTAATTGTGCATGCTCATGTCCTATTTTTACTTAAAGCGAATCCTTACAAACACTAATAATTTTATAGCAAAATCTCAACTCCTAAATCTCTCTGTGAAGCCTAAAGTCACTGATAGCACTTAAAATGACTCATTTTAGATTTTAGTTTTTAATTAATTTAGACAATATAGTACAGAATTTTAATATCAGACATTTATCGATTAACAGCCCTAACATATTATTATTCATTTTTAACAAAATTTAAGGTAACACTTTACAATAAGGCCCCATTAGTTAACATTAGTTAACTAACTAACATGAATTAACAATGACAAATAACTGTTTTACAGTATTTATTTATCTTTGTTAACTTTAGTTATATAAATAAATAAATAAATACAACTGTTCATTGTTAGTTCATATTAGCTCAGGTCCATAAAATATTATTTACAGATGCAACTTTTGTTGCACACATTTAATAATGCATTAGGAAATGTTGAAATTAACATTAACTAATATTAATAAGTTCTTCAGAAGTACTTTTTATATTTATCTCACTTTAGCTGCACTTTATTAGACTTCAAAAATCTCAACAGCCATTCGCTGCCATTATAAAGCTTGGAAGAGCCAGAACTCTTTTAATATAACTCTGAAGTCATATACACCTAAGATGGCTCGAAGGTGAGTAAATCATAGTGTAATTTCATGTGAGTCATGTGAACTGCCTCATGTGAACCGCCTCATGGGAAATGCACTCATAAAGTGATAAAGCAAACGAACCATGAAGAAGCCGCTGACGAGCTGTGCAATGCTGGAGAAGGCGGCGCGGTGGTTGTCGTCCTGCGGCAGGCAGCAGCAGAGCAGACGCAGCCGGCTCTCCCACACTCGCGACGCCACCGTGTGCGCCGTGTAAAAGAGCTGAGACGACTCGCTGCTCTCCAGATGCCTCACGCCCAGAGGAGCGTCCAGCAGAGCGCCTGGCCTCTGACTGCCCAGAGGATCAAACACAACCAGCACACCCACCACCATAGACAGCAGGATGATCCAGCTGAGGACACGACACAGACACAATGCTTTACAAATGAAACACGTCATCCTGCAATAATTGGGTTTGCATTGCTATCTAAGTTATATTTTAAAATGTTAACCAATCTATGAGTCATTCTATGCCAGCCTTCAGTAAGTCCTTGCTAAAGATGTTCAATCACACAAATAATAATGTGTGCACTGTGCCATCTCAAGAAAAATAAATTTATTTTAATACATTTTGGGATATAATTTCTGCAATTTTTGCATTCTGAAAGGTAACAGGATTCACAGCTTTATAAGCTTGTGCCGAAGCTTATCAAAACTACAAGGCGCCTATTAAAAAGAGAATTTAACGCTTACATATTCACACATCTTCAGTTTTCATGATCATAACTAAATCATCTATTCTAAAATAAGAGAATATAAGAGAAACATGAGACATTCACTTATCCATGCAGTTTATATTATATATATATAATTTATATATAAATATTTTTTTCTTAAATATATACATACTACATATATGTATTTATATATATATATATATATATATATATAGATAGATAGATAGATAGATAGATAGATATAGATATATATATTTACATATTTATATTATACGGTACACATATAGTATGTAAACATAAACTTTTATGTCGGATATGATTATGATTAATGACAGCCCTATTTTTTAAACATACATTACTGTTCTATTGTTCACCAAGGCTGCATTTATTTGATCAGAAATAAAGTATACAATTTGTGAAATATTATTACAAATTAAATTAATTGTTTTCTATGTGAATATATTTTCAAATGTAATTTATTCCTGTGAGCAAATCTGAATTTTTAGCATCATTACTCCAGTCTTCAGTGTCACATGTTCCTTCAGAAATCGTTCTAATATGCTGATTTGCTGCTCAAAAAACAGATTATTATTATCAATGTTGAAAACCGTTGTGCTGACTCTATTTTTGTGAAAACCGTGATACATTTTATTTTTTCATAATTCTTTGATGAATCGAAAGATCAAAAGAACAGCATTTATTTGAAATCGAAATCTTTTGAAACATTATAAATGTCTTTACTGTCACTTTTGATCAATTTAATGCATCCTTGCTGGAAAAAAAAGTATTAACATCTTGTAAAAAGATCCATTTTTTCCTTGCCTGGAAACCACTGCTCCAATCACAGCCCCGACCTCCGCTGGCTCACACCCCGTGCTGTTGTCAGACACCCAGATGACCCCCAGACAGGCCCATATGAACTCTGGGAGGTACAGGAGGGCGCGCAGATACACAAGAGCTGTCATGGAGCGCCGAGGACCTGGATTCATGATGGTTCCTAAAATAAATCACAGCAGCATTAGAATGACGAAACCCTCCAGATATGAGGAAATCACACCATGCCTTCGCTCACTTGCCTTGAGCACTGATGTAGACAATTGCACAAAGTGTCAAAATGATGACAGCCAACAGAACTAGAAGAACTACCAAGTAATTACGCAGATTCGCTCCACCTTGACAATCAAATCGACCCTTATGGTTAGTGTAGAGAACTAAAGTCACGATCCACCTAAGAGTAAAGAGATGACAAGAGAAGTCTGAGAGCAAAAAAAATGCCTTTTGTTTATGTTTACTACGGTTTGAGCACATGTAGCATAGTACTACAACTGAATATTAGATCATTAGTATAGTAATGAGACATTTATGGGCGTGTAGGGATGAATATCATAGCACTTCTACGGTAAGAAAGTATTTTCTAATATGGTAATTATGTTTAAACACCATGATTCACTTCCCACTCGTGTAGGAAGGTCAAAAGATCGATGTTTTGAGTATTGGGGTGCTGTCTTACCACACAGCTCTGATAAATAGCTCGAAGGCACCAGGAAACACAAGATCATCGCTGGCGATCCGCCATCGGCGTCCAAACGCCACCATTCCAGGCATCCTGACAGCTCACTGACGATGATCTTCTTCTCAAATTCAATCCAGATTTCCTTTCGCGATCATGAACGTTTGACAGCGAGCATTACAAAACCCCATTACTCTGCCAGCCTGCAACCAGTCTCCGGATCTTGATCTCGCGACATGTAGGTAATTAACGCCTCTTTCACTGACGTCTGACATGAAGAAACACTGCAGCGCTGCTAGGTTTTGTTTTCCCTTTATGTGTAGCAACGAAATGTGTCCGACTCGACTCCGTCAGATGAGGTTCCAGCAGCAAAATAGTTCCGTGTGGAATTCAAGTAATGGAGAGACTCATTTCAGTGAATCGGTTATTTCGAACATCCCGTTTCAAAAGAGTCGTTTATAGCGTTGCAGTAATGCAATATGTAGTTTACGTAGTAACACTTTTAAAGATATAAAGGGATAAAAATGCAGATGAATGCCTTTCTTAGCACCATTTTAAACTCTGTTTAAATTCAGTAATTGCTTGCATTCATTGTGAGTACTTACACAAGTATCATTAAAAAAGATTTACGTTATTAACTTTTTCAATTTCACATTTAAAAATATATTGTTTAATAATTTCTAAATATTTATTCAAATGAAAAACTTAAAAATAAGTAAGCAGGTATGATCTGAAATATTCTAGATACATGTATATTTGATAAAGAGCCGTACAGGTAACTAGTCGGTAAACAATGGCATTACAAATGATTTTTTTTTAAGTCTAAAATATACTTTGGTTACAAATTCTCAATCGTTGTGTAAAACAACACCCTTTTTACCTTGTCAAAATCAGCTCTGCAAATATCATCCCATTCTGAGGGGACTGCTCCTTTAAATGCAAATGAGCTCTGCTCACCCGCCCCTCTCTTCTCTCTGTGGAGTGACGAGCTTGTTTACTTTAGCCGCGTTTGGCCACTAAACTTGCTAACTAGCACATTATTAGGAAAGGCGATCACAAAGATTCATAAAAAAACCCTTATACTCACTTCTGCTGTAAGTGACGCTGGATCACGAATGATTTGCGCGAACATAGACGGATATATGTAGATCGGGAGCGATATATGTAGATCTTCAGCGGCTCAGATGTCGGGAGTAAATGACGACCACTATGTTCATTATTACATCCAGCAACACAACACCTCAATCGCTCAATCGGAGATATTCTTGTCTAACTTACATCCCTGCTCCGGCATCAAAACAATGGAGGTGGGACTGTTACAGCTGATCTGAGGTAAGACGTTCATGTCAATCAACTATCATGGGAGTGGCCTCTGTGGGTGACGCCACAACGACAGGCATATGAGAACGGCTCTATCTGAAAAAGGGGATATTATTTTTACAGATTAATTAAAAACCACTGCATGGATTTTTATCATTATAGGGTAGATTTGTACGTACACTGCCAACACACATTAATGTTCAAACAACATGAAAAAGTTAACTTAGCATCCGATGACACCTTTAATTGAAAAATAGTTGAATTGAAAAATAACTGTATGGTCACATTATAAATAAGCAATACCTGCGGGTTAAATACAAGAAAACCATTTTAACCCTTACGAAAATTAACCATGGTTTTATTATAGTAAAAGTGTAGTAACCATGTTTTTGGTGCATTGATTACCATTTGTATAACCATAATTTTTCTACAAATACAATGGTTAAACTATGGTTAGTGTAGCAAGACCGTGGTTAATGTGTGGTTACCATGGTGTAACTATAGTATCCATGGTTTTTTGGTTTTATTTGTAGTAAAACCATATTTAATTTTCGTAAGAGTTGCCTCTCCATCACTCTCCAGAATAAAATTATACTGTAAATGTCATCGACGTAAAAATCAATGCATAATATGCTGTAATGTTTACCAAAAATTGCTGCAAATACCTGTACAGTGAAGCTGTCGTCTCTATCCTACTTAAACACATTCTAATATACTGTCAACGCTGGTTTGTGTACGGAACTTCGTGAATCACGTGACCGCGTGGCGGCGACGCCGGCGAGATCAAAGCTTGTCGCAGCTGTTTTTCAATGGCTCTGGCATTAACAGAAGCGCTACATTTTACGATTTACGCCACATTACGTGCGCCAAAACGGTATTTATCGTTTGAATTTAGTATTAAAGCTTACAACATTTAAAAGCTAAAACTTTGTTTAAAATCGCAAGCAGCGATACCAATTTGGCTTGAGATTTACATGGGCAGAGTGGGAGCGTGAGACAGAGCCTGTGTGTCTCATGCAAAATGCGTGAGAGTTGGCAACTCTGTTATAATAACAATTAATTATGCATAATTACATGAAATTAACCTTAAACCAAACCTTAATCCTAACCATATAGTAAGTACAAGGACACCTTAAAATAAAGTGTAACCCATTATTTTTTAAGAAAAATAAAACTTACTTTCCGCCTCATTAGTCAGATCGTCGGTACTCGGCTCTAGTCGGACGCGTTCGGAAGAGATCATTCAAGTTCGACCGCTCAGGCCGATTCGATTCGTGAGTGAATCTAAAAACGATTCGTTGTACCGATCTGACACAAAAGAACGATTTGTTCACATCTATGCAACAGTCACAGGACATTTGATATTTAAAAGCTTGTTTTTTCATCTTAATGATGTGTTTGTTTAATCTAAGTGGCTTCATGAGTCCTGTGGTAATCAAAATAAATAAATCAATAAAAAAAAAAAAAAATCATGGCATTCAATTTTCAAAACAAGCAGCGTTTCCCATAAAATCTTTATTTTAGGTTGTGCCACCATGCAAAAGCTTGATTAAAAGCAAATTTAAAACTTGGCTGTGGTAATAAGTGGTAATTTTTCCAATTAAAATAAAACAATAATAAAATAAAAAAAAAAAGGTGTGAAATAAAAGTTTGGTCATATAAACTAGAAATAAAATGAGCATGGTACCAATATACATGTTGATATTAATATAGTATGGCAATACTGGTAAAGACTTTCTGCTGAAAAGTGATTCAGGATCAATTTATGATCAATATCTGTCCATGAGTTCACATTCCAGCAAGTTGCACCATATACACACCAATCAAAAAGAAAACCCTCAAAGCAATCAAACTGCGACTTTTCAGAAAATATTATTTTTTTTTAAATCCTAAAAAATAAACTGCATAATAATCTGTGAGAACATTTGTACAATTTATTTTTTGGTTCTTTCTGAAGCCATTTACAGTGATAAAGGCAGTGTCAATACTGTACGCTGACAGACAGTGGCATGGTTCCCAAAAAAATTAAGCTGTTTTAAATACAAATTTGAAATTTCCATCTTGCAAACGTTGAGATTTGAACCTAATTAAACAGGAGGTTTGGGAAACCACTATATTATGACTGACCTTCTTTAACAAAGGATTACTGCATTGAGAAATTGAGTAATTCCATTCAGTTTTATCCCATGGAGCAACAAACACTCCCATAATCATTTTGAAAACATGTACATTTAATCAGATTGAAAATACTCTTACAAAATCAATATTCATCATAAGAATCAGTCCCTGCCTGTTTGCATTGCCACACGAGGCAATTTTAAGCTCATTTATGATGCCGTCGGTCAAATCATAGTACACGTTTCATGTAGAAAACTTTTTGATACAGAATAATAAAAAAGGGTAAGACAAGATGCATAAAACAGGAATCCGAAGACGTGGTGAAGCCGTGGTTCGGCCAGGGCTTCGGTCCAGAGCTGTTCCAGAGCACCTGATGTGAACAGGACTGGATCTCTTTTTTCGCACTCCGTCTCAGGCATCTTACTCGTCCTCTGCGTCCCGTGCCGCTCCGTGCGCTGCGCTCTTTCACGCTTAAGCTGGCAGACTCAGCTTCTTTCCTTTCAACACTGAGATAATGAAAAGAAACACTTGAGTTGCTTTCAGCTATCAGATTAGAACAATACTTAAGACAGTCACAACAGTCTTGCAAAGCGTTTGTTTAGATCCTCATGTCGTTAAGAGCCTACTGGAATCAATACAGCCAAACAATAAAAACCTAAACTACTATGCTGATATACTGCTGCATGTAGATGCATTGAGAGCTTGTGATGATGGATTTACATGCTTAATCTTCACACCACTGTATTAAAACAGTCCAGCCTGACATAGGTGTTTCCTTATAGATTACAGTGGCGTTTTATCATGGCTAAACTAGAAGTACTTTGTCACATTGATTTCACAATCAATTGCAGTTTAAAACAATGTAATGCAACACTGAAAGACTTAAAGACAACCTTGGCTTTAATTTCCACTAGTATTTCAGCTTTAAAACACAAAACTGCTCGTTGTTAGTGGATTAAAATAATTAGCTGTGGGTAAATTTGTGATTTCAGATTGCATGCTCCTAAATAAAACAAAACAAAATGTCAGTATGTTATATACATCTAGATTTTTAGAAGTTTTTAGTATTTAAATTAGTGCTGGGCAACGGTTAATCACATCCAAAATAAAAGTTTTTGTCTATATATATGTTTGCGTACGGTGTATATTTATTATGTATATACAAAGACACACACATACAGTACATATTTTAAAAATATTTACACTTACATATTTTTCTTAAATATATACATGCGAGTGTATTTATACATACACATAAGTATACACCGTACACACACATATATTATGTACACAAAAATGTATTTTGGATGGAGTGAGTGAACGAATAAATGAGTGAAATAAATGTATAACTTATGTATAACATATTATAAATAATGTATAACACTTTTATTAACAATTATATAGACTTGCAAACGATTAGTCGCGATTAATCGATCAAAATAAAAAAAGGTTGTTTACATACTGTGTGTACTGTGTATATTTTTAATGTATATATAAATATACAAACATGTATGTATACATTTAAAAAAATGTGTATGTATTTGTATGTAAACACTTATATATAATTTATATTATATATAAATATTTTACATATAATCTAATCTATTTTTCCTTAATATATACATGCATGTGTGTGCATTCATATATACATAATAAATATTTATTATTTATTATGTATATATAATAATAAATATATACATAATCAATTTGCAGCTCTAATTATATATCACATATACCTAAAAAAATTAAAAAATAATTATTGTATTAATATATTATAATTACATAAACACACACACACACACACATATATATATATATATATATATATATATATATATATATATATAATTTTTTTTCTTATATATATATATATATATATATATATACACACACACATTTATTTCACTGGCATTAATAGCTAGATGTTCTCTTTTCTTCTTGCTGTGTAAATATGTTTAAAATCTTTGTAATTTTAATAATCTCTGGCAAAAAATTACTGAATGAATGATTATTATTATTATTATTATTATTATTTTCAAATAAATAATTGAATTCCCTTTGCAATTTGGTTGAGAACTACTTAAACTATTTTCATGCTATTTTCAATCAAGGCTGGGCATTTCAGTCATTTTGTTAACTCAAGTACCTGACCGATTAATCGAGTACATGAGTATATTGAGTTATTATGTTTTCAGCATTGATCACTGCTGTTACGCTTATTTCAAAACCATCTACACTAGCAGGCGCATTTTGCGTATGAAGAAAGGCAACATCTGAGGGTTTTTCAAACCAAAAACACTCACCTTTTGTTACGTAGAGATAAAAGAAATCACAGTACAAGATTGTCTGAACGATGCCGGCCACGATGGCGATCATGTCGAAGAAGCTTTCGAAGTAGAAGCGCCAGATCCAGTTAATGAGATACAGGGCGCGATAGAGGCCGAGGAAGAACAGGTAGTGAGTGGTGATGGTCTCAGCTTCTCCGGTCTTGCTGATCATGAACAGCTGTGGGAGAATGGACACAGACTCCAGATAGATGGAGAACGTCCACAGGATCTAGAATGGGATAGGATGAGAATGTAAATGCATAAACTTGAGACAGTTGGAGTGAGTGAATAAATGCAGGTACGGATTTGCTCTCTCACCTCCAGTGGAGAGAAATCATGGTTGACCAGGAAGGCCAAACCGCCGACCGGGACGACCAGGAACTCCACCCTGAAAGTGTCGTGGTTGCCATCATATGTGGCCTTGAATTTCGCGTATATCAGGTAAACCGTGGCATAGGCACATGCGATATAGATGACCTGCATGGGAACATGCAACAAAACAAAGTTACAAAAAAGTTGCTTTAACCATTTCCACATTTTAAATTTTTTTTTTTGTACTTCATCTGAATGGAACCAAAATTGGTGACTTTTGTGGCACTTGCTATATGAACATACACAAGTAAAGTTTTTTTTAAACTAAGTCTCTTCTGCTCACCAAGCCTGCATTTATTTCATCCAAAATATAGCAAAAACAGTTATATTGTGAAATATTTTTAGTATTTAAAATAACTGCATTCTATTTGAATATATAGCAAAATGTAATTTATTTCTGTGATCAAAGCTGAATTTTCAGTATCATTACTCCAGTC
Organism: Labeo catla; assembly: GCA_012976165.1. Taxonomy (NCBI): domain Eukaryota; kingdom Metazoa; phylum Chordata; class Actinopteri; order Cypriniformes; family Cyprinidae; genus Labeo; species Labeo catla. The sequence continues at coordinate 2,071,243 of VONZ01000052.1, read as the reverse complement.
TTCAGTGTCAAGTGATCCTTCAGTAAATCATTCTAATATGCTGATTTGCTGCTCAAGAAATATTTATTGTTGTTATTATTTCTAATATTTGAAGCAGTTGAATACATTTTTTAGGATTCTCTGATGAATAGAAAGATCCAAAGATCAGCATTTATCCGGAAGAAATGTTACAATTTATAATGTTACAAAAGATTTCTATTCAGAAAAAAATTCTACTTGGCCGTTTTCAACATATTAATAATAATAAATGTTTTTTGAGCAGCAAATCAGAATAGTAGAATGATTTCTAAAGGATCACGTGACTGGAGTAATGATGCTAAAAATTTAGCTTTGAAATCACAGAAATAAATTACGTTTTAAAATACATTAAAATAGAAATCAGTTATTTTAAATAGCAAAAATATTTCTAAATTTTACTGTTTTTGATGCACTTGGGATCATATAAATGCAGGTTTGGTGAGAAGAAGAGACTTCTTTAATAAACATTAAAAATCTTACTGTCCAAAAACTTTTGACTGGTATATGCATAGGATTAAAAAAAAAAAAAAAAAAGTGTTCTATTTTTATGATTTTTCTTTTTTAAATATTTGTATTATTTTATATAAAAACAAATGGTGCACAATTTAAAGATCAATACTATTAACACAAAGTATTAAAGAATCAGTATTACAGAAACAAATATAGTATCTCCTTTTTGTTATAAACAAATTACACTTATCGTTTCTGTTCTGTTTTGACAACAGAAGACAAATTTCAGCTCAAATCATGTTAAAAATAAATACATAAAAAAATACAATGAGCAGGTTGAGTTCATGCATATTTACATTCTAGAGTAGGGTTTGTGAAAAAAAGACGTGTATGTGCATGTTTTGAACTTTAATCTACTCAGTTTCACCTTCATGATGGTGTTGTACAAGGAAATGAAGGAAGTGAGAAGGTCCAGATAGCGAGTGGTGAACACCAAGGCAAACAGAATCTGACTCTTCCCAGAGATTCCTGAAAAACAAACACCAACAAGATGCATTTTAGCACAATCCATTGTCTATAACGCAAACCAAAAGCCATTTCACACTTTGAGTTTGTTTGGTAAGTCATTAACATGAATATGGCTGTTACAACATCAGTAAAGCAAGCAGAAGTGAAGAGTTCTTGTACAATACGGCCACAGAACAACATTAAAATAAACCCAGACACCCCAACAATGACTGTCAGTGTAAAATAAATAATATACAAATAACATCCTGCTGCCACGTCAGAGGTCAGAGCATGCAATTAGAATGAATGAATGAATGAAGTCACTAGTTATCTACAGCCTGATAACCTAAATAGAGCAAAACTCCAAAGTTAAACAGGCTTTACAACATTTAATTGGTTCAAATCACTGTTGCTTTTGAATACGTCATGCAACTCACTATAAAACTAAACTTAGGTTCAATGGAGGAACTCAGGAGCAATGCAACTCACATAAGCACATTAAATCATTACACTAACAACTGTCAAAACACCAACACATGCTTATTCATTTTAATTCACTCAAATGAGGCCTAGTGTATGAGTTCATAACACAAATGAGCGGACCAGCTGACGCATAAACAACTCACACAAATAGACTTTGAGCAAACATGACGTCCACACACTCAAAAACAGCCCTAAATAGTGCACATTCCGCGTTTTCTGATGAAATCGCTTGCGTTGCTCACCTGCACACGACCTGCTTTTCCATATCTTCAGCAGGAGGATGATGATGGCTGCTAAATGGGAGAGATCCCCCGTCAGTCTGAATATGTTCATGGTTCTTTGGATCTGATGAATGCGTTGTTGAAATGTATGCGGGAAGCGGCTCGAGTGTTGATCTCCCCTCTACAGCGCTGTAAAGACGGATTTTCCCGACTGAAAGATGGCGAGAGCAGCGCGACGTGGCCCGGAGACGTGGCCAACACTATGAGCTCTCCGTACGGCCTGACAGCGGGTTGGCTGAGCCGCAGGATGATGCTCGGAGTTCGTCATTGGGAGGCGAATGTCGCTTAATAATAAATAATTAATTGCAAACACAGGGGCCTTCCTATAGGGGGCGCGCGGTGGCTCCGAAAACCGAGGGGGAAACTAAAATATAAGTAATAAGTCCAAATTTACGTGATTAAATTATTTCAAGCATTTGAATGTTAAATGCGAATTAGTATAATACATTTAGATGAAGTAAAATCCGTAGCCGCTAATCGCAGTCGACTGTGATTGGTTCATTCTTAACAGCGCGGAGAAAAGTAAACAATGACACGTGTCAACAGAAGCATATTTAATGAGGCCGTGACGCTAAGCCCCGCCTATTTGGAGTCTCCTGTCCTGTCGATTTCTTTCCCCTCGTTTGTTTCTGTGAAATTGTGGCCTGGGAAGGGTGGGAAGTTTGCTGGATCCTGCTCATGAGGATCTGTGGAGTTTGGATTCCTACTCTTATTCAAACACACTTAAACCAACCGAATATGCATACATAAATACATAAATATACGTGTACTTGTTCTTGCTACGTTGTGGGGACCAAATGTCCCCACAAGGATAGTAAAACCTGAAATTTTTGACATTGTGGGGACTGTCCCTGGGGTTAGGGGATACACAATATTGTTTAGTCAGTATAAAACCTATAGAAGTCTATGGAAAGTCACCACAATTCACAAAAACAAACGTGTGTACACTACCAGTCAAAAGTCAAAAGTTTTTTCAGGATTCTTTGATGAACAGAAAGATCCAAAGATCAGCATTTATTTATTTTTTACTTTGTCCTGAAAGAAATTACAGAAATGAATACTTTTATTTAGCAAGGATGATCAAAAGTGATGATAAAGACATTTATGTTACAAAAGATTTCTATTTCAGATAAATGCTGTTCTTCAAACAAACCTGAAAACAATCTACTCAGCTGTTTTCAACATAATAATAATAATAATAATAATAATTTATTTATTTTTAACATTGCAAAGAACACATGACTTTATCCTTGAAATGTTTGGTCTTAAAATATTGCTTTTAAAATAAATTTTAAAAACTTAAAATGTATTATTATATCTATATATACAAATATACACTACCAGTTAAAAGTTTTTTAACAGTACAATTTTTTGTTTTTTAAAGAAGTCTCTTCTGTTCACCAAGCCTGCATTTATTTGATCCAAAGTACAGCAAAAATATTAATATTGTGCCATTACTTGAAACATCTGTTTTCTGTTTAAAAATATTTTTATATCTGATTTATTTCTGTGATAAAAGCTACATTTTCAGCATCATTATTCCAGTCTTTAATGTCACATGATCCTTCAGAAATCATTCTAATATGCTGATTTGCTGTTATTATTATTATTATCATCAATATTTAAAACAGTTGAGTACATTTTTAATAACAAAAAGCTTTAAAGTGTAGTAACATTATACACTACATCATTCAAAAGTATATATATATATATATATATATGAATTACAGAAATGAATACTTTTATTTAGCAAGGATGCTTTAAATTGATTAAAAGTGACGATAAAGACATTTATAATGTTACAAAAGATTTCTATTTCAGATAAATGCTGTTGTTCTAAACTTTCTACTCATCAATAAAAAACTGAAAAAATTCTACTCTGCTGTTTTAAACACAATAATTATAATAAATAAATGTTTTTGAGCAGAAAATCTGAATATTAGAATGATTTCTGACAGATCATGTGACTGGAGTAAATTCAGCTTTGAAATCATTGGAATAAATTACATTTTAAAAAATATTCTAATAGAAATCAGATATTTTAAATAGTAAAAATATTTCATAATTTTACTGTTTTTGCTGTACTATGGATCAAATAAATGCAGGCTTGGTGAACAGAAGAGACTTTTAAAAACATTAAAAATCTTACTGTTCAAAAACTTTTGACTGGTAGTGTATATATCATTATTGAAAGTTCAGTGCAGAAATGTGTAAAAATACAGTGTAATTCATATAAAACAAAACAACTGTTTAACTAAAATACAATTAAAATCTAAATTTAAATTAAAAACTAAAATTATAGATATAATTTACAATTTAATATTTTTTTCTTGCACCTTGCATACACATGAGTGTACACATATTAACCATTTTCAAATTAATTTTCAATAATGAATTCATAATTATTAAGTGTTAATAATATATATATATATATATATTAATAAGGAATTATTTAATTAATATTTATTGTATAAAATGAATTAAATGTATGCATAATTATAAAAAAATATATATATGGGTCAAAGAGGAAAAAGGGTTTAAGCATAAAAACAATAAGTATAATATTGGTTTCAATTGTTATTTTTCCCAAAATAAATAAATAAATAAATAAAACCTTTTCTGTGTAAATTTAATTGCATTTTTTTTTCTGAGCAGAAAATAAATATCATACATTTTTCCCTAATTTACAGAAAACACCCACTAAAATGTCATTCAGTGTAACAATTTTGTCAGGCATATTTACGACACAAATCTATTTATGACATTAAGATGAATTACTTTCATCCCAAATACTAATTAGTTGTAATTCTAAATGTTTAAAAATTGCCACTATCCTAGGTTTTGCCCATTTGTCAGTAAGAATTAAAAATAAATAAATAAATAAATAAATAAATAAATAACATGCTCCCGTATTCTTTTAAGTATTTTCATATGTACAAGTCAAAATAAGTATGTTGTTTGAATTCTTACATAAATATTGTGTTACACTGAATGACAATGTAACATTATTTCAGCCAAATTTTGACATTTTATTCTGCAGAAACTTAAAAATAGACACTTTACTTGCATTTAATGTGCTTTCTATGGACATAAAATCACTTTTGCAGATTTCATTTGAACATCTTAACGTCTTTGACCCATATGCATTTATGAATTTATTTTATAAAAATAAATTTTTAAGTGTTAATAATATATATATATATATATATATATTAATAAGGAATTATTTAATTCATATTTACTGTATAAAATGAATTAAATGTATGCATAATTATAAAAAAATATATATGGGTCAAAGAGGAAAAAGGGTTTAAGCATAAAAACAATAAGTATCATATTGGTTTCAATTGCTATTTTCCCAAAATAAATAAATTAATAAATAAAAAAAACCTTTTCTGTTTAAAAACAACACTTAATCACTTAATCACGCTTTCAAAAAAAAAAAAAAAAACAGGTTCAAGCTTTTATTATACATTTTTCAATCAGAAATCAGAATAATCTCTCTGTGTGAATGGCTTTATTTCAGTTAGCTTTATCTTTCATCTTAAGTTAATTTGTCTTATGAACTTATTGAAACAAGCTTTCGGCAGATAAACAAAGTTCTGCTTACCTCATTATCACATATAATGCAAATATTACATCACAAATTAAAGCTGAAACCAAACACTGAGAACAAATTTACTGCACAGTAAACATAATCAGTGTCGGGAGAATGACTGATTTACAGCATTAAAGATATCTACAAACAAAACGTCACACATCCTGTAATTAACGTTCACCCACACATGTATGTTGAGACATGTTTTGTGTTGTGCATTTAACAATAAACATCATTTTACTTAAAAAATATTGCAAATTCATAAAGAGAAAACAGCCTTACATTGGTCCTAAGATGTTTCAGTCAACTCATACCATATTCACTACATATGCAAAAACATTAGGGGAGGCACAGAATGGGATTCAGAGTTTAATAGCTACCTCTATATTGATTAAACTAATATGTTCTATTAGATATGATATTTGTTTAATCTTTCCCCCACAGGGAACACCTCACACCAGCGGTACTACACCTGTAGCACATTTACAGTACGGTCCATTTGTTGCAATAAGATATAATAGTTACTCGAAGAAAGATTTCATTTTCCTGAGATGTAACAGACAAGACTCATCACTCATCTTAAACTAAGCCCTTTTATATCTGACCAAAATAAAGAAGAGAGGTTCAATCCTGAGGTTTTAGCACGAAGACGGCGTCATCCAGCACGTAGTAGTCCTTGTACATGTCTCCCTCGCACAGATACGGCAGACGCGTGATGGCCTCCACCTCGAACCCCACCTTCAGGAACACGTCTGTGCTCAGGTGTGTCACCTGCTCCTCCCACGTCTTGCCCGCCACCTTAATGTGTTCTTTGGGTCGCACCCAGGTCCCACCTTAAAATAACAATAGAATGAGTAGTAACGTACTGTCGGTAGGTCATCTAATTACGTTTTCAAATTAAACCAGAAATAAGAGTGTCAGTTACAAAGTGTATGTATGTATTCAAAGAGAATGTATTAGCTATTTTAATGAATATTTTTTATTATTCATTAAATTATACAGAATTATAAATTTAATAATTTATTATTTACATACAAATAATTATACTTAATATCAGGGTTCTTCCCTATGAGAATTTTCCATTTTATAATTTTATTCTGCATATTGGTTATACATTACTTGAATTTATGTTGGACAAATGTTTTTCCAATATTAATAATATTTAATAATAAAAAAAAAACAATTAATGGTTCATTTTCAAAGAAATCATAATAATAATAATAATAATAATTATTATTATTATTATTATTATCATCATCATCATTATCATTATCATTATTATTATTATTATTATTATTATTATTATTATTACTACTATTAATAAAATAAAATACTACTTAAAAAACATACCAAACTACTTAAGGTTTTCTTTTTAAGATTCTTATTCTTTCAGTTAAACTTTTCCATTTTCATACCTCACCTCAAATAAATAAATACATAAATAAATAGATACTTTCCTGAATTAAAATGATGCATTGTATTGTTTGTGTAATGTATAATCAAATGCATTTTTAATAAATATATTAAATGTAAATAAATTACAATAGAAAAATGTGTGTTAACCTATTAAACAATAACAATAAATAAATAGAAATTTAATAATAAAAAATTAAAATGTTAAACTAAAATTAAAATGCATTTTTTTGTAAATGGATATTATATATATTTATTATTATTATTATTATTTTTTACATTAAATGTAAATAAATTGCAATAGACAAAAAAAATAAATAAATAAAATAGTGTGAGAAATTTAAGAAATTTAACAAAAATTTAATAATAAAAAAATGAAAAGGTTAAAAAAAAAAAATGAAAATGTACTTAAAAAAAAGAAAAAAAGAAATATTTACAATCAATGTAAATAAATTACAATAGACAAACACAAAATAGTGTGTTGTTTAACTGGCAACACAATATATAAGTATAAAATGTAAAAACATTTTTTTTTTTTGAATGACAAGTTGACTGCTCCCTTTTAGGCTGAGTATTTCCTTTTAGGTTATTAGATTGTATCTTTGTAAGTGTGTTAATCTATAATAAAGCAACTACCAGCAGACACTCATGAATTGCTCAGTAGTTGTGGTTACAGTGATCATCTTACCCGTTTCTACATACGGCTGAAACGGCAAGACGGCGGCCAAGACGAGCCGTCCCGTGTGCGGCACCAGCGACCTCTTGATGTCCTGCAGGAGTTGAAGTGGCTCGTCGCAGCGGTCCAGCAAATTCAGACAGCTGATCAGATCGTACTGGAAGCCCGTTTTGTGCCACTCATCGATTCCCAACAAGCTGGAGATACAAAGTCAAGCACAAACTCACTTTCAACACTTTCAAAATGCACGGATAACATGCAGGAGATCTACACACCTGTAATTCCTTCTTTGGAGATGCCATTTCATCGGTGTGGAGACTTCGGTGGCAAACACCTCGTGAAAATGACAGCCCATCACTTCTGTGACGCCTCCATCACCGGCTCCCAGATCCAGCATCCTCTGTCCTTTCCATTCCGGCCCGATCCGGAGAAGACGCTGAAACTGGTCCTTCGAAAACACAAACATGGAGCCACGGCCCAGAAAACTGTGGACAAACAGGACAGGAAGTCATGAGCAAGTGTTGATCAGAAAAAGCGCTGCAAGAGAATCAGCGGTGGTTACCCGTTGATGGAGGTTCGAGACACGAGGGGGCTAAAGATGGTGGAGAAGAGCGAGTGGTAGAGCTGCGTGAAGAGCCAGCTGGATTTCTCAACACTTCTGCGAAGAAAAGCCTGCGTGTCCTCATCCAAATGACTCTGAACAAACTGAGAGCGAACTTGCTCTCCAAGCATGTCTGGACAGCAGTGGTACCACTGAAAACAGATTCATACAACAGCTAATTCAAATTGTTAAAGGGATAGGTCACCCAAAATGACATTTACTCACCCTCAAGCCATCCTAAGTATACATGACTTTTTTCTTTCAAATACAATTGTAATTTTATTAAAAAATGTCCTGCCTCTACCAAGCTTTACAATGGCAGTGAATGGGTGTTGAGATTTTGAAGTCCAGTAAAGTGCATTCATCCATCATAAAAAGCACTCTACATGGCTCCAGGGTTTAATAAAGGCCTTCTGAAGTGAATCGATGTGTTTGAGTAAAAAAAAAAAATCCATATTTAAAACTTACATTACACAAACATGTAGAGTGCTTTTTATGATGGATAGATGCACTTTACTGGACGTCAAAATCTCAACACCCATTCACTGCCATTATAAAGCTTGGAAGATGCAGGACATTTTTTTAATGTAACTCCGATTGTATTCATCTGAAAGAATAAAGTCATACCTAGGATGCACCTAGGAGTAAATTGTGTGGTAATTTTCATTTTTAAGGGAACTATCCCATTAACGATAAAATTAAATTTTTATTGTTTATATTCCTGATCTATAACAATTACATGGTACTCAAATAAGTTTCAAAAATACCATGGTACTGTTTGTTAGCGTAAATGCAACAACATTAATGATGGTTATAAACTGGAAATACCACGGTATTTTGACATATGCTATTGTAATGAGTGATTACCATAGTAAACATATCATGTGGATTTCAAATATTGCTAATGGTAAAGGTATAAAATCATAAAACCATAGTAATACCATGCTACTTGTTAGTTTAAATCCAACAATAGTACTGGTTTCAGACTGAAACACTATGGTAAATATGTCATTATATTTACACGGTGCTCCAACGGACTTCAGAGAATACGGTGAATGAACAAAATCATGTTAAAAAAAATAATAATGCAACCACAACAGTAGTGGTTTCACATGGTAACACCATAGTATTTTAACAAACTATGGTAATTAATGACTAATGATACCAAACTATGCCATTATATCTGCATGGTGCTCAAGTCAAAAGTTTCCATACACCTTGCAGAATCTGCAAAATGGTAATTATTTTACCAAAATAAGAGAGATCATACAAAATGCATGTTATTTTCTTATTTAGTACTGACCTGAATAAAATATTTCACATAAAAGATGTTTACATATAGTCCACAAGAGAAAATAATAGTTGAATTTATAAAAATTACCCCATACACTTGATTCTTAATACTGTGTTGTTACCTGAATGATCCACAGCTGTGTTTAGTGATAGTTGTTCATGAGTCCCTTGTTTGTCCTGAATAGTTAAACTGCCTGCTGTTCGTCAGAAAAATCCTTTAGGTCGGACAAATTCTTTGGTTTTTCAACATTTTTGTGCATTTGAACCCTTTCCAACAATGACTGTACGATTATGAGATCCATCTTTTCACACTGAGGACAACTGAGCGACTCAAATGCAACTATTACAGAAGGTTTAAACACTCACTGATGCTCCAGAAGGAAACACAATGCATTAAGAGCCCGGGGGTGAAAACTTTTGAACAGAATGAAGATGTGTACATTTTTCTTATTTTGCCTAAATATCTTTTTTTTTTCCATTTACAGTTTTTCTCAGTCGCTTTGGTGCATTTCTCAGATCAGAAATGAAACTCTCAAAACTACTTTTTCAACCTCCGAATCATCTAGTCACTTGTGCACATCATAATAGCAGTTTCTCATTCTTTTGAACAAGTTGCGATTGCTTTGGTACATTCATGCATTTGATTATGTACATTTGTCTGCGTTTTCCTACATTATCAGCTCCTAGTGTCATGTTGCTCAAAATGTATTATATAGTTCTCTGTGCAATAGTCTTAACCCTCAAAACATCTAGTCATCAGTTCATCGTATAAGTCATTAAATGCAAAATGGTTGATATAGTTGTCATAAACTGTCAAGTATATTTTCTACACATTCCTGTTAGTCTATTTGTAAATTTGCCATGCATTGTGTAGGTGAATCTTGACTTTCACCAATAAGGGAATGTAGATTAACCAATAACAAACCAGTTCTCTGAAATTCCTCATTCAGTGCTGTATGCAAAAGCAAAGTTCTGCCTAAGGGGTGATTCCTGTGTTTGTCTTTCTAATTTTGTATTTTCGCTTTTGTGCATCTGCCATGTACAAACATCTGACAGACATCTGTAAGATGTCAGTTTTACATACACTCTAAATCATAAACATCTTACAGTAAAGACATCTAATAAAAGTCTATTTGACACCTAGTAGGAAATGTGCAGATGAGCGAACATTCTAAAAAATAAATCTTGCAGATGTACAGTTGCAATCGAAAATATTCAACCCCCTTGACCTGCAAGACATTTTGCTGCAGAGAACAAAATTTTGTGAAAACAATTCAACAAAGCCATCAGTACACTAGTAGAGAAAGTTTATTCATACACATTTGAGTAATTTTGAGATCGTAAGTTGATGACTAATGAAAGAAAATTAAATTGGCTCTAAACATTCATGTTCAAAATTATTCAACCCCCAAAAGTAAAATCTGGTGCAGAATCTTTTATTCCTTAAAACCACCAATAAACACTGTTTGGAAGTGCTTAGAAGCTTCTGTCACCTTTCTACTGCAATCTTGGTCCATTCCTCGCCTGAAAAGCTTTCAGATCACTGATAATCTTTGGTTTTCACATTGCCACTGCTTTTTTCAAATTCAACCAAATATTTTCAATGAGAATTAAATCTGGAGACTGAACAGGCCACTCAAGAACATTCTATGACTGATCCCTGAACCAAGCGTAAGTAGATTTGGATGTATACTTTGGGATGGCTGTCCTGCAAGAAAGTCCACTGATCATCAGCTTTAGTCTTTGCATCAAAGGCATCACAATTCTTGCCAAAATGGCTGATACTTCAAAGAATCCAGGATGTCCTTCATACAGTCATGTTTTCCACTTCCTGCTAAAGTAAAACAACCCCATAACATGACTGATCCACCTCAATGTTTGACAGTGGAGATGGTGTTCTTCTGCTAATAAGTTTTGCCTTTTTTGCACCAGACATAATGCTGATCCACAGGTCTAAAACATTCCAGATTGGTTACATCACCCCATAAATCATTCTTCCAGAACTCTGCAGGTCTATCCAGATGAATTTTAGGATGTTCAAGTCTGTCTTTTTGTTCTTCTTGGGCAAGAGTGGTATTCGGCAAGATGCCTCAACATGAACGCCATACTTGTCTTGTGTTCATCTTATACTCTGCATTGAAATGTTTTTCCTCCTTTTGTTGGGTCATCTTGCAAGTATTTGGCTGTACACTGCAGGTTTTTCTCAGTTGCTCTGATCAAACATTTTATGACACTGTGCTTTTTTGTTCAACACCACCAGGTTTTCTGGTACAACACACTTTAAACTAAAGCAACTTTTAAATGTCTTGGAAATCTTCATACAGCCTTAGACTTTATAATATAATAAAACTATTTCTTCTCTATAGCTTTTGTGAGAGCTCTGTTGATTTTACCATTTTTCTACTCAACTTCAGCTAACTGGACTAACTGTATGTATGTGTAACAGCTCAAGATTATTCTGTTTTTTTAATAGAGTTTCTAAAGGCTTAATTGTTTTTTAAGACAATTTTGTTCCCCACCATAAAAACAACTGACTAAAAAACAGCAATGTTGAACAGGGGTTGAATAATTATGACATACCTGTGTTATTAAAAAAATAAAAAACTCAAAGACATTGCATTATATATTGACATTATCACTTTTAATATACCAGTAATCTGTTAGAGATGCAATTTTTATAAAGTCCTGGATCTTCACAAAAGCTTGTATTTGTAAAGTACTATCGTCTCTGGGGGGTTGAATAATATTGATTGCAAGTGTAAATGTAGACGTAAAATAGACGCCTTAGTGATGTATGTGTACTATCAGGGATATTTCATTTTCTTGTCTGTCTCAATGACTCTGTAATGTGTTTTCTTTTCTTTTTTCTGTCCTATCCAGTCTCTTTCAATCAATATCTCACATACAGTAATGTGTACATTTGTACTTTTGAAATGGATATATGGCACACATAAGAACTGAAGCCTTCTGCATTTCAATACAGTAACTGTCATGCAAACTATTGCTATAGTTTACATCAGGAAATGCTAATAGAGTACACTGTTTGATTGACAACATAACTAAGCATTTTGACTATCTTGTTTGTGAACAATGACACAAGGATTTTTCATTCTGATGGCACTGATATGTTCACTGACATGCATACTTGCTTTTGAAAGATGAACTAAAGATTTTGAGTAAGTTACAGGCTTTTGCAGGTAATCAATTGCGTTGTGCTGTTTGTATGAATTGTTTTGAGAAATTCACATACTTCTTTGCAAATGTTAAGGATGATTTGAGAAATGCACCAAAGCGACTGAGAAAAACCGTAATACTCCCCTTCAGAAGCTACTTACATGTTTCCCAGAAGACAAAATTAGTGACCCTGATTTTCAGCATCAGTGAGCGTTTGAAACTTCTGTAATAGTTGCATATGAGTCCCTCAGTCGTCCTCAGTGTGAAAAGATGGATCTCAAAATCATACAGTCATTCAATCACACAAAAATGCTGAAAAAACAAATAATTTGTGGAACCTGAAGGATTTTTCTGAAGAACAGTGGACAGTTTAACGGTTCAGGACAAACAAGGGACTCATGAACAACTATCACAAAAAAAAAACAAAAAAAACAAAAAAACAACTGTGGATAATTCAGGCAACAACACAGTATTAAGAATCAAGTGTATGTAAATTTTTGAACAGGATCATTTTTACATTAATGGTTCATAAAAAAATAACATGCATTTTGTATGATCCCTCTTATTTTGGTCAAATAATTAACATTTTGCATTTTGACATCAATTGTATTTCAAATAATATTAATGTTGAATGTACAAAATCATTTTTTCAAGTCCAAAAACTATGATAACACCATGGTATTTTTGTTAGCGTTATCCACAATAGTGATGGTTTAAAAATTGGTTATACTATGGTATTTTGATGTTAACTGTTGTAATCATTAATTCCCATAGTGTGTATTATCATATTCACATGCTGCTCCACTGGAGTTCAAGAAATACCATGATGTTACCATGATAAATGTACAAAAACATCATATCACGTCTAAAAACCATGGTACTTTTTTGTGTAAACGCAGCCAAAACAGATTTCAAAATAGATTTAGTATCAATGCTACTTCTTGTAAGTGTAACATAGTACCAAAAACTATCATGGTACTTTGAAAAATGGTATTTTCACAAACACTACAGCACTAAGAGTTACATATTCATGCAGCATAGCATTTACATGGTGCTACCATGGTTAAAAACATAGTTTAATCATAATTTCTTGTTCGAAAGCATTGTAATAGCGCGGCTTTTTGCGACACTATAAAACTCCAAGTCAAATCAGCCAAACGCCAGGAAGCATCACCCATCACTCACCTTCAGGGCTTCATGTCCAGCTGTGTCAGGTGTGTCAATTTCAGTCACCATATTCGTGAACAGAGCTCGAGCCAACGGACTGCGAACGTACTTTCCAGTCCACATCCTTCTCATCGACAGTAGAAAAAACACATAAAACAGCAGCCAAGCGACGAAGACCAGCGTCCTCATCTGCGGATGACACATAGTGACAGACAGACACACAGACAGTGTGAAACGAGCGATACTGGTCGGACAGATACTAGTCAAGAAATATGATCCCCGGACCCCAACGTTACAAGACACTAACAAACAAACAAACTAACTAACTAACCTGAAGGCGTGGTGCTGTTTACACACACACATCTTTGTTATGCATAATCTAAAAGGCAAACACATTTGGCACAGATCAGCTCAGAGTCCCATCAAGAAAAAAGTTCATTTCCTGACTGTGTTACACTTAAAAGAGCCCGACGAACCACGTGACCGGTCATTTCCGATGTTACCAGCAGGCGGCGCATGTGGCCTTAAGGGGGAGAAATATAGAGGAAAAATGCACAGGATATGAATTATCCGTGTTTTACTGAATATGAATGCATATAATTCATCCATTTTTTCGAAGGATTCTTCTTCTTTATTATTATTATTTTTTTTTTTTTCAAGGTTTTGGGGGGTTTTGGGCCCCTTAACGTGCTCAAAAACTCTTGAAAATCGGCACAAACATTGGAATCTGCGGCCATTAGGACGCCCCAGAGGCTGGGACCCGGGCGTGGCACAGGGGCTCTACAGCGCCCCCTGGAACACTTTTTAAATCTTGATGTATATCCCGCACATGCTTGCACATATACATATGAAACTTGGTACACATATAGATCTCACTGAGCCGAACAAATCACGCACTCTGTGTCACGAGCTAATCCCAACAGGAAGTGAGCTATTCAGGGCTGTTTAAAAAGCGCATGCTCTGGAATTTGGATTTGGGATATCTTCAATGGTTGATTTATGGTGATTTTTTAAACTATCATTATTTATGGTGATTTATTAAAGTAGCAGTAAAAAACATAACCATAATTTTAAAATGCAGCATCCAAACACTTCAAAACTTTTTACATACATAGAACTAGTCATTCTGAGAAATAAATGATTAATTTCACTGATATAACATAGTCTACAAAAAATAGAAAAGTAAAAAACTATTAAACATCTGATCTCACTCTAACTCTCTCACTCTAACTCTGTGTCGGGGGATGGGCTTTTGCTATGTGTGTGTGTTGAGTCCAGGGGTGAGTTTGTGCTTGAGTGGCTGTGTGTGTGTCACAGAGAGAGAGACAGAGTGCATTTAAGTGCATTATCCTAACTCTTCACAACTTTTTACACATGAAAAACAAGTCATTCTTAGGAAATATGTTTATCATGTTTTCAGAGACCGCAAAAACATTTAAACTATCACCCTTTTAAACTGGCACATGAAGACTGCAATACCAAGGATGAACACAAGATGACCTCATAGGATAAGGCATCTTTTTCAGCTCATTCTCAGTCTGTCAGAATGATTTAAAAGCATTTTGCTTTTAACCCTTCAATCCAAACTGGTACAGGGTTACTGTCAATGCATGGGCCCGCTGGGCACCATTTTTCTGATGGCACCAGGGTTGTGGATGCGCTGGCGGCGAGGGCCCGCCCATCGATGCTTGCAGCTATATTTTTTAATTGTTTTTTATGCGCTCTAATATTTGAAACATGATATGGCCGATTTTTAAACTAACTTGTAAGGACACCTAAACTTGTCAGTTTACATACGTACACGTACATAGTGAGTATAGACCATTTCGCTAGATGTAAACACACTGGTCCCGATACACTTCCAGTTTCTTTTTTTTAAACTTTACACAAACATCACAAAAAAATATAACCAACATAACATTTGACTGGATGAAAATGTTACATTAGCACCTTTAAAATGTATTTGTATATGTGAAATAAAACATAAATAAATAAATAAATAAAAAAACAGGAAGCGCTTCTGGACCAGTGTTGTTTACATCTAGCGAAATGGTCTATACTATATACTATATAATGGACTATAGGCTATAGAGTGTTCAATACTGATACCCAACTCATTCCTGTTACTAAATTGCAGTGAGCATATCAGTGCCATCAGAATGAAAAGTCCTTGTGTCATTGTTCACAAACAAGACAGTCAAAATGCTTAGTCATGTTGTCAATCAAACAGTGTACTCTATTAGCATTTCCTGATGTAAACTATAGCAATAGTTTGCATGACAGTTACTGTATTGAAATGCAGAAGGCTTCAGTTCTTATGTGTGCCATATATCCACTTCAAAAGTACAAATGTACACATTACTGTATGTGAGGTATTGATTGAAAGAGACTGGATAGGACAAAAAAAAAAAGAAAAAACAAAAGAAAAAACACATTACAGAGTCATTGTGATAGACAAGAAAAAGAAATATCCTTGATAGTACACGTATATCACTAAGACGTCTATTTTACATCTACATTTACATCTGCAAGATTTATTTTTTAGAGTGTTCGCTCATCTGCACGTTTCCTACCAGGTGTCAAATAGACTTTTATTAGATGTCTTTACTGTAAGATGTTTATGATTTAGAGTGTATGTAAAACTGACATCTTACAGATGTCTGTCAGATGTTTGTACATGACAGATGCACAAAAGCGAAAATACAAAATTAGAAAGGCAAACACAGGAATCACCCCTTAGGCAGAACTTTGCTTTTGCATGCAGCACTCTATGAGGAATTTCAGAGAACTGGTTTGTTATTGGTTAATCTACATTCCCTTATTAGTGAAAGTCAAGATTCACCTACACAATGCATGGCAAATTTATAAATAGACTAACAGGAATGTGTAGAAAATATACTTGACAGTTTATGACAACTATATCAACCATTTTGCATTTAATGACTTATACCATGAACTAATGACTAGATGTTTTGAGGGTTAAGACTATTGCACAGAGAACTATATAATACATTTTGAGCAACATGACACTAGTAACTGATAATGTAGGAAAATGCAGACAAATGTACCTAATCAATTGCATGAATGTACCAAAGCAATCGCAACTTGTTCAAAAGAATGAGAAACTGCTATTATGATGTGCACAAGTGACTAGATGATGCGGAGGTTGAACAAGTAGTTTTGAGAATTTCATTTCAGATTTGAGAAATGCACCAAAGCGACTGAGAAAAACTGTAATTCATTGAAAACATCCGAGTGTTCCGTTCTAAAACCATGTAATTATTTGTAAACAAACACTGTAAACCACAAAAAGGTTACATCAAGAGGATGCTTCAACAACCAGTAGTTAAAATAAATGTATACAATATAAAGAAATAAATTGTATTTATCATTTGTTTTGGATTGTACTGATCTATTTCTGTGCGAACTGTAGCCTACTCAACTATATTTGCATTTTATAAAACTTTTAAAGCCATCTAAAGTAGTTCAGATATAGTGTATAGAAAAAAAGAGATCTACAGGGATTGTATGTAGGTTACACTGTACACTGCGCGCACCTGAAGATAACCAGGCGCGTTCATACGTCGCGGTGCCATTCAGGACAGAGTGCGCGCGCCACGTTGAGTTCCACCTCCTGCGCGCGCGGCTGAGACAAGAACACAGTCCAGATTCAGATTATCATGCGGAGACGGTCGTTATACACACACTACGTGTTAAAATATTTTAACAATTAAAAAAAAGAAACGCAAATTCGCTGACAGGTGTTTAGCTACATTAAATTATTCGCAAGTCCTCAGTTGTTCTGTTTGACTGACAAAAGATGCTCACAGACATTATAGAAGAGGAATTTGATATCAAAGAGGAAGAACCATGGTACGACCATCAAGATCTGGAACACGGTGAGTTATTCTTTATTTGACTTACTGTAAAAGTACAAGTTTTTAATGCAGTTTAAATTAAAATGTTGTAGACGAACTCTACATTGGCTTATTTTGTAAGCAATATGTATTGATTAAGAATGTATTTTCATTATTCATGGTCTTCAATAAATGCAATTTGTTCATGAAAACAGCGTTGGTGATGAAAGAAAATGTGTGTTGCTTGTGTTTGACTCTCCACCACATCCTGACAGGGTGATGACATGACAGTTTGTCCGATATTGCACAAAAAAGTGAAATCAGCTTTGTAATGAAGTTGAACTGATGCGAATATCAGATTGGTTATCAGTTTCCTGGGTTGTGAAGTAAAAGGAGAAGCAACTAAACACGCCTAGTGACATAGATAACCTGATGTCCAAATGATTGCAACATCTACCAGATTTGCAAATGCTGATATGTCTAAATAAACAATTGTAAATTATAATGGCTCCAAATGTATATGGTGTCAGCTGTACCTCTTCAGGTTTGTTTGCTCATTAGATGTTTTTCTCCTCATCTAGATCTTCATTTGGCTGCTGAATTGGGTAAAAATTTACTGGAGCAGAACAGAGACTTGGAAGAGACGCTCCAACAAATGTACATTACCAACCAGGAACAGATACAGGAGATAGAGGTACTGCCATCATCTATCTACAGTTGAAGTCAAAAGTTTACATACACCTTGCAGAATCTGCAAAATGTTCATTATTTTACCAAAATAAGAGGGATCACACAAAATGCATTTTATTTTTTATTTAATACCAATCTGAATTAAATATTTCACATGAAAGACATTTACATATAGTCCACAAGAGAAAATAATAGTTGAATTTATAAAAATGACCCTGTTCAAAAGTTTACATACGCTTGGTTTTTAATAATGTGTTGTTACCTGAATGATCCACAGCTGTGTTTTTTTGTTTAGTGATAGTTGTTCATGAGTCCTGAACAGTTAAATTTTTGTGTATTTTGTGTATTTGAACCCTTTCCAACAATGACTGTATGGTTTTGAGATCCATCTTTTCACACTGAGGACAACTGAGGGACTCATATGCAACTATTACAGAAGGTTCAAACACTCACTGATGCTCCAGAAAGAAAAACGATGCATTAAGAGCCGGGGGGTGAAAACTTTTGGAATTTGAAGATCAGGGTAAATTTCACTTATTTTGTCTTCTGGGAAACATGAAAATATCTTCTGTAGCCTATAAAGGGCAGTACTAAATGAAAAAAAAAAAAAGATATTTAGGCAAAATAAGAAAAATGTGCACATCTTCATTCTGTTCAAAAGTTTTCACCCCCCGGCTCTTAATTCTTACCTTCTGTAATAGTTGCATATGAGTCCCTCAGTTGTCTTCAGTGTGAAAAGATGGATCTCATAATCGTACAGTCATTGTTGGAAAAGGTTCAAATACACCTAAAGGATTTTCTGAAGAACAGCAGGCAGTTTAACTGTTCAGGACAAACAAGGGACTCATAAACAACTATCACTGAACAAATAAACAACAACAAGAACAAAACAGCTGGATCATTCAGGTAGAAACAGCATTAAGAATCAAGAGTGTGTAAACTTTTGAACGGGGTCATTTTTATAAATGTAACTATTATTTTCTTTTGTGGACTATTTGTAAATGTCGTTTATGTGAACTATCTTATTCAGGTCAGTACTAAAAATAACACGCATTGTGTATGATCCCTCTTATTTTTTTGTAAAACAATTAACGTTTTGCAGATTCTGTAAGGTGTATGTAAACTTTTGGCTTCAACTGTATCTATCTGTCTATCTATCCATCTACAAAACCTCTGTTCTGAGTAAATAAAAACCTTCATATGCACAGAAAAGCAGTCTTTTATTAACAGTTCTTGGGATAGTTTCTCAAGCTACGTTCTCTGTATTATCAGCTGACTTTATGGTTGTATAAATCTTTGTGTGTTCCATGGAGTGATAAACCATTTTGAAATAGAGTACAATAATCTAGATGTATCGTATGTGCAGGCCATAAATAGAGAATGTACTGCCTTATATTTTAGATACTGTGCTAGAGTTTCACTTAGTGTCAATATTTGCAAAGCAAAACTGACAGCCATTAGCAGTGCCATTATGGTAAAACCATTTAAATGAACTAAACTATAGCTAGAACTTGACTCAGGATTCTCATAAAAGGCAATAAAACATATGTATACAGTATTTTAGATTTTGCTAAGAGGAAAAGCCTTTAAATTAGGCTGATGCAAATAAGACAGACATGGTATCTGAACTTAGATTTCAGTCTAATGTTTTTTTTCCTTTGTTCAGTATCTTTCTAAGCAGGTGGATTTGCTGAGGTCAGTGAACGATCAGCATGCTAAAGTCTACGAGCAGCTGGATTCAGCTGCGCAAGAACTGGAGCTGAAAAACCAAAGACTGGTGCTGGAGAACAGAGCGGCTCAGATGAAGATTGAAGGGTAAGACCTTAGAAATGGTTGTGAATGAATGCATCAAACCAAGCATGAAATGTTTTCAATGGCGTGTCTCCTGATGGCAGGCTCACAGAGACGGTTGAAGGGCTGCAGACTCAGACGGAGGAGCTCCAGAGAGACATACAGAAGCTGAAGCTGGTTTCTGCTGAACAGACCAGGTCCAGTGGTTGCGATAGTGTTCAGAGTGTCACGTGCTGCAAGGAGAACTGTCAGTTACACAAGTAGGTTTTTGCAATACTCGTTTGTGCATTTTAAACGCCCACTGTGTTTTGTGCTACAGTAGGTCAAGTATGTGAAACTAGTGGCCTTTAATGGTCACGGTCAAGTGGATTAGTAAAGGAAAGAATTAGCTTCTTCTCATTCTTAGGTTTCAGGCTTAGCAGAACTTCCTTCCTACACATTTATATTCCTGCCAGACTTTGCTTAATCTGTTGAAGGTGACTTGGACAACGGCTGTATGATGCAAGAAAAGGAAAATCCTTTGTATGTTAAATTGTGTTACATGTATTCTAAGAAAATAAGTCTGATTTCACAATGTAATTTTTCATTTCCAACTTTATTTCTTGCAACTGCAGATGTTATATCTAAGAGTTGTGACTTTATTGTTCACAATTATTGCTGTATTGTTCATAATTTAGGCTTAATATCTAACAACTGTGACTTAATTGTTTTCAACTACAGCTTTATATTTAACAATTGTGACTTTATTGTTCAGAATTGCAACTTAATTTATACTGCAACTTCATTGTTTGGAATTACGACTTTATTGTTTACAACTGTAACTTTATGTCTAACAGTTGTGACTTCATTGTTTGGAATTGCAAACAATGTATCTTCATTCTTCATTAACAATTGCATCTTCATTCTTTGCCACTGTGACTATATCTAGCATTTGTGACTTCATTGTAGTTCTGACTTTATATCTAACAGTTGCAACTTCATTGTTTGCAGTTGTAACTTTATATCTAACAATTTGAATCTTCATCGTTTGTAATTGCAACTTTATATCTAACTATTGCGACTTCATTGTTTGCAATTGTGACTTTATATCTAACAACTGCAATTTTTTTTGTAGCTGCAACTTTATATCTAACAATTTTGACTTAATTTGTAATTGCGACTATATCTAACAATTGTGACTTCATTGTTTGTAACTGCAACTTTATATCTAACAATTGCAAATTTTTTACAACTGCAACTTTATATCTAACAATTGTGACTTCACTGTTTGTAACTGCGACATTATAGCTGACAAATGCAACTTCGTTGTTTGTAATTGCAACTTTATATCAAGCAATAACGACTTTTTTTTACAACTGCAACCTTATATATAACAATTGTAACTTCATTATTTGTAATTGCGACTTTATATCTAACAAATGCGACTTCATTGTTTGTAACCGCACCTTTATATCTAACAATTGCAAATTTTTTGCAACTGCAACTTTATATATAACAATTGTGACTTCATTATTTGTAATTGCGACTTTATATCTAACAACTGCAACTTTATAGCTAACAAATGCAGCTTCATTGTTTATAATTGCGACTTTTTTTGCAACTGTGACTTTATATCTTACAATTGTGACTTCACTGTTTGTAATTGCGACTTTATATCTAACAATTTCAACTTCATTATTTGCATTTGCGACTTTATATCTAATAATTGCGACTTCATTGTAATTGCAACTTTATATCAAGAGACTTCATTGTTTGTAACTGCAACTTTATATCTAACAAATCCAACTTTATTGTTTATAATTGCAACTTTATATCTAGCAATTACGACTTTTTTTTACAACTGCAACGTAATATGTAACAATTGTGACTTCATTATTTGTAATTCCGACTTTATATCTAACAAATGCAAATTTTTTACAACTGCAACTTTATATATAACAATTGTGACTTCATTATTTGTAATTGTGACTATATCTAACAACTGCAACTTAATTTTTTGCAACTGCAACTTTATAGCTAACAAATGCAGCTTCATTGTTTATAATTGTGACTTTTTTGCAACTGTGACTTTATATCTTACAATTGTGACTTCACTGTTTGTAATTGGGACTTTATATTGAACAATTGCGACTTCATTGTTCACAGTTATGGCTTTATTTTTCGTAATTGAGGCTTTATATCTAACAGTTGTAACTTCATTTTTCATAATTGTGACTTTACGTCTAACAACTGCAACTCTGTATCTAAGATACACACATAACTTTACATCAATACGTCAATAGGCTGCAAACTGCAGTTCACACTGACCTCAAGTCTCTTTTGGTTGAACTAAGAAAAAGTAAATATTTTACCTAATATTTTTGACTATACAACTCCAAATTAAAGAAAAATGCAATCTACTGTTATTTGTAAAATGAATTTATACCATTAGTATTCACATATATTTCTAACTTCAATTATCTGACTAGCAGCTCTATATTCTAACCATGCTGCATCTGCATATATTTCAGGTACATTTCCCATGAGCGCCCTATTTCCACCAGCCGCTCGTCTCTGAAGAGCGAGGAACAGGACGAGTACTGGGAGCTCAAGCGCTCGGTTGATTCCCTGCAGACGCAGTTGAGCACAGAGCGCGCTCAGAGAGAGGTGGCCGAGCAGGAAGCTGACGCTCTGGCGCATGAACTCAGCCAGCTGGAGCCCAAAGCGACGCTGCTGGGAGTCTACAAGGAGCGCCTGGCCGAGATGGAGGCTGAAGTTCAGGAGCTCCGCCTCCTTTTGCGCTCAAGCAAAGACAACGTGTTCCTCCCATTGGATGATGAAGTGGGCGGGGCCAGACACAGGGGGCGGAGCCTGCAACGCTGCAGCAGCGAGAGGCAGTTGCTTAGTGACGAGCAGCCCGAAGTGAAGCATCATGGTATCTCGCTGCTGAACGAGGTGGATGCTCAATACACCGCCCTGCAGGAGAAATACGACACGCTGCTGCGCCGCTGCCAGGGCGGGATGTTGTCAGAGAACCAAAAAACTGCCCAAACGCACACACTCTCGCAAGGTGTAAACACACAGAACGATTCCCAGCAGCCCGAGTACAAAGCCCTGTTTCAGGAGATTTTCACCTTTATCCAAAAGAGCAAAAAGGACCTGAAGGAGAACAGGAGCAAGCCAGGTCAGGCAGAATGAGGCACTGATCTGCATCTATAGTATAAAGAACTAGTATAAACCCCTTAAAGATATGATTCCACACATTAACGCCAGGTAGCATTTGCTTTTATTGCAACTTTTATTATCGGGTTAGTGTATATAAAGCACTTTTGTAAATATTTCTAAACGTTACTGTAAAACAAAAAGCTGTAAACTTAAACGTACTGTGACTAATTTCTGAATCTTTGTGTATTTATAGTGGGGTGAATCTCACAAAAACACTTTCAGGTTATATATTACTACATAATCAGTAGACAAAGATGATATTAGCATAAATACAATTAAAAGAAAATAAAAAGCAATAAAAATACAATAAAGTCTTTTTTGCCAATTTAAAAAAAAAACACTTTTACTATTTAAATATATAATTTGTCTGCATTAGAGTAATGTGAAAGAGTGAAATGTGCTTATTTGCCTTGAAAATAATGAAATGCAATAATCATAATGATACAAAAAGTCTTTATTTAATATTTTCTTTTGAACATTGAGATTTACTAGATTTGCTGTGTCCTGTCAGTTATACACTACCAGTCAAAAGTTTATGAACAGTAAGATTTTAAATGTTTTTGTTCACCGAGCCTGCATTTATTTGATGCAAAGAACAACAAAAACTGTACAAATTTTGAAATATTTTCACTATTTAAAATAACTGCTTTCGATTTGAATATATTTAAAAATGTAATTTATTCCTGTGATCATAGCTGAATTTTCAGCATCATTACTCCACACTTCAGTGTCACATGATCCTTCAGAAATCATTCTAATATGCTCATTTGCTGTTCAAGAAACATTTTTTATTATTATCAATATTTAAAACAGATTTTTTTTGGTGAACAAAAAGGTCCAAATATCAGCATTTATCTAAAATAAAAAGGTTTTGTAACATTATACACTATACCATTCAAAAGCTTGGAGTCAGTATCATTTTTTGGGAAAGAAATTATAGAAATTAATATTTTTATTTAGCAAGGATGCTTTAAATTGATCAAAAGTGATGATAATAACATTTATAATGTTACAAAAGATTTATATTTCAGATACTAATAATATAATAATAATAATAATAATAATAATAATAATAATAATAAATATTTTGGAGCAGCAAATCAGCATATTAGAATGATTTCTAAAGGATCATGTGACTGGAGTAATGATGCTAAAAATTCAGCTTTGAAATCACAGGAATAAATTACATTTTAAAATATATTCAACTAGAAAACAGTTATTTAAATAGTAAAAATATTTCAATTTTTTTTTGCTGCACTTTGGATCAAATAAATGCAGGCTTGGTGAGCAGAAGAGACTTCTTTAAAAAACAAAAAATCTTATGTTCAAAATCTTTTGACTGGTAGTGTATCCATTTAGTCATAACTGATCTGTGCATTTGTTGTATCTGTTAAGGAAATACATAATCTTAAAGATGTCAAACAGTTACTTGAATATTTTACTTGGTGACACTAGTAGTTCTTGTGTTTCATTCTTCACCTTGTTGCCAGGTCATATTAGTACTGTTCATTCAGAACAGGGCAAGTGTCTGTAATCGTGTGTTTGCGTGTGAACTTTCACCTGCATCAGTGCAATGAGAAGCCATAATTTATTCTGCATAGAAATGAACCTTCAACCCAGACTTCTGTACATTAGAGAACATTGTCTTCTGTTCCAGAGGAGAGGCTGCTTCTAATCAAAGCTATTGATAAGATTTGAGTGACATTGCAGCATTAGGTAATGTATTTATCAGGCTGATATGTGTCGTCTCTTATCTCCAATACAGAAGCACTGCACATTAGACATTATACCTGACATCACACTTGTTTGCATTTAAAATTACAAAGGTATATTGTTATCTCCCTTAGACACTGGATAGGACATACAGTGAAGAAGAGTTATTTTGAGTTAAAAAAGAACCATTTCTAGCATCTTGAGAGAAATATGAAGCACTGTAATGTAATCAGTAATTAATGATTATGTATATGTAAATTATTAACCTTAAAAACAAAGTGTATGACCCTTGTTCTCTATTGATGTTTCCCCCTGTATACTATACAAAACATTTTCATGATAAAAATTAAGCATAACATGATCATTAAACATTCTAGCAGATTTTCTGCACTTAACTGAGTATTAATGTTTATCGCTTTGAGTGTTGGTTTTGTATTAACCTTCCTCAATTTTTTTTGTGATATAAAGAATAAACTAAAATAAAAATTAAAACCTGCTGTTTATTTTCAATAACACCGTATTTTAGTGTCCTTGTTACACTTTTTTTTTTTTTTACTATATTACCTTATTTTCAACGCGGGAGTTGAATAGGGAAAGAGCAAGAAGAATGTTGCTCGTAAGAAGAAGGTGTTCATAATTACCATAATACATTAAAATAATATGGCAAGACACACCAATTTGCAATATCAAGCAGCAAAACGAGCTGTTTGTACAGCTAAAATAGCTGGAACAGGGTTGCCAGGTTTTCACAACAGAACCCGCCCAATTGGGTTTTGAGGGGTGCCCTGTTACAAAAAAGCATTTGGTGGGGTAAAATACACATTTTTTGGTGGCGTTTCCCTGGTAAAATTCACACTGAAGGGGATAAATACCATGTATTTGGAGTCACTTCAACCCATGGACATAAAAAAACAACCTGCAGCAACAGTGTTAAAGTATCCCAATTCCCCGGGAAAACAGCGGATTTGACAACACCGAGCTGGAAGCAGGGTTGCCAGGTTTTCACAACAAAACCTGTCAAATTGCTACTAAAAACTAGCACAAAAATAGCCTGATCGCATTTTGAGGGGGGTGTCCCGTTAAAATCGTGTTTAGCGGGGTAAAATACCTTTTTTGGTAGGGTCTCCCGGCTAAAGTTTGCATTCAAGGGGATAAATATTACGTTTTTTGGGGTCGCCTCAACCCACGAAAATTAGAAACAACCCGCAGTAACAGTGTTACAATAGCCCAGTTCTGCGGGAAAACAGCAGACTTGGCAACACTGAGCTGGAAGCGGGTTGCCAGGTTTTCACAACAAAACCCGTCCAATTACTACTCAAAACTATCCAAAAAAGTATCCCAGTTGCATTTCGAAGGGGGGTCACCCACTAAAA
Organism: Labeo catla; assembly: GCA_012976165.1. Taxonomy (NCBI): domain Eukaryota; kingdom Metazoa; phylum Chordata; class Actinopteri; order Cypriniformes; family Cyprinidae; genus Labeo; species Labeo catla. The sequence continues at coordinate 2,044,954 of VONZ01000052.1, read as the reverse complement.
ATAGCATTTAGCGGGGGAAAATACACGTTTTTTTGGCGTTTTTTTCTGGGTAAAATTTGCATTTAACGGGTATACAGACATGAAAAACAACCTGCGGCAACAGTGTTAAAGTAGCCCAATTCTGCAGAAAAACAGCATACTTGGCAACACTGAGCTGGAAGCAGGGTTGCCAGGTTTTCGCAACAAAACTCTCAAATTGCTACTCAAAACTAGCCCAATCACGTTTTGAGGGGGTCCACCGTTAAAAATCACATTTGGCAGTTTAAAATACATATTTTGTGGCTGGGTTTCCCTAGTAAAATTTGCATTAAAGGGAATAAATATCACATTTTTTGGGTTGCTTCAACCCACAAACATGAAAAACAACCTGCGGTAACAGTGTTAAAGTAGCCCAATTCCGCAGAAAAACAGCACACTTGGCAACACTGAGCTGGAAGCAGGGATGCCAGGTTTTCACAACAAAACCCGCCCAATTGCTACTCAAAAAAGCCCAAAAGTAGCCCAATTTTGAGGGGGTCCCCTGGTGGGGTAAAAAAACATTTTAGGATGGCATTTCCCTGATAAAATTCACATTCAAGGGGATAAGTATCACATTTTTGGGGTTGCTTCAACCCGCGGACATGAAAAACAACCTGTGGTAACAGTGTTAAAGTAACCCAGTTCCCGGGAAAACAGGAGACTTGGCAACACTGAGATGGAAGCAGGGTTGACAGGTTTTCACAACAAAACTAGCCCAATCCGCGTTTGGTGGGTAAAATAAAAATTTTTTTGTAGGGTTTCTCTGGTAAAATCAGCATTCTAGTGGCTAAATATTAAGTTATTGGGCATTAGACATGAAAAACATCCCGCGGCAATGGTATGAAAGTAGGCCATTTCCACGGGAAAACTACAGACTTGGCAACACCGGCTGGAAGCAGATGAGACTAGAAGCCACACCCATAAAACTTACAAATGGCCACACCCATTCTCACATGAAAAATTAGTTTACCTAATTAATAACACGACCTAATGAACTAAATAATTAATTAGTATTTAATTGTATAAATACACTTTAACAAGGACATCAGAAACTAAAGTGACACATTGTTTTAAAACAGCTTCACAGCTTAAAAAATGTGTCAAATTTATCATTTATAAAATATTCATTTTTACTGTAAAGGAGCTCTACAGAAGATAATGGTTTCATTTCAAGCTCAAATTATTTCACATTTTACACTCATTTGATAATGTCAGTGCAATATTACTGAATACAAATGGTCTTTTGTAGCAGAAAATATAAAAACAAAAAAACAAAAAAAAAAAAAGAACTATTGAAGACAAGATGTCAGTTGCAACGTTTATTCAGAATGACATACAAATAAAAAAAGGTCTGGTTTGGGGTTTTCAGCTGTTTGAATGTGTGACTGTACAGACTTGGCAACGACGATCCAGAATATGAATATGTGGAATGCTTACTAAACAGACCGACAGTGAACGCTTTATATGCATGTGTATGTGCATGTGAAGATGATTTCAGTCGTAATTACAAGATTGCAAATCATATTGATACAATATTTCCCCTGAATAATTACGAGGCACTTTACACCCAAACACAGTTTAGCAACTCCAGCAAAAATCCCAGATCACTTGCAAAAAAAATTGTGTAACCATTATGCATATTTTTTTATTCTTATAAGAAATTAATGTTTAAATTGCTTCAGCATTTACTCAGAATGCCATAAACGGTCTGAAATAAAATACGAATTCACTGCAAAAGTCATTCAGAGCTTCACATTCTGATTCAATCTACCTTCAGGTCCAATAAATATTCATGAACACTGGTTCATATAATAGATTTCTGGGGTTTGTCTGTCAGAATTGATCTAAACTGCTCCAGAATCAACCATTTGTCCTTTTTTGGTTGTCAGAGCTGTAAACATTTCAATGGGAGCTTCATAGCCTTTGTTTGACCCAAGGAGAGCAGAGAAATTAATATTTCAGAAAATTTATTATGATCTAGTGCTCTTCAAAAGTGTCCGTAACCTGCAGTTGCTTTGGGTCACGCTCAAATGTGGGGCAAAAACAACTCAATGTGCAATAAAATCAAGGAAATGATTAAACCAAACACTTTTTTCAGTCAGCTAAAGGTAATAAACAAGGCCAAAATCTGCCGATAAGCTCCCGAAGGCCACAAGCAGGATAAAATGAGATGAACCATGATGTTCTGTCATTCCTACTTTTCATATTAAAGAAACCAAAAGAAACCAGCATTAACTGCTCGTCTGCGTATGCGTTCAGCACGCAGCTCCTTTCCTTATACTTCAGTTTCCCGCAAACGCAGGATCGAATGGATCTTCAGCCCTTTACGTGAGATCAAATGTGCGTCCAGAAGGGTTAGCGTATGCAGATGCTCCAGAGTGGGCGTGTCCCCGGACCGGTGGTGTCAGCCGAGGGCAGTGATTGGTTGGATGTGTTGGCTCCGCCTCCCCGTGCAGCGTTCACTCTCACTGAACTCTGAGGGAGGGAGATGCGTGATTGACAGGATCTCCGGCGCTCCTGATCTACTGTCAGGAGGGAACGGTTCCCTTCAGATACCACATCCCACCTAAACTCATGCAGCACTCCTGAACAAAACAAAAAACTGCTGTCAGAACATTTGCACTTCGACAATTACTAATTATTATTCATTCAGATGGCTGGAGAGTCTGTCAGGCTTCAGTTATTTACAGCAGTTATCACACATTACTAGCACCAGATGGTTTAAAGGAGAAGTCCACTTCCAGAACAACAATTTACAAATAATTTACTCACCCCCTTGTCATCCAAGATGTTCATGTCTTTCTGTCTTCAGTCGTAAAGAAGTTATGGTTTTTGAGGAAAACATTTCAGGATTTTTCTCCATATAATGGACTTCATTGGTGCCCTGATTTTGAACTTCCAAAATGTAGTTTAAATGCAGCTTTAAAGGCTCTAAATGATTCCAGCTGAGGAAGAAGGGTCTAATCTAGCGAAACGATCGCTCATTTTTTTCAGAAAATAAAAATGTGTGTACTTTTTAAGCACAAAAGCTCGTGTAGCACAGGCTCTGGGATGCGCGTCCACGGGTCGTTCTTGAACGATTCATTCAATTTGAATGAATCTTTAATGCGACTCAAGAAGAACGAGTCATCTGAACTTCCCGTCACTACTACAAATCACGCCTTCGATTCACCACAAGTTGTCTGTGTACTCCGGCTCAAAAAGGTAGAGTATTTTCTCCACAACTTCAGAATCGTCCAATATCGTTGTACATTTTTGTTTGTAAACACCGTTTGACTTACTTGCACTTTCTTAGTCTCTGCACGTTCGTTTTGTAAACACTGGGTCTGTGGTTCCGCCTGCGTTCGGCGTGACCTTTTGACGTGATTCAATAGTACGTGGATGTGCATCCCAGAGCCTGTGCTACACAAGCTTTTGTGCTTAAAAAGTATACACATTTTTATTTTCAGAAAAGAAAAATGACCGATCGTTTCGCTAGGTAAGACCCTTCTTCCTTGGCTGGGATCGTTTAGAGCCTTTGAAGCTGCATTTAAACTACATTTCGGAAGTTTAAAATCGGGGCACCAATGAAGTCCATTATATGCAGAAAAATGCTGAAATGTTTTCCTCAAAAACCATAATTTCTTTACGACTGAAGACAGAAAGACATGAACATCTTGGATGACAAGGGGGTAAGTACATTATCTGTAAATCATTGTTCTGGAAGTGGACTTCTCCTTTAAGGTTAATAACCATCACATAGAAATTACACTGGTGTTTCTTATTTTTTATTTTTAAGATTTTTATTATTATTTAATGCAAACTGTTAATGGTAGCCTTAAATATGTATTAATATGTAGTTTTTTTACTTAATTTACGTAAAAATAAGAATAAATTAATTTGATTGATTATTATAACTTTTACTTGATTTATTGATGTATTTATTTTTCTGACAGTTTCTTTTGAAAAAAATATTTACTTAATGGAGAAATACTTGAAGGCTAAATTGATTTTAAATATACATTTTTTTTAAAAAGTAAATTCAGCCAGTAATTTTTTCTAAATTATATGTCTGACATGTTGCATCATTAAAATATTTCTAACATTCTAACATACGGGTATTGTTAAAAATATGGGCAAATGGGTGCACATACATGATTTTTTTTTTTTTTTTGCTTCTAATTTATTCATTAAATTTATTTTTATGACGGTCTTTGTCTAACAATTTACTTGAAAACCTAAACTACTTTTTATTTGTTTGTTTTTCCAAACAGTTTTTCAAGTGTAAAGTAAAGTGAGAAAAAAATAGTTGACATACCAATGTTTTAATGAATAAATAAATAAATAAATAAATAAAAGAAGAAAAAAAAAATACTATTGACAGTAAATTTTTTTGTTGATTTATTGCTTGTAATTTGTTATTTATTTATCTGATTTGTCTGTCTTAAAAAGTTTGTTTTTCTCAAACACTTGAACAGCTCCTTGGAAAAAACAATGTATATTTAACTGAGAAAGACTAGAAGGTTATATACCATTGTTTTTAAAATAACAAGAAAATACAACAAAACACTAAAATAAAAATAAAAATAGAAATAAATAAATAAGAAAAATAAAATAAAATAATTATAGTTAAAATTTTCTGTAGCATAAATATTGTAATGGCACCTTGAGCAGTCGATCTATATCTGTTTTGGTGACGGCGTCACCGAGCTCCTGCGTGAGGCGCGTCTGGATCACGTTTCTTCTGACACGATAGTTCTTCATGAAGATCTCAAACAGAACCTGTCGGTGCTGTGGACGACAACCAAAAGCATTCTCATATACTCAAAATCACAATTAACATTAATAAAAACTTAAAATAAGGCAGCAGCTCCCAGAAATCACCTTGTCGAAGGTTTCTCCGCTCTCCCACAGGCCAAAGACCTTCTGCTCATCTGCTGTAGCGTTGCTCTGAGGAGGAAACTACACACACAATCACACAATTACAATTACAGAACATCTTTACAAAATGTACGTACATTTCAGAATCTATATTTAACTTTATTATCCAGGTCCAGCCAAAGTTAGAACTGATTTATAAACATTGTTTAATAGGCTAAAAAAGTTAAATGGTTCTGAACTAAGCTGATTCACATTTTATTGTACAAAGAAATGCAGTAAAACTATATTTGAAAGTACATCCTGACATCAAGATGTCGACTCAGAGAAAAGAAAACATCATTCAGACTCAGGCTGGACTAATTAGCAATGAGCTTTAACTCCATTAGGAGTAGTTACATAACTACTGTTTACCAGCCCCCCACACACACACACACACACACACACACCCTTAATCCAATTAGTCTTAAAAACAAAGGACTGGGCCACATCTTAAAATCAAACACACTAACTTAATGATCGGGACAGACATAGACTTAAGTCAATTAAAGCCAGAAGCACACATGAAACAGCTCACCTCCGGTTAGAGCCGCACGCATCACTGACCATATTAGTACTGGTCAATACCAGAATAACATCACATAATTAGTGCTGTCACAATTCCTAACTCAGTTATAGAAAATCCTTAACTGCATCTTGCAGGAATAAGGAATATTTACCAGAAAAAAATGATTTACCAGAATTTATTTACTAGAAAAGTGTAAATACAAAATACTATTTCTAAAAATAAATAAATAAATCAATCAATAAATAAATCTTCATAAGTCACTTTACTAGACATGCTTTTGATTATTAAAATGGAATCCAGAAAATGATCAGAAACCAGAATATGATTGGTTAAATAAATAAAACTGAATTTGAGAGAGAAAAAAAACAACAACTTATTTGTAAACATTTAATAATAAAAATTATATGTCATTAATTTTAATACACTGCTGAATTTTTTATTTTAGAAAAATTAAAAAAGAAAAAAAAAAAAATTACAAAATACAAACACACGTCATTTTAAAGTCTTGTTCTCTTGGGTCGTTTTTATTACCACATAAAATTATTCGTTTACTCGATTAATCATCAGAATAATCAACAGATTACTCCATCAAATTAATTGTTAGTGACAGCCCTACAAATAGTATTAATTAATAAGTAAAAAAATAAATAAGTAAAAAATAACTACATATCATTCATATATATATATATATATATATAATTTTCAGATAATGCATTAAAACTATATTTTAATTTTCAGATAACATTGCTTGGATATTCCAATATTATTTGTTTTGAAAATTTGCTCTGAATTTTTTTTTTAATGATTTGTGAAAACACAAAAAAGTAGAAAATAAAAATACAGTTTAAAAAAAAAACACTATTTTCAGGGACCAATTCTCACTATTGGTTATTTATTAGCATGGATATAGGCTGTTTATTAGTACTTATAAAATAAACATTAATGTCTTATTCTGTATGACCATATTTTAGATCCCTTAATCCTACCTCGTACCTAAATTTAACAACTACCTCACTATTAATCAGAAGCAGATTAGGAGTTTGAGGGAGAAGTCATAGTTAATAGTTAAAAGTGAGAAATGGTTCCTATTCCTAATTATTTATGTCTTTAGGAAAATAATGGTCAAATCAATCACATTAAAATCACTGTGATGTTAATGTAACTTTCTGTCTGCTAAATGAATGAATGAATGTAAATATTGACAAACTAATTCATACGTGTGATTTTTTTAATTGTTGAATCACAATCTACATTGAAAGTTAGGTGAAAGTTATGTCAAAGTTTGGCAACCCCTTGCAGAAACTGTAAAAATGTCAATAATTTGAACAAAGTAAGAGAAAAATTTGAAAATCAAGGTGAATTGTGCTTAATTTGTCTTCAGGGAAACATGCAAGTATCTTTTGTTGCTTCCGATGGAACGCTGTTGCAGCGCTAAATGGAAAAAAAGATATTTGAACAAAATAAGAAAATTTTCATCCTGTTCAAAAGTTTTCACCCCCAGCATTGCGTGAATGTTTGAACTTTTTTAATAGTTGTGTTCGATCCCTCAGTTGTCCTCGGTGTGAGAAGATGGATCTCAAAATCATAAAGCCACTGCTGGAGAGGGTTCAAATATGCAAAAGATGCTGGAAAATGCAAGAATCTGCAGGACCTGGAGGATTTTTCTGAAGAACAGCGGGCAGTTTAACTGTTCAGGACAAATAAGTGACTCATGAACAACCATCACAAAACAAAAAAAAACAGTTGTAGATCATCCAGGTAACCACACAGTGTTAAGAACCAAGGGTTCCCAAACTTTTGAAAGGGGTTATTTTAATAATTTCAGCTATTTTATTTTTTGTCCTGTAGACTATATGTAAACATCTTTTATGTAAAATATCTTTTCATGTAAAATATTTTGTTCAAATTATTCACATTTTCACAGATTCTGCAAGGGCTTCCCAAACTTTCGCATGCCACTGTATATTGGGCTTAAATTAGTATCAGTGCATCTATACTTGTTTTCCAGATGTACATATTCAATCAACTTAGAAGCACCCATCATCCACATGATACATCACAGTACTTACAGGCACCAGGATCTGTTTGCACTGGCTCTGGAGGATGGTGTCCTGCAGCATGCGGTCCGTCACGTGGCCGTACGCCGAGTGACCCGTGGGTAAACTGGCCAGATGCAGGTTAAACAGCCTCTTCACTTCACTCAGGCACAAAACATAGTGCTTCCGGAAGGTGCTCCGCACAAAGTCCTGGAGCTCCGGGGTGAAGGCGTGACCGTGTCCGTTATGAGGGTCCGAGACCGGAGAGGTAGAGTTTGGGTAACCGTTGATAGAGCCGTTCATGAGCGGGCCTGACGTGTCCATGGGCTCTTCAGAGTCACTCAAGGGCTCCTGTTTGACCTGCACCGGGGCACCAGATTCACCGGACGGGCCTGTGTATCGAGACGCCTTCAGTCTGCGAGCGTCAAGCTCCTTCTGCATGGTGGCGTGGTTTTCTCTTGCGTTCTCCCTTGCCGATTTCAGACGCTGATCTCCGCTGATGTGAACGGACTCTGAAGCAAACAACACAACATGAACATGCAGAACCAATACTGATTAAAAGTTTGGGTTCAGTAGGACATTTTTTTTTAAAAGAAATTAATACTTCTATTTAACAAGGATGCATTAAATTGATCAAAAGTGATAGTGAAAACATTTATAATGTCACAAAAGATTTCCATTTATATAAATGCAGTTCTTCTGAATTTTCTATTCATCAAATAATTCTGAAAAATAAAATGCATCACAGTTTCCACAAAAATATTGGGCAGCACAACTGTTTTCAACATTAATCAGAAATGTTTCTTGAGCAGAAAATCAGCATATTAGAATGATTTTTGAATTCTCATGTTATACTGGAGACTGGAGTAATGATGCTGAAAATTCAGCTTTGATCACAGGAATAAATTACATTTTAAAATATATTCACAAAGAAAACAGCCATTTTAAATTGTAATAATATTTCACCATTTTTACTGTATTTTTGATCAAATAAATGCAGACTTGATGTCTTCCAAAAACATTAATAAATCGTACAGACCCCAAACCTTTAAACAGTGGTGTATATAGTTACATATATTACACAAGTAAAAAGTCAGAACTTACCCATCTGAGCATCCTTTTTAGGCACAAAGTCATCTTTGGAGAAGTTAAACACTTTTTCCAACCTGCAACAGAGTGTGTATTTAAATTCTCACCTCCTACTGAGACCAAATTATATATGGTATCTTTAATATTCTGTGTTATTCATCTTATTCCACTAAAGCATTAGTTTAAATGTTCATGTTCACCCAGTACAACAGTGCCTGCACACTTTTTCAGAGTGTAAGTCTATGTGTGTTTCATAGAATAAGGAGAATTCTGAGAGTTATTTCATACTTAGACTGAATGCCCAGCCAAAGCATGTGCTGCCGCTGAGCCACATCAGGATGCTTTTTGACAAAATCATGATCTGTTGGCAACAGGAACTCCCAGCCTCGGTTTAATCGAGGGGCAGACATCTGCTCCAGGAAGTCCTTCACGTCCTCTGGAGGAAGCTGTAGACAGAGAAAACCATCAGAGGACGACAGCAATACCAGCAGTGCAATGATAATATACTGCATAAAATGCATAATTAACACTGTAAAGCCTGGCATATGATACGTGAGGCTCATATAATTTGATACACAGGGCTCTACGCTTACTTTTCTTTTTAGGAGCACAGTCAAAATTTCAAGAGCACCTTCTAGTCAATAATCAAAAAATCTGCTCAAAAATTAGCCTTCCCATTACAAGGTGATATCTGACTCCTTAAAGTGATTTACAGGGGAATTTTGTTTTTACCTTTGTAATGCCATTTTTAAAATTTCTAATTAATACAACAGAATAAGAACGAGTAGAATAAGTTACCAATCAAATGAAATCAGTATTAACAAAATTAATTTATACTACAGAGATGGCACAGAAGAACACAAAAGTGGCTTGTAGGCGTATTTTCATATGTTTAATGAGGCTCAGTGGTGTCATGAGTGCAATCAAATTCATAAATTCATGTTGAGATTAATGTTTTAAACATAAAATTTTAAATATAGAAATATTAAATGATTTAAATAACTGAAAAGATACTTTAAAAATGAATCTTACAACTGCCAGTAGGTGGTAGCAAGTCACTGATTTAATTACTGAATCATTCATTCATTTGATTCGTTCAAACGACTGATTCATTCAGGAATAAAGCAAGTGACTGTCTTCATGAAAGGAAAATTGAATCGACTCACTAGATTTGTTTAAAAATGCACGTTCATTCATAAACTAAATACCGCTGTGTTTGAATGGAGATGTGCTGTGGCTCAGTTGTGACTTGTTTCAAACTGTTTTTGATGACGAAATAGAGCAAAATCAGGCAATAGTGTTATAGTCAGGCAATGTAAGTCACTTAATATTAACTTCTTGTTTATTTAACTGTTGTATTAAATCAATATCTAATTTACAAACTCCCTTAAAAATCAGTAAAAAGCTGTCACTCACAGTGAATCTCTCATTTACACTCTCTCGACACTTTGTTTATGAAAGGATTGGTGAGATGTCTGTGATGCATTACTCTACGTTGCAAAAACACGTTGAAAGCTTTGAAGCTTCCCTCAGCGCAAACACAAATACACTGATCGAGTCAGTAAACATTTTTTCATAGTCGCAAGAGTCGCAGATTTGACAGTCACTGATTTTACTAAAAAATGATTCATGGAGAATCAGGTAAAGCAAAGGTGCTTCCGTCCAGTAAGTGTTCACCTGGAAATATTACTTCTTATGTTTACTTGATAAAAATCAGAAAGATTTGACAGCAAAAAGACATATGAAGCACCAGCTGAAGGTGGACATTTATTAAGAGCTATTACTTGATAAAATGTATGAACTATGAATTTATAAGGTTTCATCATCAGACTATTAAGGGTAAAAACATCACATCTTGTCCTTACAGTGCCATCTTCTGTTTTACTCAAGTACTCATTTTAATTCAGCACACAAACCTTTATGATGGCAGCAACCTCTTTTCTCATCAGGGTTCGTTCTAAAGTGAATCTCCACATCTGAAAGCACAAGATGAAATGCATTTATGAAATCAGCATTTTGAAAGCAACACTTTTCAGATGATCAATTATGTGTAATTATACGGCTTATTACTATCAAACCAGGAGACGGGAATCATATCAGGCTGTGTGACTACAATATTTCAGGGATATATATATATATTTTTTTTTTTTTTTTTGTGAAATAAAATTGTAAATGCTGCTGGATGACAAGCTGTTTACTGCTCTTATTCTTGTAGCTACTATCCTTATTATATTACATCATTATTTTTTACTATTAATATTTGTAGGTTTATGGCTGTTGTTTTTGCTTATAGTGCAAGTACTCCTGTTAATTAATTACGTTTCTCCTTTCTTTTATTTTTATTTCATGCTGTCCAGGTATAAATTGCATCATATGATGCACTTTTATATAACCTTGCTCTACTGTACTTGCAAGTAACCTTCTTCTGTTTCTTTTGCAGCATGAACCTTAACATTAATAAGAGAGGCATATTACACATTAAAGTCTATATAAAGCTAATTATATCATTCAGTAGTATCTGTAACTGTACAGTCTGTTCATGTGGAGAAAATCAAAATAAGGAAAACTAATCAAACTTACCACAAAGTCTCGCCCGCGACAGAGCACTTCAGCAGGAACGCCGCTGTGGGAGCTACATGTATTTTTGGGATACAGCACATCACTGTCAAAGATAAAAAAAACGGAATTTCAGCACTTCATCTACTAAAACATAATGCATTAACTCTGGAAAGTAAACAAACGCATCCTTGCCTCTTCACAACCCAGTTGCCCTGGACAAGCAGCGCCACCTGCTGGATGCAGCGCAGTACTGCGGTGGAGTCTGTTCCTGAGGCCAGCAGCCCCATCAGATTGGCAAAGGGCATCACCTTGACTATAAGCAAAAGAAAACATTGATATAGAAGCAGAAAAACTTACCAGGGGTATTCGGTTATAGCTCTAAGAGGTCTGGTTTCAGCAGGGGGCAAACAATGCTTTTTGGAATAAATAAATTTCCATCTTGACAGCAGTCATTTGTAAAAGATAAAGTCTTAAACAGTTCAAAAAGTCCTCAAAGGTGAGGATACTGGGACCTGTTAAAGCAGCGCGTCTGAGAATTATTCAAAAAAAAAAAAAAAAAAAAAGTAAATATTTTCATCAGTTGAGCTCAATTAGATTTGAATATTAAAAGGTAAGATCAAATATTTTCTCAAGCTATTATTATTTTTACATTTAGATATCAGTGTATGGCAGAAGGCCATGTGACTGAGAAAAAAATACTGTATGGGGCTTCAGGACACGTCTGCAACATTTTTATATTTTGCTTAAAATAAGTATCCACTAGAATCACACAAACAATGCACATATTAATGTAAATGCTCTCAACATGAGCAGAAACGAAAATTAATAGTTAGTAATTTCAAAGTTTAACCTGTAATTCTTGCCAGATTTTTTCCAATCATAACACGTTTACTATGAAATGCTTGAATGCATCCTCAAATGCAAACTGTGCTGTGGCTTCAAGAGAGCAACAGTACATTTATGTTGTGTTTTACTTTCTTCCATTTATTCTTTATTTATCCTTAATTTATTAATTCATAATCATTTTATTATTCCATTTAATCATATAATCATTTATAATAATAACTTTAACTATTTACACACTCATTTTATTAACTTTTTAGTCAATTTATATTATTTTTATATGATTTTTCCATGTTTGTCTCCATGAATAAGAGATAAGAGGTAATGATTTTAGAAATTCAAGGCTTATGGGATGTTGTTGTGAAGCAGTAGTATAACAACACTTGTTGAATACGTGCATGTCAGACATTGTCATTATCACTGTCATTGTCACTCTGCTCCTTTTTTAACATTTCTTCATTTCCTGCTTCTGCTCTTTACTGGCTTTGCTCAGACAAATGTATGTATTTGCATACCAGAGGAATGCAAATACATACATCTATAGGCAGGTAGGACAGAGGAACACGATCGGACAAATATTTCATGGTCCTACGCCCTCCACAGATGATATAAATGCATATAAACACATTTAGACCACTTAACTTAGCGATTGCTGTTGAGATGTTAAGAGACTTTCAGCCAGCATAATTAAACGTTTTCGAACCAAATCACCTACTGTGTCTTTAAACTATAGACACTCTAAACCAGACCAAGTCCTGAGGGGCGGTGTCTCTGCAGAGTTTAGCTCCAACCCTAATCAAACACACCTGAACCTGCTAATCAAGGTCTTACTAGGTGTACTTGAAACTTCCAGGCAGGTGTGTTGAGGAAAGTTGGAGGACTCTGCAAGACACCGGCCCTCCAGGAACAAGTTTGGTGACCCCTGCTCTATACTGTTGTCATTATGTCTTGCAGCTCAGTTGGAACCAAAACAGAGTCCGGAACCAGATCGCGGTCCTCTATTCGTTCATAAGCCTGAACTAGACCATTAACAGTGACCCAAGCTCACCATTCTTCATCAGCGTCTTGACTTGTTCACCCAGAGGCAGCGTGCGGAGCTGGGCCATAGAGAGCACGTTACTGGGACCCATGGGCTTGACGCTAGAGGAAGAGATGACAAAATAAGAAGAGGAACATGGGAAAAATACAAACACCTCACTGCGTCCTACTGAATGTTCTTCTACTTACACTTTTTCTTCAGCCAAAGGAGGCATGAGCATGGACAGATATTCACTGAGGAGAAAACACAAATACACTGGATGAACACACACATATTCCACAAACAGATCCTCCAGTGTTCATGGGTAAATGAGAGAAGGAACTAACCTTGGTGTTTTCACCAGTTCTGTGTTTTCTGTGGTGTCCATGGCTTGGCAGTAAAGATACTGGCGCTCGTGCTCAGAACGGCTGTCCTAAAGATGAATCAGAATAAATGAGAATACATAAAGAATACAATACATATTGTCAATATTTCTATTTAACATTTAATTTAATACATTAACATTCTCTGATGTCAGTTAATGTTCTTACGACATTCAAGTTAAAAGATAACATATTTAATCTGTTTTTTAAGTGTTTAAATTTAATTGTTTTTAAAATTATGTTCATACATGGCTAAACATCTTGAGCAAAAATTATACAGTATTGAGAATATTTTGCTATTATACAGTATTGCAATTTGATAAAGATTTCACTTTCTTGTTCCACAATTTCACAGGTTTTAAAAACCCAATCATAATGTATTGTTATTATTATTATAATTTATTAATATTAATAATAATAATAATAATAATAATAATAAACGTTGTTATTATTTAGTGTTACTATTAGGTTTAATTGTATTTCTAAAAAGACAGAAATACATTACTATTGTAAAATACATTTGTTCTGTAATAATAATAATCTTAACATTATTACATATTGAAAACCAAACCTTACTTGAAGTCCCAGAGACTTTATGCTAATACTGCAACAATTTAACAACACAATCGCATGTTTATGGTTCTCTAATGCAATTAGAAACCATTCCTTTTTTTTTTAAATACAATCGTAATTTATTAATATACTATTCTTCTTCTTATATTATTAATAACTAATAATAATAATAATAATAATAATAATAATAATAATAAACTAATATAATGATACAATATATTATTACTATTAAATATAACGAATTATAAAAAATGAAGACAGAAATGCATTACTGTTATAAATTACAAATGTACTGTAAAATAACAATTTTTATTTTACACTACAAGTTCCAATACTTAAATTTATGTCTTAAGTTTTTTGCTTTCAAACGCTGAGACGGCATTTAATTTAATACATTAACATTCTCTGATGTCAGTTAATGTTCTTACGACATTCAAGTTAAAAGATAACATATTTAATCTGTTTTTTAAGTGTTTAAATTTAATTGTTTTTTGTCTTAAGTTTTTTGCTTTCAAACGCTGAGACGGCATGTTTACTGTGATTTCAAGAGCAAAGACATACTATCTCTAATTGTAAAAATGTGATTTCTGTAATATACTGTAAAAATTATGCAGATGTCATGTTATTTACAGTGAGATTATTGTGTTGGTATGCGTCAATCAAGTGCATTGCTCCAGTGGGTCACATGATCATCCTCACCTTTACACCATGGTAATGCAGGTGAACCCAGGGCTCTTCAGCCTGTTTCTTCTGCAGGAACTCGTATGACTGGATGCGGCGCTGGCGGGCCTGTTCTGACTCAGGCCGAGAAAACCTCACCTGGTTAAAGGGCAAGTACACAATAAAACCAAAGAGCATGAGCCCAGGTTCAAACACAGACCATGACTCAGCGTTTCGTTCCACACTTGCAGAAGAAAGAAAACTGCATGAAGTCTTACAGTGATTTGCTTAACGTCATCCTCTGCCTCATCCTGAGAAGAGTCTCCAGCTGCCAAAAGACACACTCATTAGTTAGTCTTAGTAATGCATCTCTCACACTGCTCATAATGACAGACTTAAATAAATTAAAATTAAATAAAATAACAATAGTAATATTGTAATAAACAAATAGTAAATAGTAATAAACAAAAAACAAACATATACATACATATATATATACACATACATACATATATATATATATATATATATATACACACACACACATACATACATACATACATACATAACACACACACACACACACACACATACATATATATATATATATATAGTTTTCTTTTCACCCTACATTTTGTTTTAACACTTTCCAATTTTTCGCTTGTGTACATTTTTTATGGTTTAATTTCTATATTTCTATGTCATTATTCTGTTAAATTTTTATGTTCAAAGAGTTGGAAAAATCATTTCACTGCAAATTGTCATCATATGTATGGTTGTGCCTTTGACAAATTAAAATTAAGTTTAAACATTTTCTGACATACTATTATATTTATGAACGTTTATAGTTTTATTAATATTTTGAATCTGTTTTTATTTTTCCATTTTCATTGTAGTTTTTTTTTTTTTTTAACATTTTATTAGGTTTTAGATAATTTATTATAATATTATGCTTTTTTTCTTTCAGTTTTAGTTATTTTTCTACATCATGCTAAACTAAATTAAAATGAGAAATGCTGCCTTGGCAACTAGTTAAAATAAAGTTTATATTTTATTTGATTTCAGTTCATGTTTACTTCATTTCAAGTAACAAAATCGTTTTTTATTGATTTTAATTTAGTTTTAATAGAGTTTTAGAACAATAATAAATAAATAACTGTAATAAAACAATAATAAAAATACTTGTGATAATAATCTGATTTAAAAACGGAAAAATTGTTTAAAATGAAACTTCATTTGCCCTACAAGGGCAAATTTAAACAGGATACTGTAAAAACCACAAATGACCCAAAAACATCCCGTACCTTCATTGGCCGCCTCTCTTTCTCTATGTTTAGTATCAGCTTTATCCAGGTAGGAGAAGCTGGGTCTCATCTGGAGGATTCCCTGCAGTGGAGTGAGATGAAGCTCTCCTGCCACCAAAAGATCAATAACAGATCATCACATCACATTACTGCACTCATGCTGATTACTTCTACTCCACAGGAATGTGACACTGCAAAAGCCAACCTTTGTGAAACACAGCCGCAGCGTAGCGGGACGTGTTAGTAGTCGCCTGGATCGATGAAAAAGTTTGCTTGTCCATCATCTTCCTTTAAGCAGAAGGAAAAGATTAAATCTACAAACAACAAAATCTGTCTGTAAACATCAGAAAGTTAAAGTTCCTCACGTCGAGTAGACGTTGGAGTCCTCAGAGGACGTGCCGTCCACGTTGAGTGCGATCTGCTCGCCTTTGCTGCGGCAGTAGTTCGGACTCATGGTGTCCATGGCCACCTCGAGCTCAACCTGGATGTAGAGAGGAAAAACGTGACCTATGTGTGTTTTAATAGGAGAAACTTCAGCAATGAGCAGAGAAAACCAGCTTACCTTCTGCTGCTTGGGTTTGATTTTGGCTGCCAAATGGGTCACATTATCGTAGCTCATAGAAGCAGGACGCACTGGGTACTGGAGATAAAAATGTGAACAACTTGACTGAAGTTATGCAACTAGTAATAGACAAACTGATACTTAAAGATTATGAATGAATAACTAAATCTGCTGCAACAAATTAAATTAAACCCGATCAAAAGTGACAGTAAAGACATTTATAATGTTCCAAAAGATTTATATTACAAATAAATGCTGTTCTTTTGAACTTTCTATTCAAAGAATCCTGAAAATTAAAATGTATGACAGTTTCCACAAAAATCTGAAGTAGCACAACTGTTTTTACCATTGATGATAATCAGAAATGTTTCTTGAGCAGCAAATCAGCATATTAGAATGATTTCTGAAGGATCATGTGACACTGAAGACTGGAGTAATGATGCTGAAAATTCAGCTTTAAATTCATAGAATTAAATTACACTACCAGTCAAATGTTTTTGGACAGTAAGACTTTTAATGTTTTTTTTTAAAGAAGTCTCTTCTGCTCACTAAGCCTGCATTTATTTGATCCAAAAGACAGCAAAAACAGTAACATTTTGAAATATTTTTTACTATTTAAAATAACTGTAATTTTAAAATGTAATTTATTCATGTGATTTCAAAGCCGATTTTTGAAAGTTTTTAGTATCATTACTCCAGTCACATGATCCTTCAGAAGTTGTCCCAATATTCAGATTTACTTCTCAAAAAACATTTATTATTATTATTATTATTACTACATTGAAAATAGCTGAGTAGAATTTTTCAGGTTTCTTTGATGAATAGAAAGTTCAGAAGAACAGCATTTATCTGAAATAGAAATAATCTTTTGTAACATTATAAATGTCTTTATTATCACTTTTGATCAATTTAAAGCATCCTTGCTAAGTAAAAGTATTAATTAAATGATTTTTTTCCAAAAAAAAAAAAATACTGACTCCAAGCTTTTGAATGGTATAGTGTATAATGTTACAAAAGCGTTTTATTTCAGATAAATGCTGGTCTTTGGATCTTTCTATTCATAAAGAATCCTGGCAAAAATGTACTCAACTGTTTTAAATATTGACAATAATTAAAAATGTTTCTTTAACAGCAAATCAATATTAGAATGGTTTCTGAAGGATCATGTGACACTGAAAACTGAAGTAATGATGCTGAAAATTTAGCTTTGATCGCAGGAATAAATTACATTTTAAAATATATTCAACTAGAAAACATTATTTTAAATAGTAAAAACATTTCAAATTGCTGTACTTCCAATCAAATAAATCAGGCCCGGTTCTACGGGGGTGCTTGAGGGTGCTAAGCACCCTCAAACAAAAGCAAAAGCACCCTCAGATAAAATTATTAATAGCGTATTAATTTTTAAATTAATGAACACGCAGACAGATGCACACACATACATAAATTCGCCAAATTAATACGTACACACAAGCTTATAAATAATTATCTTATTTTCATCATGCTTTTAATGCCTCGGCATTTGATTGGTTGTGAGCATTCTCAGTTTGCGATCATGAAGCATAAGTGACGTGTGACGCTGTCTCTTTATTCATTCAATGTGCGTCCAGCTCAGGAAATTCGTGTTAAATCATGTTAAACGTGTACTAGTTTTAACGCTGCAAATTCTGTAAAAAATACTGTAAATACACAAGCTGAATTGTTAAAAGCGCACCTCGGGTCATGTGACACGAACCAACCAATCAGCTTCATCCTTTATAGAAACAACATTGAAAACTCAGCCAAGACGGTGAAACAGCTGATCATAGCTGTACAGGGATAGACATTTTTAAAATACATTTTGTAGCAGGGCAGTGCTAGAAAGCCATTTATCATTTGCTGAAACTGAAACGACAGACGCCATGGGAGCGTAACTTAGCGCTTTGGAAAGAACGCGTTTTTAGGCGCGACATGTGAACTGCTCCTAGATGAGCATGCAGTAATAACCTTCACAGTGTATTCTTGATGTTAGATGGCATTTGTTGAAACTACAATTACGATACTAGTGTAGACGATTTATATTACTCAGTCCTATTTGGTGGTACCGTTTTCATACAATTCCATGCATATTTTTTGTGAGCACCCTCACAATTTTCAGAAGCACCCTCAGTGATTTGGTTCTGGAACCGGGCCTGAAATAAATGCAGGCGTGTTGAGCAGAAGAGAATTCTTTAAAAAACATTTTAAAAAATCTTTTGACTGGTGGTGTACCTTTTACAATATATTCACATGGAAAAAGGTTATTCTGAATTGTAATATTTTTTTTTTTTTTTTTTTTTCACAATTTTACAGTTTTTACTCTACTTTAATCAAATAAATGCAGCCTTGGTGAGCAAAAAAAACTTCTTTAAAAAAAGAAAAAAAATCTTACTGACCCCAATTTCTCACTGGCTGTCATTAAACTCCAAAACATAAATATTAACAGCTCTGATATCTGTTTTGATATTAGATGACCACTAGCTATAACCTTCTTCTGCATGAATATTATCTGTCATTCTTACCTGGAACAAATACAGCTTTTCCACCAGACTTCTGGCCAGATACACGTCAATCTGACAAGAGAGAGAGAGAGAGCAGTTAGAAAGATACAGATGCTAAAAACAACTATGACACTGCAATTTGACGATTCTGTAGAAGTTCAGCATGTTCACATGTACCTCTTGTATAATTGGATCATCATCATCTCCGCTGGCCATAATGAAGACCTGAGGACGAAACGCCGCTAGTGGATTTTAAACCTGCAAACACACACATATAAACATATACACAACTGTATTTATGACATAAAAAGTGTAAGTGAGGAAAAAGTCATATCTATGACTTTTTACCTCATAATTTTCACTTTGTATCTCACCGTTTCAAAGATGTATGTCATAATTATGAATTACCACAAGCATATTTTTGTTACTGTAGAGGAAACGGGCTTCCATAACACGTAATTGTTTATGTAATCTACTCATTTGCAACTGTCAATCAATCACAATTGTCATGATAATTACCAGGAGACTGTTGTTTAGTGCATGATGCAAGGGCGTGCAACACGATACTGACAGGCAGCAAGTTTATAACACATACGATCACAATTAACACATTAAAAGTAAAAGTAAAACGTTGAAATAACTCACAGATGAAAGAAATCTGCCAGAGTCAGCAAACGAAACAACATGCTAAGATGAGTTAGCAGCTCTCCACAGATAAACATAACGACACGCGCAAGCAAATCGCCTCAAATTCATTACATTCCCAATCTCTGAATGTTTATATACATGTTTTGTATACGTATGAAACTTTTGATACAACACTGCGACCGCCAGCATGTTCCGAACACAACTGACACACACTTACCGAGGCCTCGCTGATCCAATAAATCAACAAAAGCCAGAAGCTGAAGTAACGATCAGAGCGTCAGCACGTGCGCGTTCGTGCGCTAAACTCAGCTTTCGTACGGTTGTCGTGAGGTTCTTCAGCTGGTCTGTGTGAGGATCTCTACGTGTGTGTGGATGAGAGGAGCCGCTGTTGCTGCTGCTGCCATGTTGCTGATCGCAGCGCTGCAGTCACTCAAACACGTGGGGAGGAGCTGAGTGAGCTCGCCATATCCCAGCATGCACTGCGGCCGCGACACGCTGGCTGCGTCACCAAAACAGCGTAGTGACACCTAGAGAGTGCGCGAAAATACTGCCTTGGAGCTGTCGTGGAAAATCATTCATTTTATGAAGTTACTCTTGTGAAAAAAGTGCGTTTAGCTGTACTGAATGTGTTCTTGTATTATCAAAACCCAGGTAAAAGGGTAAAAAACATTTTTTTTATTAATTGGCGGAAACGTGCTTCCATAAGCTTATTCAAAATAGAAATCTTGTCTAACAATATGCACTACCAGTCAAACGTTTTTGATTTTTAATGTTTTTTTAAAGTCTCTTCTGCTCACCAAGTCTGCATTTATTTGATCCAAAGTACAGCAAAAGCAGTAATATTGTGAAATATTTTTACTATTTAAAATAACTGCTTTTTATGTGAATATATTTTTAAGAAATAATTTATTCCTGTATTAAAAAGCTGAATTTTTTAGCATCATTACTCCAGTCTTCAGTGTCACGTGATTCTTCAGAAATCAGGATCAAAACAGAAAGATCCAAAGACCAGCATTTATCTAAAATTAAAAGCTTTGGTAACATTATACACTATACCATTTTAAAATCTTAGAATATAAATTTTAATACAAAAATAATAGTTTTATTTAGAAAGGATGCTTTAAGTTGATCAAAAGTGATGATAAAGACAATGTTACAAAAATTTCTATTTCAGATCAAAGCTGTTCTACTTAAGTTTATTCATTCAAACCTGAAAAAATTCTTCTCAACATAATAATAGTAATAAATATTTTTTTAAACAGCAAATCAGAATATTAAAATGATTTCTGAAGGATCATGTGACTGGAGCGACGATGTTAAAAATTCAGCTTTGAAATCACAGGAATAAATTACATTTTAAAATACATTCAAATAGAAAACAGTTATTTTAAATAGTAAAAATATTTCAAAATTTTACTGGTTTTGCTGTAATCTGGATCAATTTAACACATCCTTGGTGAATAAAAGCAGACCCCAAACTTTGAACGATAGTGTGTATTATTACAAAAATTTCTATTTTAAATAAATGCTGTTATTTTTAACGTTTTATTTATCAAATAATCCTGAAATAAAGAAATAAAAAAGTATTACAGATTCCAAAAAATATTAAACACCACAACAGTTTTCAACATTGATAATAAATCAGCATATCAGAATGATTTCTGAAGGATCATGTGACACTTAAGACTGTAATGATGCTGAAAATTAGCTTTGCATCACAGGAATAAATTCTGTTTTAAACTATATTAAAATAGAAAACCACTATTTCAAATTAAAATAATTTTTCACAATATTACTGATTTTTCTGTATTTTTAATCAAATAAACGCAGCCTTAATGAGCAGAAGAGTCTTTTTTAAAAAACAAAACTTTTGAACGGCAGTACATACATTTATAGATACATAGTCTTGGTTTAATTAAACTGTGCCATCTGATAAATTATTGAGATGACAGCATCAAATAACTTTTGCAAGCCTTGTTGTTTAAATGTTTAATTTTTTATATTTTAACACATTATGCCCAACACAAACATGCAAACAGTTAGCTTTCATTTTGGCAGCTTTATTTTATTAGGTTATGGTCCCACATTCAAATCAACGACACTTGTGATATTGACTAAACAGACTGGATGCTGTAAAAGACACAATAATGCATGTCATTTGTTTTCTGAAATGATCTGAAATGCTCTTTTTCTAGCTTTGCTAGATATGCTTTAAACTCTAAATCCTAAAAACAAACATATGTAATCTGGTCAACATTAAGATTTTGATACAACTTCTATTGTGTCATACTGTACTTCTGCTGTATGTAAACTGCTTGTTTACACAAGAAATCTGATCCTGCAGGCACTCACATGCCTTCTGTCATTCAGAAAAACCAGTTTCACTCTTTCAATGAAAAGCATTGTTTTTCATAATAATATAGTGTGTTAGACATCTGTGGTGAAATATAGGTTCACAGTTGAAGTTAGAATTGGCAAATGCATTAAACACACATGTATGAGCTCTCTAATTCAAAACCACTTCATAATGTGAATGTATTTGTAAGGCTCACCTGAGCTGAATCTACATACAGATGTTTTTTAATTCAACACGATTCAATCAACTATGATGTTTACACCCAAACCGCTGTACATACAGCGATCGCCATCCGACGGCGGTGAAGCCTGACTGGACTGAAATGAAAGGTGTTTGAGTCTTCAGCTGTTCTGAAAGCTAACCGGAGGGAACTCCTGTTCATCATCCAGACGGACGGGTCCATCCGCAAACTCATGTTCTGGGATCAGCTCTCCTCTCTTCTCACCAACATCCTCAGAGTAACCTGAAGGAAACATTGTCATGTACCTATAAATGATGGAAGTTCTTTAAAAAGTGCAGAAAAACATAGACGTTTTGATATGTTTGTATGAGGCGTGTGATGTACCTGTGAGGGAACTAGAAGATGGAGAGTCTGGATTTGTGCTTGTGGCAACAGTTTCTGCGTAAGATGGATTGCCGGCCTCCAGTTCTGTTTTATCATCGCTGTCAAACAGTCTGATGGATGAATGAAATGCAAATTTATCTAGAGATTTGACCGTCAGCACTTCAAAAGCTAAAGCTTCAATCAAAGTCATGAATATACTTACATGCGAAGATGATTTTGAGTGACCTTTAGAAAACTCTACTAGCCTCATTTATATATTTTATGGCTTATTATAAATCACATTTGACAAAAAAAAACAACAACAACAAAACTGTAAATTAATTATATATTTTATGATTTACTGTGATGAAACTTGATGAAAAAATGGAAATTTAACTGTGAATTTTAATGTTTATTGTGCATAATACTGGACAAAAAAAACCTAAATCAATTATATATTTTATGGTTTATTGTGAATCAAAAGAAAGACCAAAAGAAAAAAAACAAAACAAAAACAGTAATTAAACAGTGAATTTTAATGTTTATTGTGCATCAAAATGAACAAAAAATACATTTTATGGCTTACTGTGAATCATATTGGACAAAACACTGTAAATCAATTATATTTATGGCTTATTATTAATGAAACTGGACCAAAGAAAGCCCTGTAAAACCAATTACATATTTTATGGTTTACTGAGAATGAAATTGGACAAAAACTCTAAATCAGTTGTATATTTTATGTTTTTTTTGGAATGAAATTGGACAACAAATTGAAAAACTGTAAATCACTTATAGATTTTATGGTTTATTATTAATCAAATTGGACCAAAAAAGAAAAAGAAAAGAAGAAGAAAAAAAACCTGTAAAATCAATAATATATTTTATGGTTTATTGAGAATGAATCTGGACAAAAACTCTAAATCAGTTACATGTTTTATGTTTTTTTTTTAGTAATAAAAAATGAATAAAAGTGGACAAAAAAGTGAAAAACTGTAAATCAGTTATAGATTTTATGGTTTATCATTAATCAAAAAAATAAATAAATAAAAAGAAAAGAAGAAGAAAAAAAACCCTTATATCAATTATATATTTCATGGTTTATTCAGAATGAATTTGGACAAAAACTGTAAATCAGTTACATATATATATATATATATATACACATTTTTTTTTAAATAAAATTGGACAAAAAAGTGAAAAACTGTAAATCAATTATATATTTTATGGCTTATTATTAATCAAATTGGACAAAAAAAAGAGAAAAGAAAATAAGAAGAAAAAGAAAACCCTGTAAAATCAATTACACATTTTTTAGTTTATTGTGTATCAAATCAAAAAAACTGTACACGAATTATATATTTTATGGTTTATTGAGAATGGAATTGGACAAAAAAAACTGTAAAAAATTTTCATTTTTATGGTTTATTATTAATAATATTAGACCAAAAATCCCTGTAAAATCAATTTTATATTTTATGGTTTATTGCTAATGAAATTGAACAAAAAAAATGTAAATCAATTATATATTTTATAGTTTTATTTTATTTGAATTGGACCAATTAAAAAACCCTGTTTTATCTTATGGTTATCATATATCTTATGGTTTATTGTGTATCAAATTGAATAAAAACTGTAAATCAATTTGTATAAATCTGGACAATGAATTCTATATTTAATGTTTTATGTCAAATTTGACAAAAAATGTCAATGCACATATAATTTACATTTTTGAAACTAATGATTAATGTGTAAACTGCAGTATTGGCTCACCTGTGCTTCTCCGCTAAATGACAGTCTCCTCCTTCCTGAGGATCTACATTGTAGATGTACAGATGACCATCTAATGAGGCCACCAGAAGACGTGGAACCTTCTGGATCCTACAGACAATAATACAAAGATTTAGGTACTTCCTCATCTCCATACACTCATATACAGGAATGTATTGGACTCACGTGGAAAGAGCCGCTATGTTCCTCAAACCGGCCACACTGAGGCGAACGGTGGCAAACGCTCTGTCCTGATGCATCATATCTGACACCTGAGAGGGAAGGTAGGTGCTGGCCGCTGAAAACATCTTCCCCATATATGCAGACCAGGATGGAGACTCCTTACTGTTTTGATGAGAGAGCACACGATATCATGAAGGCGTCAAACAGCGACACCAGCTTAAATTCTGCTCTATTTATGCACATCATATCAAACCTGGGACTGTGGTGCTCTAGTTTAAAGATGTGAATGGTTTCTGTGTTACTGGAGGCACAGAGAAACTGCGCGTCGGCACTGAACGACAGGGAACTGATGCTAACATACCTAAACACAAAAACAAACAGATCATTCATTTTTAATAGACAATATAGTGCTCACCTCAAATGAAGTATTGTGTTCGACGGCATTCATGAGTAAAATGACATTCTGAACAGTTTTGGAATAAAATGGCCAACTCCTCCTCTTACTAAGGCTAATTTCATAGCAAATGTTGTCAAAATTACTGCTTGCTAAATGCAGATATATTTGCATGTCATTTATGTATGATGTCTTTTTTTTTTGTTATTTGGTCTATGTTTTATGATGCATTGTAAAGCACATTGGTCAGCTCTTGCTGTATAAATAGCGCTATATTAATAAACATTTCACCTTTGACTTCATAGTAATCCCCTTGTGAGGGATTACTAATAAATAAATAAATAAATAGATAAATTGATAAGACTGAGTAAATGATATAAAGAAAGAAAAATAAATAAAATAATAAATTTAAAAAAAAAAAAATATATATATATATATATATACATATAAAAAATATATTTATATAATAAAATATAATAATAAATAAGAAGTAATAAATAAATAAATATTTACATAATTAAATAGTGAAATAAAATAAAAATTAAATTAAATTAAATTAAATTATGGGAAATTTTGTCAAAATTATAGCTTTGACAGGAAATTACACTTTTACAATGTAAGACTTAATTCTTTACCAGGGGAAAAGAATTAACTTAATTTTCTGATGCCAATAACCATGTTATTATATTACATTTATTTATTATATAATAAATAATAAGTCAAACCATAAAAAAGGGAAAAGGGTATGAAGAGTATGTGTATGTGTATATACATTAATCTTTTTTTTTTTAATAAAAATACATATAAACACACATTTATCTAAATCTATCTGTGCACATTTTTCAATGCATTTTTTTTCTCTCAGTTTTTGAGAGCAATAAATGATGAAACATTTCCAAGACTTCCAAGCCTTAGTTTTAATACAAATCAACCCTTGGTATATACAGTAAAAGTGGCTGTAGCTGAACAAACATCCTTCTATTGTTTCATAACATGTGTGAGCTTTCTCACCTCTTCATCCCTCTGCGGAATTCAAACAGTTTGACTCCATCAGGTACGCTGAAAACTCTTATAACAGTGCCCTGGGAATCACAAAATGAAATCAGAACATAGTACACATAATGAAGCTGTTCCACTAGACTCTGAGAACACAACCTTCTCAGACTTACTTTTTCTGAAGCGCTGGCCAGACTGGTTCCTGAAGCATTGAATGCGATGGCAGCCACATGACTGGCGTGAGCCGAGATCACGATCACCATATTCTGAAATAATGAAAGTGGAGAGCTTGAAGTTGCAATAAGCTTCACTTTCCTTTTAAAGCAAATTTTAGCGTGCTTCTTACCAGATTCATAGCATCATACAGAGTAATTTCTCCAGCGGTGAAGCTCCCAGGATATGCCAGATATGAGTTGGAATGATTGACAGAAAGTGCACAGAGACCTGGCAGAAAGGAAAGGATTTACAGATCATCCTGGCCTAGTTTAACCCCCGGACAGATATAGCCACATTTTGATCAGCTGCAGCAATAAAAACAGTGATGACTCTGACATGCAGGGCTTTAGGTGTTATTACACCACTGACTCTAAACTACACTTAAACTGAGTGTGGTTTTACTGAGCGCTAAAGCCGTTCCAGCGTTTACCTTTGGGGTTTGGTGGCGTGTTGAGAAGAGATTTGAGAAGTTTCATGTCCTTGATGTTATGGATGTACAGGGCCTCCTCCAGACAAACTACAAGCCTCTGAAGAAAGGGAATACAAAATGTTGGAATGCAGTAATGAGACTCAAAACTAAACATGATTTAAAAAGAAGTCTCTTCGGCTGACCTGGGCTGTATTTATTTGGACAAAACTACAGTAAAAAATGTGAAATATTATTACAATTTAAAATAACTGTTTTCTGTGTGAATATATAGTAAAATGTAATTGATTTCTGTGATCAAAGCTGTATTTTCAGCATCATTACTCCAGTCTTCAGTATCACATGATCCTTCAGAAATCATTTTAATAAGCTGATTTGCTGCTAATGAAACATTTCTAATTATTATAAATGTTGAAAACAGTTGTGCTGTTTCATATGTTTGTGGAAACTGTGATGCATTTTATTTTTTCTAAATTCACAGATGAATAGAAAGTTCAAAAGAACAGCATTTATTTGAAATAGAAATCTTTTGCAACATTTTAAGTGTTTTTACTCTCACTTTTGATCAATTTAATGCATCCATGGTAGTGTACATACTGTACTGGATTTGGTTAAATTCATACCTGTCGGTTAAGTTTGACAGCGAGGATGTTGTTGGAGTAGCTGTAGTTACAGATCTCCGTGCCTTTCTTAAAATGGTAGATGTTCATTCTGAAGGGTGTCGATCTGCTCACAACCACCATCAGACTGCTGGAGAAGAGCCGCTCTGCTATGTACACGTCAGGGCTTTCAACTAATCACACAAATAGACAGACACCGACATTCACAAAGACTTTATACACTCAAAGTTTACATTACAAAGAAAACACAAAGTGTATGAATGTCACTGCAATTAGATACAAGATATTATACTATGACGCATTTGCAAGTACATGATTAGAATTACCTACAGTACAGTTGAGGTCAAAAGTTTACATACACCTTGCAGAATCTGCAAAATGTTAATTATTTTACCATGTTATTATTTTACATATGCTTGATTCTTTATACTGTGTTGCTCCCTGAATGATCCACAATTGTGTTTTTTTTGTGTCCTTGCTTGTCCTGAACAGTTCAACTGCCTGCTGTTCTTCAGAAAACTCCTTCATGTCTCACAAACTGTTTTTTTTTTTTAGCAGTTTTGTGTATTTGAACCCTTTCCAGCAATGACTGTATGATTTAGAGATCCATCTTTTCATCCTGAGAACAACTGAGGAACTCATATGCAACTATTCCAGAAGGTTCAAACACTCACTGATGCTCCAGAAGGAAAAACCATGCATTAAGGGGGTGAAAACTTTTTGAACTTGAAGATCAGAATAAATTTCACTTATTTTGTCTTCTGCGAAACATGTAAGTATCAACTGTAGCTTCTGAAGGGCAGTACTAAATGATGAAAAAAATATGATATGATATTTAGGCAAAAGAAGAAAAATGTTGTTGTTGTTTTTTCCAAAAGTTTTCACCCCCCGGCTCTTAATCCATCGTGTTTCCTTCTGGAGCATCAGTGAGCATTTGAACCTTCTGAAATAGTTGCATATGGGTCTCTCAGTTGTCCTCAGTGTCCTCAAAATCATACAGTCATTGTTGGAAAGGGTTCAAATGCTGAAAAAAAACAGAACTTGTGGGACCTGAAGGATTTTTCTGAAGAAAAGCAGGCAGTTTAACTGTTCAGGACAAATAAGGGACTCATGAACAACTATTATAAACAAAAAACAAAAACAAACAACAAAAAAAAACAGCTGTGGATCATTCAGGTAACAAAACAGTATTAAGAATCAAGGGGATGTAAACTTTTGAATGGGGTAATTTTTATAAATTCAACTATTATTTTCTCTTGTGGACTATACGTAAATATCTTATTCAGGTCAGTACTAAACAAAAAATAACATGCATTTTGTATGATCCTTTTTATTTTGGTAAAATAATTAACATTTTACAGATTCTGCAAGGTGTATGTAAACTTTTGACCTCAACTGTACACGACTCAGAGTTATTATAGATAATTAAAACTAAAAATATACATATTGTTACTTTAAATAAACAGATGTTAACTGAAATAAAATGAAATATAGAAAAAAAAAAACAGTTTATTTCAACTAGCTAAAACTAAAAATGAAATAAAGCTTGAATCGTTTATTTCTCTATCACTCATAAACTCTTTGGGGTAAACACTCTTTTTGTTTTCAGGCGGTCTGTAGGCTCTGTGCATGTACATGAAGGTTTGAGATGACCTGACCCTTGCCTTGGTTTTGTTTATTTTACAAACTTCCCAAAATGCATCAGCAATCTGACATCTGTGACCGCCTCAAGGCATTGTAATCAAAAGATAGTTGCACAATAACATCATCGGGTAACTTTGAGACAGCTTTTACCTCCTTGATGAATGCAATCCATTCTGTCAACAGAGGACAGAGAGAAAAGCCTGTAGCCATTCTTACCACCAACAGTCAAAGACCTGAAAAAACACAGACAGATAAATAGATAATTGTATATCCAGCTATATTAAAATGTAGTTTTTAGTGAAGAAGGTTAGATATAATTACAAACACACACAACTATATTATGATATAACAATAATAATAATAATATTAATAAAAAGATAAATTAGTAATGAAGATATGCTTTCAAGGCATGTTTTTCCCCGTTTTGTGATAGGCATTGCAGGCCAAATTAAAAGGCATCATCATCGACTCCTGGTTCGGGCATCTCGTGTATTTTTTATGCGCATATGGATCTTATATGGCTCTCTTTTGACTTTCTAAGAACTTAACAAAGAGGAAAGCAACATTATGCATTCTCACGTTGTATCCTGGTTGAAGGAAGCGCAGAGCAGTCGCTTAAGTTTCGGAGATCCATCAGATCTCTCTCTGTCCGGGGAAGAAGAACCGGATCTTCGCACCTTCTCTCCGGTTCGGAGCTCTGGGATTGGTTCGATCATCCCAAAACTGCCCCACTCAAAACACTCTTGACCATTAATTTGCTTTTCAGAGAAAATTATATTTTGGGCAACTTATTATTATTATTATTATTATTATATGCTGGATTAGCAACGTCCACTTGCTGACATGCACAATATTCACTTAGAGCAAAAACAAAAACCAGCTGACGTGATGCATTTACGTCATAACACCATGACGAAATCTTATTGGTTGAGGAAAACGTCTGTCTCGCTTGGTTTGGGCCTATTGCTCAAGAACTGTGTCTGATTGGCTCACATACGAAGCTGGAGGCCGGCCAATAGGCGTGGCTATTGAAAGGCCGCTGATGATTGGCTGCTTTCACTCTCAATAACAGCACGAGGGATTGTTTTGGTCGAATGCGTCGAGAGAAACGTGTCACACAATGGTTTCTAAAGAACATCTTGTTCATAAACCACACTTAAACAAACATACACGGTTGTATCTCATTCTTAAATTCAAACGTCCAGCATACTAAACGAATTTGTTCCAGTTTTTTTTACTTTTGAGTGCTTCTACACAACTCATAGACACATTTATTTTTGTACAGCTGTACAGTATACTGTATCATTTAATAATTTCATCGTATTAATACTGTAAAACAGGTAATTGCAAAGTTTTGTAAAGACATTGTGTATTTTCTGTATAGAAAAAATGGTGTGATTTGGCTTTTTGTTAAAGTACTAAGATTGAATTGCAACCTACCCATGCAACTTTTTTAATAAGTATACTGTTGACTGTGAAATTACGTATATGGAAAATTCTTTATTCACAAATGTAAATGGGCAGAGAAAAAAACTAATTTTACTCATTTTAAAATAGAAATAGGTAAAAAAAAAATGTTAATTATTTTAAAGCCTTAAATCTACTGTATTTTTTTTAATAATTTGTAACTATTTGTACTTGTTTATGGATGTGATTTTCTTATTGTTTTCCCTATTTTATTATTTTTTATTTTTATTGTATTAATTTTATTATTATTGTTTATTATTGTATTTTTTGATGTAATTTATGCGATATGTTTCCCTTGTATACATATGTTTGTTGTCAGAAAAAATCATCAAGACAAGAAAAAAAAGTCCCATTCATTTTCTACATTGAGGAATTGGTTTTTAACAAAAAGTCATAAACCGCTAAAGTTAGTTTTAGTGAGAATTATGAGGATGTAATTTGATGGAATATGCTTTTCTGAACCCATCAGACCACATTATTTCAACATACTTTTAAATATTCATTTTCAAATTTCATTGGAATTACTGGTAATAAAAAACACACACGCACACAAAAAAACAAAACTACATTACCCATAATTGTAGGGTAATAAATTTTATTATTTAGTTCCACCACATACAAGTAAAAGGCAATAAGTGCAAGGCAAATATAAGGCAATGCCATACAGTTTAAAGCATGTAAGACAGAATAACAGACAGAATATGTATACCTACACTACCGTTCAAAAGTTTGGGGTCAGTAAGACTTGTAATAGTCTTTAAAGAAGTCTCTTATGCTCATCAAGGCTGCATTTATTTGATTAAAAATATAGGAAAAAAAAACAGTAATATTGCAAAATGTTTTTACAATATAAAATAATGTTTTTTATTTTAACATACTTTAAAATAGAATTTATTCCTGTGATGAAAAGCTGAATTTTTATCAGCTGTTACTCCAGTCTTAAGTGTCACATGATCCTTCAGAAATCATTCTAATATGCGGATTTATTATTAGAATGATCAGTGTTGGATAATATCAACAGTTGTGCTGCCAAATATTTTTTGGAACCTGTGATTTTTTTTTTTCAGGATTCTTTCATGAATAACAAGTTAACTTTTAATAAACTTTTAATTATTAACTTAATACATCTTGGGTGAATAAAAGTATTGATTTCTTAAAAAAAAAAAAAAGAAAAAGAAACAATAAAAATGTACTGACCCCAAACTATTGAACGGTAGTGTATATATTCCACCCACTTCCATCAATCTCTCAAAATACTCAAATAAACGTAACATATGTTTCTTTATACATAATCAATGTGTTTAGATCATTATTGTATTAATTTATTGTCACTCGCTACGCTTAATCGAAATATGCGGTTCTTTTCCCTGATTGGCAGAAATATTTTGCAGAATTGTGGGTAATGTAGTTTTTCACCACAAATTCGCCTGTTAAAGCTAATCATTTGAAGAACAAGTTGAACTAATATGGGTTGATGGCTTCAGCAGAAGCATATACAGTCGATTAACAACCTTGTAGTTTTATTCCCTCAAAAATACGTTTTGATTTAAAGCTTGTAAAGTTGTGATTCACCTCAACAGCTGGTTGTTTTGGTTGATGGCGTATAACTTCTAAACTTAGACATTTTTAAGATCACAATGTGAAAATATACATTCTTTTAAAAAATATTTTATTGGAAAATACTGACATATTACGTTTGACAAGCAAACGGTATAATAAACCGTTCTGACTCACCAGAAGAAAAGAGAGTGTTTCCAAAACTCTCCGCTAGGTGTCTCTGTATTTCAGTCTGTTTGTGGGCAGTATAGGGGAGGGAGGCGATAAGACGCTGATAAATTCTCTAGAGTGAAAGAAAAGGATCTCTCTCTCTCTCTCTACCGCCAGAACCTTACGCGCAAACACAAAGAGGAAGAGAAAGACTATATTTGTACCCATTTCTACCCCATCACTAAGTGGACATACATTCTCGGGCTTCGTAACTAGACGCGCTTGCAGTTATTTGCTGGTTATTTGAACATTTTACACCGCTGCTCCATTCATCAACCTGCTCGCGATAGATAAGCCCAGCGGAGACGTATCGATCCGTTCCTCCGGCGAGTCATGGCGAAGGAGCCCGAACGGAACAGCTGCCTTCTGCGCGATCTACGGCAGCGAGCCGGTAACGACATCTGCGCGGACTGCGGCGCTGCAGGTAAGAGCATCTCACCTGGACAACAGAGGCTGAAACCGCCGCACCTGTCACTGATGCATCGCGCTATGGTTTCGCTTTTGCGTCTGCTATATAAAGGCCCAGAGCGCCTGACACTTTATAGTAGGCTGCGAAATGTATGTAAAATATGATATTTTTAATGTATTTATATTCAAATATAATATATATTTGATCCTATTAATAACATGTATTTTAATATTATTTCTTTAATTTTTAATAAATAATAGTAGCTTTGTATTGTTTATTATGAGTTATTCTATTTATATGTTATATTTTTTTATTTATATTTTTATATATTATTATTAGTATATTGTGATTTTATATTTGTTATTTATTGTTGCAATTTTAATTATTTTCATGTCATTGTGTTACATTATTAAAATAAAAATGATTTATATAATGTAGTAAAAAAGTTATTGTATTGTATATCATATTTGCTATTATTCCAATTTTAATTAACTATGTTTATTGTGATGTTAATATAGGCCTTTTTTTACATAATATTATAATATTATACATAAATTATATTATTTTAAGTTATATTAGTGTATAGCAGAAATGATAAATAATGTAATAATAATTAGCATTATGTTTAATAGTTAATATTTAAATTCTATAAAATATATGGTACGAAATATTTGTAATTTATATTTACTACTACAATACAGGTAATTTAATATGATTTATGAAATATTTATTTTAAATTTGGATTTATTATTTATTTTAGGTATACTGTATTGTCATTATATTATATGAAAAAAATAAAAATGTATATATATATATGATAAATAATATAATATAATAATAATTATGTTTAATAGTTAATATTTACATTCTATGAAATATTTGTTATTTATATTTATTACTACAATTTAATGAAGTATTGTAGTTTCATTAGATTACTTTATATTATTTAATATTATATTATTAAATAAAAATGATATATAAAAATATATTTATATGTATTTTTTTAATCATTAATTGCTAAGTGTATTTTAACAGCCATAGCAACAAACGTGTTTAAGCTATTCCAAAGTAATTTCATGCCAAATAAATGTTGTTTATTGGTTCCACACTTAAGGGAATCTTTAGTGGTGACCACATGTTTGTGTCTTCATATCGGGGACTTCTACAGTGTCATTACGTGATTCAGCATTGTGTATGATGCTACAGTCACATGTCATCATTATGCCTCACAGGGAAACAACATGGAGCTTTCTTTGATTGAGCTCTGGTTTCAGGAGCAGATGTGTGTGTTTTCACATAATAATACGGTGCTTTTGCACGATATTACCTACCCATGCACACACACACAGTGTTGGTTTGGGTGACACACAGCACTGAATCACGCATGTTGTTTGTATCGCGAGGTGTTAAACATGAGTTTGTGGTCGATTGAGGGGTGTTGTCAGAGGGATGTGTGTGTGTGTGTGTGTGTGTGAGTCACAGAGAGTGAGTGACTCAGCTGTATTCTCAGGTCTTATACCTGCACAGCTCTTTCTTGAGTGGGTGTTTGCTGATTTTGGTCAAGGAAATGTGAATTCCTTTAGATACTGTGTCCCACCATACCTATTTCTCTGCATTGCAGCGTTTCAGTACAGTATCACGCACACAAACACTCAGGCTTACATACACACTGTCCTAATAAGACGCTAATAATATGGTGGCTCTCACAAGAGAGTTCTGGGATTTTTGCCCGGCGTTGGACGTCGGCCCGTTCTGACTGTATTACGACCGCAGGCGCTTTACAGGCCGCACGAAAACACAACTTATAGGCCAGACGGACCAATGAATGTGGTACGAATGACACATAGTAGATGATTCAGGTGAGTCATGGTAAACAGGGTTAGAGCAAAAGTAGACGACATCCTCAACACTTCTGTTTTCCACACTTTCGATGAACAGTTGAGGTCTAAAGTTTACATGCACCTTGCAAAATCGGAAAAATGTTAATTATTTTATCAAAGTAAGAGGTATCATATAAAAATGCATGCTATTTTTGATTTAGTACTGACTTGAATAAGATATTTAACATAAAAGACATTTACATATAGTCCACAAGCAGTGATGGGAATAACGACGTTATAAATAAACGGCGTTATTTTTTCAGTAACGAGTAATCAGACGAATTACCGTTACAACGCCGTTACCGTTACTGACAATAAAAAGCCTTACTATAATGTGTTATAATATTATTATAATTTTATTTTTCAGTTCATCAGCGTAATTTACCTGTATTTGACGAGCCGCAAACTCTAGTGTGAAGGCACACGAACCGTCGTTTTGTCTCATACAGACGAAAAGAAAGATACAGAGCGAGAAAGTCTTACACCATGCAGAATTGACCATATGCACAGAGCGTTTTTTAGAACTTCCGCATAATAATAAGCCAGCTCGTAAATTTCCGGTGTAGCTCATTTTATATGTGCTATGTATAGATGGAGACTCTTGAGACTGAGAAAAATGAGAAAAATACTATTTGCAACATCGTAAATAATGATAGCGGCATGAACATTCAGTTTCATATTTTTTAACAACATATAATTTAAATGCAGAGCCTGGTAATCCCAGGAGAGTACCAAGACACTTAGTTGTACATTTACGTGCTAAACAACAGCCAAACGCTGTCACAACTGTTTAATCTAACGTTAGCAAGCTAGAGATGCTCCTCATGAAGGACATTTTAATAATATTCGTGATAATCAATAACTTGCCTTCATAGCCATGAACACATTTTTAAAATCCTGTAATATTTTAAAGCCTTGTTATTTTTCAATTCTACAGCTGTGCAGTAAAATTCACTTCAAAGATTCACCTTTCATTCATAAACAGGACATGAAAAAATGTCTTTTCACAAAAACGACTTTTTAAGATGAAAATGACATGAAATTACCCTTAGCCAGAAGATGGCAGGAGAAACTCCCTAGTTTTTTTTTTTCAAATCTTGCTTTTCGATTTATTATAAAATTACTAGTATAACAAATTTTAGTACTTTTACCGCACTTAAGTATATAGTATAGCAAGTGCAGAAAGTCATTCAAATAAATAAATAAATAAATAAATAAAGTTCAAACACAAACAGCCTATAAGGGTGAGTTATAATTCACTACAAATTAAATATTGCTCTAAGAATTAAATAATACATTCAGTATGAATCAATATGAATTTGAAATATTTTAGATTTAATTTATTAACTATATCTTTTAAGTTTTATCTTGAACTGTAAAAGCTATTAAATAGCCTATATTCAACCAACACAAACTTGTTACTGCTGTAGTTTTGTTACTCTGAATTTAGTCTGAATCATTTAATGCACAGCTCTGTTTTTAACATGGGCTTGTCAGATGTTTGGTTCGGTTATTACTGTCAATCATAGCAATGACTCAGGGCGTATTTAGCGGATTTACTCGCATAATTTTTTTTACACTTTGTCATTCTTGAAACGGTATACATGGACGTTTGGTCCTCTTAAACAATTTTTTTCTTTGAATTGTGAATGGATTATGTAGGGAAAATGAGCAAAGGTCACTCCGATGACGGCACAGTACAGCTGACCGGAAATGACTGAGCTGGCTTGTCTACAAGGAAGTAATCCGTGCATATGGTCAATTGAAGTGCACCATGTAAATGATATTCTTTGTTGTATTTTCCTGTCAAAATAACGGAGTTCCTTTGAAATTCTTCAGCTTTTAAAAACTGCCGGTTTTTCCGGTAGTAGGCGGAACTAATGCGCAAACGGTAATCTCATTGGCTAGCGCTCACCTATTATCGTCCCTGTTTTGATTTCGACAAATCAGTTTGAGCGAACGCAGACAGCGTGATTAATATTCATAAACCCAGCAGCTCATTAATCCTTAGTGCGTTTTATATTGTTATTTTTAAATACAATCCATAGTAGTTTTATTACCTTATCAGTATTATTTTTCGTTTTTTTTTTCGAAATACTAATTTACAAACAATATCTTTAGCACCACCACCAGTTTTAAGTTCAGTTAACATGACAAATACATGGTTATTCTAATTACTTAAGTTTTCATTACTAAAGTTTAATGCAAAATTACCATAATATCATATTATAATACTTGACTGACTGATGCTAAATGTACTTTTAGATATTTAAAAATCTGTGCCATTAAGCTTTATATATATATATATATATATATATATATATACACAGTATATCAGATATTTAATATTTAATTCATTTCATTTAAATTTCATTCAAGTTGCTTCTCACAAATAGTAATTTAGTAATTGTGTTAGTAACTGAGTTACATCATTATAAAAGTAACTAATTACCAGGCAATGCAACTATTGTGTTACTTTTTAAAAAATGTTCAAATATGTCAGCTTGGATTCTATTTGACATTTTCTATGAAATAAATAAAAAAATAAATAAATAAACTAAATAATAAATTCGCAGAAAATGTCAGATAGAATCCAAGCTATCTGACATATTTGAACATTTTTTAAAAAGTAACACAATAGTTACATTCCCTGGTAAT
This sequence comes from Labeo catla, assembly GCA_012976165.1. Taxonomy (NCBI): domain Eukaryota; kingdom Metazoa; phylum Chordata; class Actinopteri; order Cypriniformes; family Cyprinidae; genus Labeo; species Labeo catla. The sequence goes on along the minus strand of VONZ01000052.1, from coordinate 2,007,986 downwards.
TAGTTACTTTTATAATGTTACTAACACAATTACTAAATTACTATTTGTGAGAAGTAACTAGTAACTATAACTAATTACTTTTTTAAAGTAACATGCCCAACACTGTCCACAAGAGAAAATAGTAGTTGAATACGCTTAACACTGTGTTGTTACCTGAATGATCCACGGCTGTGTTTTTTTACTTAGTGATAGTTGTTCATGAGCAGAGCTGGATAGATTACTTACAAATTGTAATCCATTACTGATTCCAAATTACATGACAAAAATTGTAGTCATTAACATAATCCGTTACATTACACATTTTAGGTAATATAATCAGATTACTTTTGGATTACTTTTAGATTCACATTGATTTAAATAGGATTATCTTGTACCATAATGATGTAAAAAATGCAAAGAGTAAGAAAATATGTTCTATTCATTGTAATTTACAACATGAAGTGCATTAAACATTATATTACATCAAGGTTTCCCACACTTGGGTTCGTAAAGGAACTGCAGGGGATTTGTGAGTTTAATGAAAAGCTAACAATTAATTAAATCATAAAAAATTAAAATTAAAATAAATAATTTCAAGTCTCTTCACTCGGCAGCCATATTTGCAACACCTCTGGACAGCTCGTACAAGACCAAGTCCTAATTTACAGAGTGGGCGACTCGTAAAATCTCAAAAATTGAGATTAAATTGCATATGTCAAATCAGCTACAAAAATCTGAAATTAATTGTTTTTTCGTTTAGAAGGTGGGACTATTCCTCCATCTTACGTGTTGTAGTTTCTCCCATTCATAAGTATTTGTGTGAACCATCTTTGTATTTCTGTAGTCTTTGTTTTAAAATAACGATTAAAATAAAACACTTACTGAAAAAGATTAAATTGTTCTATTAACCTGCATGCCATGTGACCATTAATCAAGAAACGGTGAACATGCAAACGTGATATACTTATTAAAATATTTATATCAAAATCTCAGGGGTACTTAAAGTATACAGTAGTCAACATTTGAAGTGGATCAAAAAAAGTTCATCAAAGTTGTCCCAAGACAAGAACGGGTATTGTTTTAGTTTTAGGACAACTTTTGACCCACTTCAAATGTTGACTACTGTAGACTTCAAGTATATTTGGTGAATAAGGTTTAGATGAGGGGTCACCAAACTTGTTCCTGGAGGGCCGGTGTCCTGCAGAGTTTACCTCCAACTTTCCTCGACACACCTGCCTGGAAGTTTCAAGTACACCTAGTAAGACCTTGATTAGCTGGTTCAGATGTGTTTGATTAGGGTTGGAGCTAAACTCTGCAGGGACACCGGCCCTCCAGGACCTGGTCTGGTGACCCCTGGTTTAGATGACAAACGTTTTGGAATGCCTGCATTACATGTAAATAAGAAATAATGTGAATAAATGAATTTTAATGAGTTTGAAGCCTTCCAAAGATATAATAATACATGGCTGTTCATCAGTAGTTGATGCAATGCTACTTAAACCTGAAATGATTTTTGTAAATCCAGTGGTTAAATGCTGTGTTACCACCTGACAAATGACTAGTATGTGTGAATGTCCACAAAATCGGAACTTTCTGAATGCATATAATCGGTAGGCTATTTTAGAAAGGAAAATTTAAGAAATAAAAAAAAGAGAAATTAGAGAGAATCAATTAATTGCTATTGTGTAAATAATATGTAATCATGCAATCCATAAAAAAGGAACTGTAGTCTGATTATGAGTAATCAGACTAGGAATAAAATGTTTAAAATGTAACTTACTCTAATTACAAGTACTTTATTTTTGGAATCTGATTACGGAATCTGGAATCTGATGTGATCAGTCACTACCTAGCTCTGTTCATGAGTCCCTTGTTTGTGCTGAACAGTTAAACTGCCTCCTGTTCTTCAGAAAAATCCTTCAGGCCCCACAAATTCTTTGTGTTTTTAGCATTTTTGTGTATTTGAACCCTTTCCCACAATGACTGTATGATTTTGAGATCCATCTTTTCACACTGAGGACAACTGAGGGACGCATATGCAACTATTAAAGAAGGTTCAAACGCTCACTGATGCTCCAGAAAGAAAGAGCCGGGGGGTGAAAACTTTTGAACAGAATAAGGATGTGTACATTTTTCTTATTTTGCCCAAATATCATATTTTTTTCATTTAGTACTGCCCTTCAGAAACTACATAAGATACTTGAATGTTTCCCAGAAGACAAAATACATTCAATTCACCCTGATCTTCAAATTACAAAAGCTTTCACCCCTTCAATGCATTGTGTTTCCTTCTGGAGCATCAGTGAGCGTTTGAACCTTCTGTAATAGTTGTATATGAGTCACTCAGTTGTCCTCAGTGTGAAAAGATGGATCTCATCAGGTTTATAGAAATTGAACAAAACCCTGAACCCTTCATATTATGCTTTGCTTGTATGCTATTAATTTTCTAAGTGGTCAGATGATAGCATAAATAAATAAAGACAATAATATCATGGAGACTTAGGAGTAAGTAACCACCTAGAAAATGTCTAAATCACCCTAAAAACCCAAAACACCCTAGCAAGTGCACGGCACTGACAACCATCCTAATTGCTTCCCTAAGGTTGCTTTAGGGAAGATGTAACTTTATTATTGCCCTGTTTTATATATATGTACTTTATCCACATTCATACAGTACATTCATGTAAAGTATCATATTCTCCCAAAATGTAAAATAGATTTTTGCCCAGCTTTAATTTACTAAATAGGTATATAAGGCATTAAAATATTAAGATATTGTAAATGATAACATCGTGATTTTCTCTAAAGGTGTTTTGAAACAGTGTGCGTTGTGAAAAATGCTGAACAAATCAGTTTGACTTCACTTGACTGTCAAGACATCAAGTGAATCACTTATTATCCGTTGCAGCATTTCACCTGGATTTAGTTTATTTATTTATTTTTTCGGTTGTCAAATTAGGCTGTATTGAGCGTGATGGATGGCTATTCTCAGCGCTGACTTATCTCTTTCGCTCTGTCACAGCACAAATGCTTTTTGCCTATATTCACACACACATACTGTATAAATATATACAATGGACATCAAATCTTTCAGAAATGTGGCATACCCAGAATAACTGCAGCAACACAGAGCGTGTGGCGATGTTTTAGTTTCACAGACGCTTTTGGCAACGCGTGTAGTCGTTGAGTCAGTAGGCCGCTCAATCTCTGGTGAAGCGCACTATTCGTGTGTCACTCAGTGAGTAAAGGTCAGAGCCATCAGTGCACTGCTGTCATCAAACACATGCAGATCATCCAGACGCTGCTGACACTGTAACCCTGTTTACACCAGTACTCACATCTTTACACTTGTCGTCTGATCATAGTGCAAACAGGGTGCAAAAGGTTTTACATTCATCATAAAGTTTTATGATCTGAGCAATGAACCACGTTTAAAGGTAGTCAGGCCAGTCTGAAGCTTTTTTTAGTCTGAGTGTTTCCACTGATCCTGTTGAGTGGTTCACAAAAGTGTTATGCATGATTCACTGTCAAATCTGACTTAAACACCAAGAATGATAAATGTAATGATAATTATATTTTTAAGCATGATAATTGTTTATGATTTTTTATAAGCACACACTGCAGTTTTGTCATCTGCCACATTAAATACTTAAGCTCTTAAAAGTCGAGTGATTTCTAATTGTCTGTCTGTGTTTTCGTTTGTAGTTTTAGTTTATTTAGTTTTTGTTATTTTAGTGCAAGTTAAACTAAACGCAAAGGGCAAATGGTGTCTTGGCAACTAGATGAAATAAAATGTTTATTTTTAATATGTTAACATGAATATTTGATATTTTACTTGATTTCAAATAATGTTTATTTTATTTCTTTCTGAAACTAGCTGTAATAAAGCAAGTTTAGGTTGTAATGTTTAGCATTAATATAAAATGTTTTACTTTATTTCAGTTAATGTTTTTTTTTATTTCTTGCTGAAACAAGCTGAATATGTTATGTTAACATTTATATTTAATATTTTATTTCACTTAATATTTATTATATTTCAAATAACTGCAGATTATCAGCAAATAATAACTTTTTATTTGCTTTTTAAAATTTGCGACAAAAAGTTGTTTACTTGAAAAAGTAAGTGTTCATGCTGCCATAATTTTTTCTGTAGTACAACTCAACATTTAATGTTGACTAAACTTAAAATTTAAAGGCAGCACGAACACTTACTTTTTTAAGTTGAAACAACTTCTTCTTACAGTGTACACAAAAAAAAAAATAAAAAAAATAACTGCAGATTATCAGCAAATAATAAGTTTTTATTTGCTTTTTAAAATTGTTTTTTTTTTTTAAATTTTTTAATCAAAAATAATGGCTTCTGTAGACTACAAAAAAAATATATATATATATATATATATATATATATATATATATATATATGAAGAGTTCAGATGCAAAGCCTCTAAATCCATCTGATGTATTTCTTTAAAATTAGCATTTCTTTCTGGCTACTTTGTATAGGTTTCTATGTAAGTGCTGGTACTTCTGATTGGGCTGAGGCTGAAATTTAGTGAGTTTGAAGCAGAAGTATTTGATGGACATATACTATGTGTCAGGAGCAATTACTCAGTAACATTATCTCATTTTTGACCGAGATGGCTTTTAGCTGGTTTTGCATCTGAACTCTTTGTATATATATATATATATATATATATATACATACATATAACAATAACTAGATTATCAGCAAATATTAACTTTTTTTTATTTGCTTTTGAAAATTTTCTTTTAAAAATTTTAATCAAAACTGTCCTATGGCTTCTGTAGACTACACAAAAAACTACTACTAATAATAATATACAGATTATCAGCAAATAACAGTTTTCTTTTAGAAAATTAGTATTTGAAAAGAATTTTATTTTCTTTTAGAAAATGTAATCAAAACTATTATATGGCTTCTGTCGAATACTCTAAAAAATGAATAAAAAATATAATTAAAAAATATAATAATAATAACTGCAGATTATAATAACTTATAATAACTTTTAATATTAACTTTTTATTTGCTTTTTAAAATTTTAATCAAAACTATCATATAGTGTCTGTAGACTACACTAAAAAAAGTATAATATTAATAACTGCAGATTATCAGCAAATAATAACTTTTTATTTACTTTTTAAATTTTTCTTTTTTAAAATTTTAATCAAAACTGTCATATGGCTTCTGTAGACTACACTAAAAAAGAAATAAAATAAATAAAAATATAATAATAATGACTGCAGATTATCAGCAAATAATTATTTTTTATTTGCTTTTTAAAATTTTCTTTTTAAAGTTTTAATCAAAACTAACATAAGGCTTCTGTAGACTACACTAAAAAAAAAAAAAAAAAGGTAACTTAAAAATAGTAACATCCAACTTAGCTTAGCTGTTTTTTATTCATGTCAAAAACCTAAATATATCAATTTATACCTCCAAAACTACTTTATATAGGTTAAATCATGTAGAAATATCTCTTTAAAGCAGGTTACTACTTTTTGTAACGTATATATCCAGTTCAGTCCCATTCAAGTGCAACTGCATGGAAAAGAGCAACCGCACATTGTTCAAAACATCTCATTTTGTGTTTCACTGAAGAAAGTCATGTGGGTTTGGAATGACATAAGTGTGAGTTAATGATGACAGTGAGTAATAATCGGATCCCTGTACCTTTAAGACCAAGTATAAACAAATCAGTGCTTTTGTGCTCTCGTATGTGTTTAACGAGCTGTGAAACGGAGTCTAGCAACTGTATAAGTTTATGAGTAACTAGTCACACTGGCAGCTGGTTTTAAGGTGTGTAGTCTGGTCGCAGACGGAGCCACTCCTTGATCAGCAGATAACTGGTCAAGAATAGGACCTAAAAGTGGGTAAAAGGCAAAACAAAGTCCGTTTCATTTGATCACAAGCCTCTCTATCTTCTTTCTTCCTTGCTGCCGCTCTCTCCAATCGCCCCTCGTTCTCACTGAAACAATAACCTCACTGTTTTGTTTTTTTTTGCACAGTGAGTGTTAGACACACTTGAATGACATGCTTTCTCATGCATTGCGTCACTTGACGAAGTCAAAAAACCTGACTTTCTGTTTATGCCTGTTTTGTTACAGCCGACACTCCCATGTGAGCCTCAGGCCGTTCGGATCAGGAGTTCCCAGCGTTTAGCAACACTCGCACCTGAAGTGTGTCAAACTCAGTTTCTCTGAGATCGTGACACTAGTGTGAGCTGTTGTCTGTGCGTACTGAGAGGGCGTGTATGTGTGAGTTGCGGGTGACATTACAGACCTTCCTGTTGCCCTCGTAAAGTGGGTTCACCTGTGTTTAACATTCATCTGAGACTAACTGGTTTAACTGTTATAAAAAAAAACCTTTGTTGTATGTAGTTTTTAAACCACTTAGACCTCAGCATTAACCGTGAAAGGATTAAAAAATACACAGACAGTCCTGTTTTTTAACCAGTTGTTAAAGAGGTTTTGCTGCAGTTCGCTGTTAGCGTTTTTTTTTGTATTTTTGCCTCCATGAGAGGTCTGTCTATAGATGTGTAAAAAAATAAATGGTATAGCATTGACTTTATTGTCTTTGTGCATACGATACAGTTGAAATCAAAAGTTTGCATACACCTTGCAGAATCTGCAAAATGTCAATTATTTTACCAACATAAGAAGGATCATACAAAATGCATGTTATTTTTTATTTAGTACTGATCTGAATAAGATATTTTACATAAAGGACATTTAGTCCACAAGAAAATATAATAGTTGAATTTATAAAAATTACCCTGTTTACATATGTTTGATTCTTAATACTGTGTTGTTACCTGAATGATCCACAGCTGTTTTTTTTGTTTAGTGATAGCTGTTCATGAGTCCCTTCTTTAGAAAAATCCTTCAGGTCCCACAAATTATTTGATTTTGATTTTAAGATCCATCTTTTTACACTGAGGACAACTGAAGGACTCATATGCAACTATTACAGAAGGTTCAAATGCTCACTGATGCTCCAGAAGGAAACAATGCATAAGAGCCGGGGGGTAAAAACTTTTGAACAGAATGAAGATGTGTACTTTTTTCTTGAAGATGTGTACAAATATCATATTTTTTTCATTTAGTACTGCCCTTCACAATCTACAGAAGATACTTACATGTTTCCCAGAAGACAAAATAAGTTAAATTTACCCTGATCTTCAAATTCCAAAAGTTTTTACCCCCCGGCTCTTAATGCATCGTTTCTCCTTCTGGAGCATCAGTGAATGTTTAAACTTCCTGTAATAGTTGCATATGAGTCCCTCAGTTGTCCTAAGTGTGAAAAGATGGATCTCAAAATCATACAGTCATTGCTGTAAAGGGTTCAAATACACAAAAATGCTGAAAAACCAAAGAATTTGTGGGACCTGAAGGATTTTTCTGAAGAACAGCAGCAGTTTAACTGTTCAGGACAAACAAGGGACTCATGAACAATTATCACTAAACAAAAAAACAGCTGTGGATCATTCAGGTAACAACATATTGTTACGTTTCAAGAATATGTAAACTTTTGAACTGGGTTCTTTTTTATAAATTCAGCTATTATTTTCTCTTGTGGACTATATGTAAATTTCTTTTGTAAGAAATATCTTATTCAAGTCTTATCTTATTCAAAAAAAAAAAAAAAAATAACATGCATTTTGTATGATCCCTCTTATCTTTCTCTACAGTTTCTGGTTGAAATGAACACTAGTTGCAGTAAAACACCAACAATTTTTATTCCTTTTCAGACAAATAATGAATACAAAGTCAGATTTTCAATTAATAAAGACCTATTTTTGTGTGATTCCTTGCACAATACTAGTTTTGAGTTCAAAACACTATTACCACAGTGCGTGATTTGTAAACGAACACATTTAGACATTTGCCTCTCATAATCAGCTCCATATGTTTGTCATTTCTGACAAGGTAAACTTGCTCAGTAGCACACCTGGTACAGTATTGCACTTGTGATGTGAAGCAAGTCCATCAAACACAAGTCACAATGAAACTTGTAGAAGCAAAATAAAATGACTTGTTGCCTCAGTAAATGTGTTTTTACACATTTGCTTTTGTTAGAACTAGCAGTTAGCTTTAGGATCAGATTTAGTTGCAGCTTTAACCTTTTAGTGCATTGTATTTCCAAACTGTGGCGATATACTGTAAACAGCAGTCTGCTTAATTAAAACACTTCTACATTCATGTTCGTCTACACTGTAAAAAATAAAAACCACAATTTGTTAAGTCAGCTTAAAATAATTTGTTACCCTGCTGCCTTAAAATTTTAAGTTCAGTCAACTAAAATAAGTTTAGTCAACTTGAAATGTTAAGTAACAACTTAGATATTTGTGTTTGCTAAACTTAACAGATGGGTAAGTAACCCAGCTGCCTTAAAATTTTAAGTTGATTCAACTCAAATATCTAAGTTGTCACTTAGTGTAATTTAACATTTCAAGTTGAATAAACTTTTTTTGATTTGACTGAACTTAAAATTTTAAGGCAGCCAGGTTACAAATTATTTTAAGTTGACTCAACAAATTGTTTTTTACAGTGTAGTTCATATAAAACTGAATGTGCTTTTTAGCGCCACTCACCGGACATTTCACTTCGAAAGTGTTGCGAAATATTCGACAAACAACGTAATATCATTTTGCAGACATGTCAACACAGACAGCAAAAATCATTTGCTGGCCAGTCTTTTTCATGCAGCTGTAATCAATGCAATGTGGAGCTTTCACATGTGCAATCCAACTGTGTAATCCAAATTTTAAATGCAATTCAAATGCACAAATTTAAAAATTGTTTTTGCAACACACTTCCTTCACCCGCAAATTCATACTCCATCTAAGTATGCAAATGGGGATGCAGTTACTGAGCCTCAAATATGTCTAAATCTTCCTCCTTCCTTCTTCTTCTTCCTCAGAGACAGATTGGGTGTCCGTGACACTGGGTGTATTCGTGTGCCAGTCATGTTCGCTCATCCACAGAAGCATTGAAAGCCTCAACCAGGTGAAGTCAGTGCTGCAGGACACATTTGAAGATAAAGAAATAGAGGTGAGTCACAGACGATCCACAGGCAGGTTTTTTTGAGGGTTGAAGGCTGTTTACTGCTCCGGGGCTGGATGTACTACACAAACCAGCTCTTTCTGATCTCCTGAATACTATCCAAATCTGCAGTAATCTCAGGAGCCACAGAGACTGATTGGCTCTTTGCCTGCTTAAAAGATTGGCGATGCAAACCATTAGTGCTCAACATGAGCCTGGGAATCTAAAGAGAGCTGATGTTTGTGATAATCTGAACAGAGACGTGATGGACGGAGCCATCAAACCGTTGAATAATGAAACTGCACAAGTAAATGAAGCGTTAAATTAAAAACCGCCTTTTATAACAGTTGTGAATAATTAGTGGTGCTTATGTTCACATCAGACTTTTCATTAGGTTGATAAAAAAACAGGCGAAAAATCCCATATAATTACATTAAAAAACACTTTAACTTACAACTGTATGTTACATTGGGATTTACAGTATGAAAGAAGTGAGTTTTGCATAGAAAAGCAATAATAATTACATGTTTACTTCAGAAATCCTAAACAACCTTTTGAAAAACAAAAAGAACATTTGCTGAAAACGTACTCACCCTCAGGCCATCCAAGATGTAGATAAGTTTGTTTTTTCATCAGATTTGGAGATATGCAGCATTGCATCACTTGCTTATCAGTGGATCCTCTGCAGTGAATGGGTGCCGTTAGAATGAGAGTCCAAACAGCTGATAAAAACATCACAATAATCTACAACTAATCCACACCACTCTTGTAAAGCCAAAAAAAGCTGTGTTTGTAAGAAATAAATCCATCATTAAGACGTTTTTAACTAAAATACGAGTCCATAATCCATAATAACACTTCCTCCGGTGAAAAAAGTGGTCTGGTCTAAATTAGGAGAGAAATCTGCACAGATCAAGCACCGTTTACAAGCCAAAACAGCTCTAAACGAATATGTGGCTGGATTTTGATGTGAGACTACAGGAGATGGACTTGTTTACTGGAGAAAGCATTATTATCGACTCATATTTTAGTTAAAAACATCTTAATGATAGATTTGTTTCTTACAAACACACAGCTTTTGTCTTCTCAAGATGTTAACTGATAGACCGGAGTGGTTTGGATTACTTGTGGATGTTTTTATCAGCTGTTTGTACTTTTATTCTGACGGCACCCATTCACTGCAGAGGATCCATTGGCGAGCAAGTGATGCAATGCTGCATTTCTCCAAATCTGATGAAGAAACAAACTCATCCACATCTTGGATGTTCCTGAGGATGATTATATTTTCAGCAAATTTCATTTGTGGCTAAACGATTCTTTGAATAAATTATTTGAAAGTATTGCTCACTGTTCTATTGTTAACAAATATACTAAAGTATTAGCTAATTGTTTAATATTTTGCCTGTAAACCATGCAATGCATTCTATTCCTGTAGTTCATCACGTCTATGGGGAACAAAGTAGCAAAGGCCAAGTATGAGCAGCAAGTTCCTCCGTTTTATTACCGGCCCTCCCACTCAGACTGCAGGTAGGATTCAAACAAACATCATAATATTTACATCCTCAATACTGTACAGCATCGCTTCCAAGAAAACACAATGATTGCTCTTGCTATGCCAGGCTTGTTTCTTTCTGTTCCCTACTGAGTGCACTTAGAGTCTTGTAGCTTTAAGGCTCTGGTGGCGTTTGCTTTCTTGTGGCCATTCTGACATCATCAGCAGCAGCACTGTGGGGGTTTTTAAACTGTCACACACAGGCCGTCAGAGGGACTGCTTTCTCACATGTCTTGAGAATGTGGTCCAGTGATGTAGACAATTACTTCCTTCCTGTTTGTAGGTTGCATTTCATGATGAGTAGCACTTTGGACAAAATGTTCTGTTCACGTGTGTTCAAATGCAATATAGACATCTCTTGTTCATTTTAAAATAGAAGTTCACTTTCAGAACAAAAATTTACAGATAATGTACTCACCCCCTTGTCATCCAAGATGTTCATGTCTTTTTTCTTCAGTCATAGAGAAATTGTGTTTTTTGAGGAAAACATTTCAGGATTTTTCTCCATATAATGGACTGATATGGTGCCTGCAATTTTAAACTTCCAAAATTTGAGTGAATTGTTTCTTTAACCCTACACCATTTTTTCAGTGTATGAACCTGTTTCTGCCTCAGGGTTACAAAGGTCATTGTGAGTTAAACAAAAAAAATCACATTATGAAATAAAGTTGGCATTGTGACAATTACAGCCAATTTAGCCACAACTGGGTGAAATAAATGTGAAATTATGACGTTGCGGTTGTGAAACATACGTAAGACATAACTGAAAGAAGCACAGTCATGATTACAATGTTAGTTGTTTTAACTCTCTCTGAGCCTGTTTGAAATAATTGCGTGATCTTTCGCAATTTTGGAAATATGTCATTTTACAGAAGTAAAATGGGTGGTGAGTGTTGATTTAGGGCTCAGTGTGGTTAAAAAATATGAAAAAGCATAAAAGCATTAATGTTTACACCAACAAAAGATCAACAAAGACTGCATTTTCTCTTTTACTGTGCATGCAAAATAAAATGTGCTCACCCTCAGGCCAACCAAGATGTGGATGAGTTTGTTTCTTCATCAGGTTTGGAGAAATGTAGCATTGCATCACTTGCTCACCAATGGATCCTCTGCAGTGAATGGGTGCCGTCAGAATGAGAGTCCAAACAACTGATAAAAACATCACAAGTAATTCACACTACTACAGTCCATCAGTTACCATCTTGAGAAACCAAATGCTGCGTGTTAAGAAACAAATCCATCATTAGGACATTTTTATTGTCTACACTGCAAATCCATAATCCATAATAATACTAAGTCCATCTTCTGTTGTCTCTCACATCAAAATCCATCCACATATTTGTTTAGAGCTGTTTTGGCTTGTAAACAGTGCTTGATCTATGCAGATTTCTCTCTTGATTCAGAACAGACCACTTTTTTACTGCAGGAAGCATTATTATGGATTACCGATTTGTATTTTAGTTTAAAAACATGTTAACGATGGATTTGTTTCTTACAAACACACAGCTTTTTTTGGCTTTACAAGATGTTAACTGATGGACTGGAGTGGTGTGAATTACTTGTGGATTGTTGTGATGTTTTTAGCTGGTTTGGAAAAATGTAGCATTCCATCACTTGCTCACCAATGAATCCTCTGCAGTGAATGGGTGCCGTCAGAATGAGAGTCCAAACAGCTGATAAAAACATCACAATAATCCACAAATAACCCACACCACTCCAGTCCATCAGTTAACATCTTAAGAAGACAAAAGCTGTGCGTTTATAAGAAACAAATCCATTATTAAGACGTTTTAAGACTGTTGCTAAAATATATGTTCATAATCCATAACAACACTTCCTCCAGTGAAAAAAGTGGTCTGGTCTGAATCAGGAGAGAAATCTGCACGGATCAAGCACTGTTTACAAGCCAAAACAGCTCTAAACAAATATGTGGCTGGATTTTGATGTGAGAGACAACAGGAGATGGACTTTTTCACTGGTGGAAGTGTTATTATGGATTATGGTTTTGCATTTTAGTTAAAAACGTCCCAGTGATGGATTTGTTTCTTATAAACACACAGCTTTGTCCTCTCAAGATGTTAATTGATGGACTGGAGTGGTGTGGATTGTTTGTGGATTATTGTGATGTTTTAATTAGCTGTTTGGTCTCTTATTCTGACGGCACCCATTCACTGCAGAGGATCCATTGGTGAGCAAGTGATGCAATGCTACATTTCTCCCAAATTCTGAAGAATTTTTGGGTGAGCTGTTCCAAATATTGACCAATAAATTGTTGTATTTGCAGGATTTTGAGGGAGCAGTGGATCAGAGCCAAGTATGAGAGAGGGGAGTTTATATACATCGAGAAACAAGAGCCTTATTCAGCAGGTGAGAGCAGCACATGCAAATACGCGGCGGTTTCTTTGTTGTGCATTGGGACTCCTCATGCTGTTAGCTTTTTTTTTTTTGCGGGTTATAGCACTATGAGGTCAGTCTCATTCTCACATTTCAGCCACATCTCTAGGTGTTTACTTGTTCCTGACTGTGCACACTTGACCTTCTGAGTTTTGTCTCAGAGGTCCATACTGCATCTAACTGGGAGAGTCAGTTTCATCACCACTCAGAATATCCAGTTTCACGGCTTAAAGTCTTATTTATTGGCAAGCGAGATTTCATTGGCTGACAGTGATCTCATCTTTGACACACACTAGCACACATGCACGCACTGACATGCATGCATCTGTGTTCTGTGCTGCATTGCATGAATTTCAGTGTACTGCATGAGATTTGATGATGTGCTCACATTTGTGTTTTTTTTTTGCGGTGGGAGTTCAGTAAATAGCATTAGTCACACAGTGTGGCCATTTGCAATCTAATAGTGTGCTGGATCCCGGCAGATCTGAATGCTGAAGTATATTGTCTGGAGGCTACGGCGTGGGCATTGGTATTTTTGCAAGACTGAATTCAGTGCTGGTTTGAGACATTCTGTTTCCACCTTCCCACTATTCCCCACTTAATTTCTTCCTCCGCCCTCTCAGTATTTATTATAAGTGGTATTAAAGTAGCATGTTTACCAATTAGTAAGGTTTTTAATGTGCTTGAAAAAAGTCTCGCCTGCTCACCAAGGCAGCATTTATTTGATCAAAAATACACTAAAAATTGTGAAATATTACTATGATTTAAAAGAACTGTTTTCTATGTAAATATATTGTAAAATGTAATTTATTCCTGTGATCAAAGCTGAATTTTCAGCATCATTTCAGCATCATGCTGATTTGCTGTTATTTTTTATTATTATTATCAACTATCATTTTTTATTATATCAGTTATTATCAATTATATCATCAATATTTAATACACTTAAGTACATTTTATCAGGATTCTTTGATTAATAGAAATATGCATTTCAGCATTTATCAGAAATAAAAAGCTTTTGTAACACTGTTACATTTTGCAACACTATACCATTCAAAAGCTTGGAGTCAGTATAATTTTATTTTGGGAAAGAAATTATAGAAATTAAGACTTTTATTTAGCAAGGATGCTTTAAATTAATCAAAATTCATGATAATGACATTTATAATGTTACAAAAGATTTCTTTTTCAGATGATTGCCATTCTTCTGAACTTTCTATTTCTATTCAAGAAACCTGAAAAAAATCTATTCATCTTAGGGCTGCACAATTATAAAAAAAAAAAAAAACATAATTGTTGATTATTATTCCCTTGAAATTGTAATTGCGATTATTAATTACAATTATCACAATTTACATTGAATGATGTTTTGAATAGCTTTATACCATTGTTTGAAGCAATTGCATGCCACATTTTTATATATAGTTCCCCTTCAGGAACTCGAGCCGCGTCGAAACGCTTTGGGAACGCCTTCAGCGTGACCGCGCTCTGAATCACGTGTGCAATCAGACCAATGGAAGAACGAAACGTCATAGGCGGGTGACGTCACTGACCAGGAAGCATAAAAGCACGTGCGCCAGAACGAGCGTCAGCTTCTGTCTTTCAGCAGCGCTCTGTGTTTGTCTGTGCTGTCTCTTTTTCGGTTGCTAGTTTGCACCACTTTTATTTCGAGGCAGTATGTCAAAGAAAACGCAAAAGACCAAGAACGTTGGCAAGCCGGGTTTTAGAGCGTGTGTTCCTCCCTGCTCTCGTTACATCTCGAGCGGGGATACACACGCTCTATGCGTGGCTTGCCTGGGAGCGGAGCATGCGGCATCGGCCCTCGAGGGGGGCGATTGCCCGCATTGTGACGTTTTACCCATGCGTCTGCTCCGCTCCCGGAAGGCTCTCTTCTCCTTGGAGGGAGCCTTCATCAGCGTTCCCCGCGGGTCCGGTCCCGCTTCCGCCGAGGCGGAGCGGCGGCTGCACTCGTGGGGTTCGCAATTGGATCTGGTGGAGGGTATGGAGACGGGTGTCTCCATCTCCTGCCTCACCCACCAGATCCGCTGCCCGGCCCTCGGGATCGGAAGCCCGCCCTGCGGTTTCTTCCCCCCGGGGGTCGGCCTCCACGCTCCCCATATCTTCCTCCGAGGAGGTTGATGTGGTGAGTGTGGATGAGGCTGCAGCGCCTCAGTTTCCCCAGTATGAGGAGCTGCTGGAGGTGGTGACTCGGGCCGTGGCCAAACTGAGTATTGATTGGCCCACCAAACCAAACCCGTGCCATTGGGCAGTCTATGGCAGCCCTTGTGGTCGCGGAGAGACATCTCTGGTTGACCCTGTCCGACATGAAAGAAAAGGACAGGGTCTTCCTCTTAGACGCCCCGCTTTCGCCTGCTGGTCAATGCCGTCGTCGACAGATACCAGGAGGCGCGTAAGCAAGCGGCGGCGTTTCAGCGGTTCCTCCCTCGCCGCCATCCAGCTCATGGGGCTGCTGTGACGGAGCAGCCCCGGCCGTCTACCAGCTCCTCACACCGGGAAGCACAAAAACAGAGCGTGGCCACTCGCACTCCTCCCCATCGAGAGCGAGTGGTCAAACGCTCTAGGTCGAGGACCTCCCAGGCTAAGCCCGACCTGAGGGTCGTGCTTCAGTCGAAGAGGTCCTCGACCAAGCGGTCCTGACGGGTCGGGACCACCGAGGGCAGCCCCATCCGGGGGGAAACGGGTCGCACCGCAGTATTCGGTGTCCGGGTCCCCCCTGTGCCCTCGGGAGACCGTTCTGCCAACCCTGCCGGTGCTTCAGGGCGCAGCGGTCTCCAGCGAGCATCCCCCCCAGTTTTTCCCGCCCGGCAACGTAGCGGGGCTGGGGAGCTCGCCACCCCCGCGGGGGTCTCTGGGACCGCTGGTTCAGGTGTTTCCTGCCGGGCAACCGTTTCAGGACACCGTTCCAGCGGCCCACATAACACCAGAGGCCAGCCTCGAGAGGCTGGTTCCCTTAGTAGATCATTTGGCAGCGTGGAAACTACTGCCCAATGTGTCTGCTTGGGTCCTGCATACTGTAGAGCGAGGTTATCGCATTCAGTTCGGCGCACCACCTCCGCCGTTCAACGGGGTCTCTCCCATGCTGGTGGGCCCCGAGCAGGGTCTGGTAATGGAACAGGAAGTAGCTACTCTCCTGAGGAAGGAGGCCATCGAGGTGGTCCCTCCTCACGAAAGAGAGTCCGGGTTCTACAGCCGGTACTTCATTGTTCCGAAGAAGGATGGGGGCCTGCGTCCCATTTTAGATCTGCGTCTGCTGAACCGCTCAGTCAAGCGACTGAAGTTCAAGATGCTCACCATCAAGCAAGTCGTGTCTCAAATCAGGTCCGAGGACTGGTTTGTCACGATAGATCTAAAAGACGCATATTTTCACGTCTCCATCCTTCCTCAACACAGGAAGTTCCTGAGGTTTGCTTTCAGGGGCGAAGCTTACCAATATCGGGTTCTTCCGTTCGGCCTAGCACTCTCCCCCCGCACTTTTACGAAGTGTGTGGATGCAGCTCTGGCTCCTCTGCGACTCCAGGGCATCCGCATACTCAACTACATCGACGACTGGCTGATCCTAGCCCAGTCGGAGATGGTGGCAGTTCGGCATCGAGATGTCGTTCTCGCTCACATGAAGGCGCTGGGGTTGAGACTGAACGCCAAGAAAAGTGTGCTTTCTCCATTACAGAGGACCACTTATCTGGGCGTGGTGTGGGATTCGACCACGATGCAGGCACGTTTGTCTCCTGCTCGGATCGAGTCGATCCTCACTGCAGTCAAGAGAGTGAAGGAAGGCCGGGCACTCACTGTGAAGCAGTTCCAGCAACTGCTGGGTCTGATGGCAGCAGCGTCCAACGTGATACCTTTTGGCCTGCTGTACATGAGACCCCTACAGTGGTGGCTCAAGACCAAGGGGTTCTCCCCGAGGGGAAACCCACTTCGCATGATCAGGGTCACGCGGCGCTGCCTACGTGCCCTGGACATGTGGAGGAAGCCTTGGTTCTTGTCTCAGGGCCCGGTGTTGGGAGCTCCTTGTCGCCGCGTAACGCTAGCGACGGACGCGTCCCTCACCGGTTGGGGAGCGGTCATGAGTGGCCACCCTGCCCGCGGTCTGTGGAGCGGTCGCCAACTCATGTGGCACATAAATTGCCTGGAGATGCTGGCCGTGTTTCGGGCTCTGAAACACTTTCTCCCGGACCTAAGAGACCGCCATGTGTTGGTCCGCACCGACAGCACCTCGGTGGTCTCGTACATCAACCACCAGGGAGGTCTGCATTCGCGCCCCTTGTACAAGCTGGCGCACCAGATCCTTGTGTGGTCCCAGGACAAACTCCTCTCGCTGAGAGCAGTTTATGTTCCTGGGCATCTCAACTTGGGAGCAGACATCCTGTCGAGACAGGGGCCGAGGCCCGGGGAATGGATGCTTCACCCAGAGGTGGTGAAGCAGATCTGGAGAGTGTTTGGTCCAGCCCAGGTGGACCTTTTTGCCACGAGGGAGAACACGCAATGTCCCCTCTGGTGCTCTCTAGTTCATCCAGCTCCCCTGGGGCTGGATGCCATGGTGCAGACGTGGCCGAGGCTACGTCTGTACGCTTTTCCCCCGATCGCTCTGCTCCCGGGAGTTCTAGAGAGAGTGCGCCGGGACGGGGTGTCCCTTCTTCTAGTAGCTCCGTTCTGGCCGGGCCGAGTATGGTTCTCGGACCTGATTTCTCTCCTCGACGGCTCTCCCTGGGAGATTCCCATCAGGAGAGATCTCCTCTCACAGGCAGGGGGCTCCATTCTTCACCCCCGGCCGGAGCTGTGGAAGCTTTGGGTGTGGCCTCTGAGGGGGCACACCTCTTAGCTTCCGGTCTCTCAACCGAGGTTGTTGAGACCATCCTCCAATCTAGAGCTCCCTCCACGAGGAAACTGTACGCCTTGAAGTGGAAACTTTTCACTTCTTGGTGCGGACGCCGCCAGCAAGACCCAGTTAACTGCCCAGTTGGTTCAGTGCTGGAGTTCCTGCAGGCCCGGCTGTCTGCAGGGTTATCCCACTCCACCTTGAAGGTCTACGTGGCGGCCATTGCGGCCTACCACGCCCCTCTTGGTGGTCTTTCCGTGGGAAAGGACCCCCTTGTTACACGTTTCCTCCGCGGTGCTTTGAGGCTGAGGCCTCCGGTACGACCTCGTGTCCCTACGTGGGACCTGTCAGTGGTGTTAGAGGCTCTCTGCAGGCCTCCCTTTGAGCCTGTCGAGGAGATTTCTGACAGATTTCTTTCTATTAAAACTGTCCTTCTTCTGGCACTTTCCTCCCTTAAGAGAGTTGGGGATCTTCAGGCCCTCTCTGTGGCCCCTTCCTTCCTGGATTTTGCTCCAGGCCTGTCTAAAGCTTTCCTTTACCCAAAACCGGGTTATGTCCCTAAGGTCCCCTCCTTGACACCACAGCCTGTCGTACTTCAGGCCTTTTGTCCTCCCCCCTTTCGGGATGCTGACCAGCAGAAGCTTAATTGTATGTGTCCGGTGCGAGCACTGGACGCATACGTCCACCGGGCTGCCAGGTGGAGGAAGTCAGATCAGCTGTTTGTCTGTTATGGCCCCCCTAAGAGGGGCCTCCCTGCTTCCAAGCAAACGCTAAGTCGCTGGATAGTGGACGCTATTTGTTCTGCGTATGAGGCCTCTGACCTTCCTCCTCCTCTCGGGGTCAGAGCTCACTCTACCCGGAGCATGGCTGCCTCTAAAGCTTTTCTTGCTGGGGTTCCCATGCAAGATATTTGCAACGCTGCGGGTTGGTCCACACCTTTGACCTTTGTAAGGTTTTATGAACTTGACCTGCGGGTCTCGCCTGGTTCCTCCGTCCTTGTTCCTAGCACATCCTAGGCAGGGACTGGGGTCTGGCGGCGTGGGCATCTCGTTCCCAAAGCGTTTCGACGCGGCTTGAGTTCCTGAAGGGGAACGTCTCAGGTTACGTATGTAACCCTGGTTCCCCGAAGGGAACGAGACGCCGCGTCTCGTAGCCATCCTCCTGCGTCCCTGCGAGCACTGCTTCTCTCCTGGAAGCTGACGCTCGTTCTGGCGCACGTGCTTTTATGCTTCCTGGTCAGTGACGTCACCCGCCTATGACGTTTCGTTCTTCCATTGGTCTGATTACACACGTGATTCAGAGCGCGGTCACGCTGAAGGTGTTCCCAAAGCGTTTCGACGCAGCGTCTCGTTCCCTTCGGGGAACCAGGGTTACATACGTAACCTGAGACGTTTCTTCTTTAAATATATAAAAAAGTAAAAATTAAAACAACAAGAAAATAAAAAAACCCTTAAGATAACCTGTAGGACAAATACACCCACACATCTTAAGAAAGCAGAATAATGTAAGTAGATTTTTTTTTTTTTTTTTGTAATTGTGCCTTTGAAAGATTACATAATTGTGGCATCTGTAATTGTAATCACAATTAGAAATTTGATTAACTGTGCAACCCTAACAGCTGTTTTCAACATTCTAATAATAATATTCTCGTAATATGCATGCTAATAAGCAACTAGTTAATAGTGTTCCTTAATCTAGTGTTACCAAATATTTTGTATATTGCTGGGTTAATATAAATAAAATAAATAACTACAACAAATAAAATCATTATTGTTAGCTAAAATAAAATATTTAAAAAATGTATTTTATTTTAGCTTGTTGCCAAGACAACATTCCTAATTTTCAATTACTGATATACTAAAATAACTACACTTAAAACTGAAATAAAACCTATGTATACTATATATACAAAGTCATAAAACAAGAGCACAGTACAAAATTACTAAAACTTCTACTAAAATAACTACAATGACAATAATAATATAAAAATATTTTTAATATAAAAAATACACAAATTCAAACAATTAATAAAAATACTATCTCAACTTTACACTATAATAATGATCTATTCATCAAAAGAAACCTGAAAAAATTCTACTCAGCTGTTTTCAACATTATAATAATAATAAATTCAGAATATAATCAGAATATCAGAATGATTTCTGAAGGATCACATGACTGGAGTAATGATGCTAAAAATTCAGATTTGAAATCACAGGAATAAATTACATTTTTAAATATATTTAAATAGAAAGCAGTTATTTTAAACAGTAAAAATATTTCACAATTTTACTGTTGGATCAAATAAATGCAGGCTTGGTGATCATTAAAAATCATTAAAAATCTTACTATCCAAAAACTTTTGACTGGTAGTGTATTTGTGTGAAAACTGATACATTTCATCTTTTCAGGATTCTTTGATGAATAGAAAGTTTAAAAGAACAACATTCATTCAAAATAAAAAATCTACGGTAACAATATAAATGTCTTTACTGTCACTTTTGGTCAATTTAATGCATCCTCGATGCCTTTCCTACAAATGTTTTTGCATATTCCGGACTGTTATCATGGAGAACAGATCGACCCAGCAGACTCCAGACGTCTCCAGCAGAAGAAGTGCTTTATAAAGAATCAAAGGCCTCTCTCATAATCTCCATATCTCTCATCTCCACCACACTCGCTGTTCTATTCTCTCTCGCTGTCCTTTCCCCTCGTCTCCTGCAGCTTCCTGTTTTAATCAATGCCGAGACGTTTCGTTACATGACGTTACCGTCCGACGCGCAGGGCAGAGGAGATAGACAGATGAATAAATCCTTCAGTGAATGTCGACACACTCGTGCACTATCACCTGTGTTTGTTTGTTTGTGAGTCTGTGGTGTGTGTGCTCCTCCGCTGATCAATAGTGTTATTGATTGCGCATGTGGAGAGGCGCGGTTATCGATTTATGAGGTAATGCAGAGTGAATGATTCATGAGCAGCAGTGTACCAGAATAGTGCTAAAGAAAGAGAAAACAGAGAGACAGATAGAGACCAGCTCCTCATTAGTGCACACTAAGGCAAGTATTGCTATTACTAGTGCTTAGGGAGTTTAAAATACAACCGTGAGCATTAAACCTTCTAGAAGGCATTTGATTGGGCAGAAACCTCTAGTGCTGGATGAGTCCTCAGTCATTTTTATTGCATTTTTAGATGCTTTCAAAGTTCATTTTATCAATGCATATGATATATATGATGTTGAAGCCAACAAATGTGGACTTAAAGGGGTTATCGGATGCCCATTTTCCACAAGTTGATATGATTCTTTAGGGTCTTAATGAAAAGTTTATAATATACTTTGGTTAAAAATTCTCAATGGTTGTGTAAAACAACACCCTTTTTACCTTGCTAAAATGAGCTCTGCAAAAATCATCTCATAATAAGGGTTGTTTCTTTAAATGCAAATGAGCTCTGCTCGCCCCGCCCCTCTCTTCTCTCTGTGGAGTGACGAGCCTGTTTACTTTAGCCGCATTTAGCCGCGTTTAGCCGCGCTAAACTTGCTAACTAGCACATTATTAGGAAAGGCGATTGCAAAGATTCATAAAAAAACCCTTATACTCACTTCTGCTGTAATGAAGCTGGATCATGAATGATTCGTGTGAACATAGACGGATATATGTAGATCGGGAGGTGCATTCCCTTCACAAACAAATGTAATTCACTGCATCTTCAGCAGCTCAGATGTCGGGAGTAAATGACGACCACTATGTTCATTATTACATCTAGTGCAACAACACCTCAATCGCTCAATCGGAGATATTCTTGTCTAACTTACATCCCTGCTCCGGCAACAAAACAAAGAGATCAGACTGTTACAGCTGATCTGTGGTAAAACGCTTATGTCAATCAACTATCGTGGGAGTGTCCTCTGTGGGTGTGACGCCACAACGACAGGCATCTGAGAATGGTTCGATTTGAAAAAGGGGATATTATTTTTACAGATTAATTAAAAACCACTGCATGGATTTTTATCATTATAGGGTAGATTTGTACTTACACTGTACATACACATTAATGTTCAAACAACATGTAAAAGTGAACTTAGCATCCGATGACCCTTTTAAAGGAGAAGTCCACTTCCAAAACAACAATTCACAAATAATGTACTCACCCCCTTGTCATCCAAGATGTTCATGTCTTTCATGTCTTTCTGTCTTCAGTCATAAAGAAATTATGGTTTCTGGGGAAAACATTTCAGGATTTTTCTTCATATAATGGACTTCATTTGTGCCCCGATTTTGAACTTCTAAAATGTAGTTTAAATGCAGCTTCAAGGGCTCTAAACGATCCCAGCCGAGGAAGAAGGGTTTTATCTAGCGAAATGATCGGTCATTGTTTTTTGAAAATGTGTATACTTTTAAAAGCACAAAAGCTCGTATAGCATAGGCTCTGGGATGCGCGTTCACGAACTACTGAATCATGTCGAAAGGTCACGCGAAAAGTAGGTGGAACTACAGATCCAGTGTTTACAAAGCGAACGCAAAGACTAAGAAAGTGCAGCTAAGTCAAACGCTGTTTACAAACGTGATTCGTTGTAGTGATGGGAAGTTCGGATCATTTTACCGACTCGGACCTTTCAGCAAAATTAACGAATCTTTTTTCGAGTCATTTCGTTCATTTTAGCAAAATATAATTAAAATGTTACGTGTTACTTCTCTAACACATCTACTGCTTACACAAACATTGATTACACTACAATCAAGACAAAACTATAATGCTATAAGAAACAGAAAAGATTCATTCATTGTTTACCTGGGTCTTTAGTCTATGATTAGCTCACCTCACCTCTTATCTGACAAGTTTTTGGGTTTGAGTCGTTCGTTCATCAAGTGACAGCGCCATAAGCTCAACCAATGCAATGTGAGCCGGAAAAAGAATTGATTAGTTAATAAGTTTTCGGGTTCAACTCGGGAAGAAGTTCACCTGTTTCGAGTCTTCGGGTTTTTCGAGTCATTCGTTCATCTTATGGGGCTGTCACGTGATGAACAAACGACTGGGAAAAACCCGAAGACTCGAAACAGGTGAACTAATTCCAGTACAGAACCTAATGGGATGTTGCGCATGCGCGACTGAGCGAATCACTCCCCGAGACGACTCGTTCTTCCCGAGTCACATTAAAGATCCGTTCAAAATGAATGAATCGTTCGAGAACGACCCATCACATCAGTGTGCTACACACGCTTTTGTGCTTAAAAAGTATACAAATTTTTATTTTTCGTAAACAATGAGCGATCGTTTCACTAGATTAGACCCTTCTTCCTCGGCTGGAATCATTTAGAGCCTTTGAAGCTGCATTTAAACTACATTTTTGAAGTTTAAAATCGGGGCACCAATGAAGTCTATTATATGAAGAAAAATCCTGAAATGTTTTCCTCAAAAACCATAATTTCTTCACGACTGAAGACAGAAAGACATGAACATCTTGGAAGACAAGGGGGTGACTAAATTATTTGTAAATTGTTGTTCTGGAAGTGGACTTCTCCTTTAAAAGCTATAAAAATGTTATGCTGTAGGCTAGAAGCTTACAGCTTTATTTCTGTATCTTTTTGTGTTGTGACGTCGCTCGTGTATAATACGCTACAACTTCCTTTTTTACCAAAATATTTTAAGGATGTAGATATTCATAGACGCTATAAAAATTCGTAGGTGTAAAAAGCTCCTCCTCATGCTTTCTTTTTCTCTCTTCTCTCGCTCTCGCTCTGTTTTAGGCTACAGAGAGGGGTTTCTATGGAAACGCGGTCGAGACAACGGGCAGTTCCTCAGTCGCAAGTTCATTCTGTCTGAACGAGAAGGAGCGCTGAAGTACTTCAACAAGCAGGACGTCAGTCTTTACTTCTCTCTCACACACACCCTTACTCATCTAAATGACTGGTTGTATAGAGAATATATAGTATATTTGCTAACACTTTAGAATAGAGAACACGTTCATTATTAACTATGACTTTTGCTTCAATAAACTCCTAATTTGCTGCTTACTATTACTGCATTAATATGTGCTTTATAAGGACTGATAAACAGCCAGTGTGCTAGTAGTATACATGCTAATAAGCAACTAGTTAATAGTGTTCCTTAATCTAAAGTGTTACCAAATATTTTGTATATAACTGAGTTATTATAGTTAACTAAAACTCCAAAAATCATTATTGTTAGATAAAAAAATATTTAAAAATGTGTTTTATTTTAGCTTGTTGCCAAAGCAACATTTATAATTTTCATTTGTTTAAGTACTAAAATAACTACACTACACAATAACTGAACGGAATTAAAATTAATAAAAAAACTTTATATACAAAGTTAAAACAATACAAAAGCACACCACAAAATTACTAAAACTTCTACTAAAATAACTAAAATTACATTATTAATAATAATAAAAATATTTTTAATATAAAAAATAGACAAATCTCAGTCTTATACTATAATAATTCTGGTGTAAACACTTTTACATTCAAACTATTAATAAAAATTAAAATACTATTTTAATCTTATACTATAATAATTCTGATGTATATACGTAATGTGTATATATATATATATATATATATATTTAAAAATATATTCATTTATAAATTATATTATTATATTATATTATATTATATTATTAGATATTTTATACAATTATATATTACATTAGATATTTTATACAATTATATATTACATTTATTTTAAGATTTAATTTACTCATTTATCATTGAGAATGTCCCCTGTTGAATGTAAATGTATTATTTTATAAACATAATATGCATTTCATAACATTTTTTCATTTATGCAAATGTATTATTAGTGTATTATTCATGTTTATATATATATATATATATATATATATATATATATATTAAATGTGTGTATAAAATATATTTTATAAGAATATAAACTTAAGCTAAATTAGCTAAATTAATTACAATTAAAATAATAATAGTATAAAAATAATTTTATATGAAAATGTTTTGATAATATAAAAATAAACAAAAATTGAACTATTAATTACAATTGAAATTCTATTTTAATTTTATACTATAATAATTCTGATGTATGTACATTTACATAATGTAAATTTCTATAAAAAAAAAAAATTCTGTTCTGTTTACTCAACAATTTTCAAAAATCCATTTTTTTCATTGTGCATTGTAATCTCAGTCAAACTGCAGTTGGTTATGTTGATATGAAGTAAACATAAAAATACAGCTAACTAACACAATACAACACAATAAAAACATTATACCATAATAAAAAAAATAATTTTTGTAAATAAAAAATCTGAGTTTGTTTTTGCAAATAAACTCTTCATATGTAGAGAGAGAGAGATTCAATAAATTCTGTCATTTATAAATATATTTTTTAATATTTATATTTATCACATATATATATATATTAAATTTACTTTATTTTTAAATTTTAAATTTACAATTTAAAAATTATTTTAACAATTTTATTTGGAAATTTAATGTCTCCTGATCAATATAAATGTATTAATTTATAAACATAATATATCAGTTTTTAATTTATTCTAATTTATTAATTTACTATACATTTCTGAACGTATATTAAATGTGTGTTTGTGTGTATAAAATACATTTTTATTAGAATATAAATTTATTGTAAAAATTTGTTTTATTTATTTATCATTGAGAATGTCCCTGATGATACCAAAGAAAGGATTTGTCAGATTTAACAACTGAGAATCTGAGAACAGTTTTGTCTCTAATGTAAATGGTCACGCACACACACACACACACATGTTGGGTTTACATGTTTTATGGGGACATTCCATAGGCGTAATGATTTTTATACTGTACAAACCGTATTTTCTATCACCCTACACCTACCCTACACCTAAACCTAGCCCTCACAGGAGACTGTGCACACTTTTACTTTCTGAAAAAAAGTCATTGTGCATGATTTATAAGCCTGTTTCCTCATGGGGACCTCACAAATGTCCCCACAAGGTCAAAATTTACTGGTATTACTATCCTTGTGGGGACATTTGGTCCCCATAACGTGATGAATACCAGGTGCACATTCACACACATGAGCGCATACACACACACACACATGCACAGACACACATTGTATGTTGTGCTTACCCCAAACATTCCCAGTCCAGTGGCACCATAATACTGTAATGTGACTCTAGGGACTTTCTGGTTGGTTTTCAAAATGTTTTGCTGTCAAAAAAGCGTGCGTTTATAGCTGAGATATTTTTTTTTATCTTCCAGGCGAAAGAACCGAAGGCCATAATGAGGATTGAAACCCTGAACGCTACTTTCCAGCCGGCTAAAATAGGAAACCCCTGCGGCCTGCAGATCACCTATCTGAAGGACAACAGCACCAGGAATATCTTTGTGTACCATGAAGACATGAAGGTATCAGGCACATCAAACTCTGTTGTTTGTGCTCTTGAATGTTTTGGATTTTGCATTCACAATTATGCATCTCCAGATGCTTTTCTCCAAAGTAACAAAGTTTATCAGTGCACTACAATACAGTCGCTGTCTCTCTCAAGGTCGTATGCTTTCCGTGCAGAATCATCACTGCATTCAGCCTTTATTCAGACTCTTATTATTCAATAACTATTTGTTTGATATGATTTCATTACATTAGTTTCCCACTGAGGTTAACTTATAATGTTTCGTGCTCCCAAAGCAGTCATATTTTAGTTTTTCAATTTCCAGGCTCTCACTGACCCATATAATTAAATTGCCTGTTTTGCTTTTTTTTTTGTTTGTTTGCCTTTAAGACTTCTGTAGAAATGTAAATGTGAAATGAGCAAGCGTCCTTAATGATGCGTTGAAAATGATAATTTTTTCCTCAAGAACAGCCTGTTTGCAAAGTCTACAAGTACATTGTGTTTAATTCACAAGGGCTGAAATGTGTCACTCAGATGGTTAAGTTCACCCGTATTTTACTTTTTTTTATACAATATACCGATATACCTTCCTCACGCGGTTAATAAAGCTAAAATTAAAACCATAAAGAATTAATTATTTGAAATGAAATAAACATAATATATTTATAAAAGAAAAAAATTACAAAACAATATAGACATATACAATAATAATAATAATAATAAATCTATTAAAATGACAAACAAACGACAAAATTACTAAAACCTTAACTGTAATTAAAACAAAATAAAATAATCGTTAAAATAAAAATAAAAAAAATTATTTTAGCTAGTATTAATGGCGACATTTCTTATTTTAATTTAGTTTAATTTACTAAAATAAAAAAAATAATGAAAAATATAAAATAAAAACAAAAATACTACTTCTACCACTACTAATAGTATTAATAATAATAAATAAAGTTACTACAAATGACAAAAACACAACAGAATTACTAAAACCTTAACTGTAATAAAATAAAATAAAATAATCATTAAAATAAAAAAAAATATATAAATACTTTAGCTAGTTTCAATGGTGACATTTCTCATTTTAATTTAGTTCAATTTACTAAAATTAGGGGAAAAATTGAAAAAAAGATAAAAACAATGTAGACATATACAATAGTAATAATAATAATAATAATAATAAAAACACAACCAATTTTAAAAAATCAAATAAAATAATCTTTCAAATAAAATATAAAAAAATTATATTAGCTAGTTTTAATGACGACATTTCTCATTTTAATTTAGTTCAATTTACTAAAGTAAAAAAAAATGACAAAAACTATACAGACATATGCAATAATAATCATAATAATAATACTAATAATAAAGTAAAAAAATGACAAAAACATACAACAAAATTTCTAAAACTCTCACTCTAATTTAAAAAATAATTCTTGAAATAAAATATATCAAAAAATATTTTAGCTAGTTTCAGTGGTGACAATTTTAATTTAGTTCAGTTTACTGAAGTTAAAAAAGGGAAAACAATAGACACGATAATAATAATAATAATAATAATAAAGCTTCTAGAAATGAAAGAAAAAACAGTAACAAAATTACTAAAACTTACTATAACTGTAATTTAAATGAAATAAAATAATAATTATGTTTCAGATAAAACTAGTTTCAGTGGTGACATTTCTCATTTTAATTTAGTTCAATTTACTAAAAGTTTAAAAAACTGAAAAATGACAACAAATATACTAAAACTTTAACTGTAATTAAAATGAATATTGAAAAATAAAAACTGATCCAGAATAACAGTATCTCATTGATACTAAAACAGCATTGCTGTCTCCCCTAGTGCTTATTATTAAAAAATAACAAGATCACATTAATCCTCTTATTTCTTTACCTTAAATTAATGGCCCATATTTCTATGCAATATGCTTTTTTTTCTAAAAATAAGTTGTGTTCTTGTCATCTGAAATGTTCTGTGGCTTATATTTCAAAACAACATATATAATGCACTTAACACACGGCGTGCAAAACATGCTCAAAGCCACATATTTGTAATGATGCCAAATGAAATATACAAGAGATACAGGAGTTTATTTACATGCCGCATTTCCCCCAAATTGCTAGTTTCAGTTTAACTTTAAATTAATGTGTTTACATTTCAATTAAAATATTTTTATTTTTATTTTTTTTTTCCCCAATATGAGCCGTTTTAATATTCACCCAATGTCAATCAGATGAGCTGCTGATCGTCCGTGTGTAAACCTCTTAGCATTGGCTTTTCATTTGTATGCTGGATGAAGATAAAGTTGGCGAGAGCAGCGTTCGCGGGTATTCGGGTCATCTGTTGTGTGTAAGTTGGAACAGAAGATGTTCTGCCATGTTGGTCAATATAGCGCTTCGACCACAAACATCAGTGGTTTGAGCTCTAAAAACGCTCTTCCTCTTTCACCACACATAGTACCAGTGCGCTTTATCACAAACAGGAATATTTTCCATTCCATAGGACGTGAAGTTAATCGCGACTTGAGATACAAAGAGGAACAACAAGAACTCGATCTACCGGAGGATCAGCACGGCTTTGGCTCTCGGAAGAGATGAAGAGATATTTTCTGGCTGCGGTCGAGGTGTAGCTGTAATGTCATGTGTGGAGGTCACACAGCAGTTATTGCGTCATAAAGCCTCCTCTGCTGGCTGCACACAAACACTGCAAAATCTGCCTTTGGTCCTCATTGTGTGTGTCTCTGTGTGTGTGCAGGAAATGGTGGACTGGTTCACTGCGATCCGGGCAGCACGCTTTCATTACCAGAAGGTGGCATTTCCTGGAGCTAATGATGAGGACGTATGTGAATCAAATTTCTTCCAGAAACTGACACATAAAAATGAGTTATGAGCGTGAGCGCGTTCACTAAATCCTGTTTCTCATTCATGCACTGCAAACAATCACTTTCTTGTTCAGCATTTTAATCTTGTAAAAACAAATTACATTTACTTGAGAAGCTGAATTATGTAAAATAGCAGGAGAATATGTCTGAAAGCCTTTTAATGGTTTTTAAGCATACTTTTAACAAATGTAATAAGGTTTATATGGCTAAAACAATACTAAAAATACTATGGTAACACTTTAAAGTCTCTATATATAAAGCATTATGAAAGTATTTTAATGCATTAATTATGCCTTGTAATGCACCTTACAATCTCATAAATAATAAACCACAGTTGTAATACATAATACTTATTTATTCATAGTTACACCCTTAGAAAGTACATTATAATGCATTTAAACACATTACAAACAACCAAATTCATATATATATATATACATATACATATACATATATATACATATTTATAATAATTATAATAATTTGTGCATTTTATATATTTTAAGCACATTACAAACAACCAAATTCATATGTAAATATTAAATATTTATTTAAATAAATATTTAATATTAAATCAATATTTATTTGTGCATTATAATGAATTAAAACATTACAAACAACCCATTTTAGATGCAAATACTATGCATTTTAAATTTAGTTACAATTATTTATGAAAATTTTTTAATGATTAATTATAATAATTTATATTAAATATAAATATTTATTTTTGCATTAATTATGTATAGTTACAATTATTATATATATATATATATATATATATATAAAATTTATAATATTTTATATTAAATATAGATGCAACAAGGAAATACTTTGCATTTTAAATTTAATTACAACTATTTTATATTAAATATAAATATTTATTAATGCATTATAATGCAGTACAAACAACACAATTTCAATGCAAAAAGGAAATACTATGCATTTTAAATTTTGTTACAATTATTTATGAAAAAAAGATATAATATACATATTTATAAATAGTTATATAA
Source organism: Labeo catla (assembly GCA_012976165.1). Taxonomy (NCBI): domain Eukaryota; kingdom Metazoa; phylum Chordata; class Actinopteri; order Cypriniformes; family Cyprinidae; genus Labeo; species Labeo catla. The sequence goes on along the minus strand of VONZ01000052.1, from coordinate 1,977,874 downwards.
TTTGTATTAAATCAAAATATTTATTTATGCATTATAATGCATTAAAACATTACAAACAACCCATTTTACGATTATTTATAGAAAAATATATATATATATATAATTTGTAATCATTAATATTAAATTTAAATATTTATTAATGCTTTATAATGCATTACAAACAACTCATTTTAGATGCAAAAAGGAAATACTATACTATAATATATATATATATATATATATATATATGTGTTTATATATATATATATATATTTATAAATATATATATATAATAATTTATAATAGTTTTTATTAAATCAAAATATTTATGCATTATAATGTATTAAAACACATTACAAACAACCAATTTTGGATGCAACAATGAAATACTATGCATTTTAAACTTAGTTACAATTATTTATCAAAAAAAATTACATATACATAAAGGTTTTAGGTATTTAATTCGAACTATTTAATTCTTTCACAATAAGTTGTATAGCACACAATTCTATTTTTTTTTTTTACTGGAAAACGTGTATAATACTGATTTAGAAAATGATTATTTGCAATTTAACTATATAAACAATTAACACTGATCATATTAATAATATGTAATATATAATAATCATGTTTAAAGAGCATCCACACACATTTACATGTTAATATATTTTTCATATGTCTTCTTACTGATATATTTTCTCTGTGTGTTTGGTTTTGATGTAGCTGGTACCCAGACTGACAAGAAACTTCATGAAAGAAGGCTACATGGAGAAAACAGGCCCGAGAGTGAGTATTTTTGCTTATTATCTTCAATAAACATTCAGAAAAGAGATGAAGTCCACCCAATCATGTGGTAGGTGCTTCATTCTGCTAGTTTCGTTTCACTCTTTTCTCTTGTGCAGTAAATAATTTTAAGTAAAATCAATATTTCATATCCTTTTATGCATTTATTTGGTAAGTGGCAGTGTAATAAGGCTGATAATGTCCAGTCAGCGGGTCATTATCACAAAATAAAGTCCTCAGGGAAGAGACTGACCTGCTGACTGAACATTATCCTTTACTAATGCCATTCTTAACATTGATTCATATTGGAGTCGTCTCTTTTTTAGCACACAGAGGGCTTTAAGAAAAGATGGTTCACCATGGATGATAGGAGACTAATGTACTTTAAAGATCCCTTGGTGAGTAAAAGTGGTGATGTTTCAGACTTTTTTTTTCCTGGTTATATTCCATTTCAAAATTGCCAGTTGATATATATTTTATTATATTATGCAATATATTTTATTTTTATTATATTAGTATATTAGTATAAGCTAAATATATTACTACATGTAACATAATAACATAATATTCATATAATCATTTGCTTTTTATATTATATTATATTATATTTTATTATATTAAATCATGTATCATTTAAAATGTATCATTTTAAATTTTGTTATTTTATATTATATTGATATTAAAATATAATGCAATATAATAATAATAATAATATATAAAATAATTATTATATAATGCAATATAATATAGTATATTCAAACTTGATATAATGAAATATTATACAATATGAATTATATATTATTATATTATCATAAGGTAAATGTAGTACTATTAACATATATATTAAAATATAATTTAAACAAATATTTTTACAATTAAAATTTTTTTTAATTTTTTAAATATATTAATTACAAACATATTTATTTTATTTTCCAATTATTATATGAATGTTATGAATATTATTTTATCAGTTATATTATATTCAATTATATTATATTAGTATTTGTTACATGCAGTACTACATTTAACATATCATCCAAAAAAATATTAACCAAAAATAAAATAAAAATATATATTATATTATATTATATTATATTACTTTATTTTAAATTTTTAAATTAAGTAATAAAATGTAATGTTAATAATATTTATGTAATTTTACATATAATTTTATATTTTTTTCTCAAAATGTAATATAATTTATTTTTGTTTTATTATATTGTTTTTTTATATTGATATTATGATATATTTTTAATTTATTCTATTATATTATAATATTTTATATTATATGGATATTATGATATAATGCAATATTTTAAAATATAAATTATTGTTGTATTTTATTATCTAATGTTATTATGTTACATGTAGTAAATACATTTAACGTACTTGTATCATAATAAAATATAATATAATAATAAAATATTAAATATATTATTTGCATAAACGAAAATGTTTTAATTATTAATTATAATAATATAATATAATATTATATTATATTATATTAAAATGTTATAGAATGTAATATACAATAGCAATTATTTTTATTTAGTTATAATATATATTATATTATATATTATTAGTGTAGTACAATAATTAGCAGATATTATGAATATATTTTGAACTATAAAAATATATAAAAATACATATTTAAATACATATATTTAAATTATATTATATTACATGCAGTGCTACATTTGACATATCAGTATAATAAATAATAATAAATAAAAAAATCTAAATATATTTAAAAATAAAAAAATATTTTATTTTATTCGTACTTTTTGATTATTATATTATATTATATTATATACTCACTCTTTTAGGATGCATACGCACGTGGCGAGGTTTTCATCGGCAGTAAGGAGAACAGCTACACCGTGGTACCCGGACTGCCGCCTTCGATCCAGGGATACCACTGGAAGTACGGCATCACTATTGAAACCCCGGACAGGAAGTTCCTGTTTGCTTGTGAAACCGAGGCGGAGCAGAAGGACTGGATCGCCGCCTTCCAGAGAGTCGTCAACCGACCCATGATGCCGCAGGAGTACGCAGGTACGCAAACACACTCGCACGACCCAAAGAAACTCTCCGGCGTCGCAGTCGACTGACCGTATTTCGTTTCTCTTTGCAGTTGAGGCTCATTTCAAGCACAAGCCTTGATGCTGGCTGTAAACCTGCCTGTGTGCGTGCCGCAGGCGGGACGGACTGGACAATGAACAGCTATTCTGTCCAATGACTCTGCTGGGTTCACGAAGCGCTCCGGACCGAGCAAGTACAAGAAACGGCCCCTCCTTACCTTGATTTAGTACTAACGGCCCGGACGCTGGACTGTGTTGAAGACGCCTTCGTCGTGTCAACAGAGCGGCGACTCTGAGGCTTACTTATCATGAATGTGTAACCAAAGCAGACGCGCCGTTTGCCGTCAGCCGAGCTACTGTACAAATATGGCATGTGAATGTTGTTCATCGCTCTTAATCGTAACATTTAATCTGTAAATCACAAGGTGAGCAAGTACTAAACACCACCGCAGTGCGTTTTGACTGATGTTATTTATTGGATTTTCCAAGCAAATGCTGCTGTGAAGTTGATCCTCAGACGCTACGCTACACCAAGTGTCTTTTTCTGATCGTCCAGGGCTTCGTTCATCATTACTGATCATTTAAATGTGAAAACCATGTTAGGAAACTCCAATATAGGCAGTTTCATATACTACATACTACTTCTGGTGTGTGCGTGTGTGTCAGATTCCTACACGGCGTACGGTAAAGACAGTTCAGTTCTTGATTTATTCTCCTCCACTAGGTGGAAGCATATCACAGATTTAAGATGCATGTGCTCAACACTGTTTCTTTTTATGCAGAATAGGGTTGATATTAGCCATAGACTGATATATCGGCCGATATTTGGCCATTTTGAGATTATCTGCCGAAAACCACTAGAGATAGTTCCCCTTGTCTTAGTCAATAGGTACATTAAACTAAATGTTTAGGCCTAAATTGAAGATTTATGTTGCATATGAAATTTGGATTACGCAGTTTTAACATAATCAGCTTAATGTGATGCATGTTTGTCATATATCAATGAATCAGGTGTTTTAAAAACACAATAAATCCAGCCGTATTTTCAGCGTTGCTGAATGCACAAAATTGCACAAATGCACAAAATTATGCGGAATGCATTCGAATAAATGCATTTTGAAAATTAATTTTAAATCAAATCAGTGCAGATAAGCTATGATTTTTACGTGCAGAAATCCTGAACTGACTTACAAATATGCATCATGTTACATTTATGTTATAAATCCAGATTTTATGTCTTTTTACTGTATATCAAAAACATGAATTTCACATTTTTAAATATTTTTATGCAAAATAAGCGTCTGTTTAATTTATGCAATCTCATTTGCTGTCATTAAATTGCGTTTACTTGTATATATTTGGTTATTAGCATAAATATCAAAAAGAAGAAAAACACTTTGGTTGACCATGACTTTATATACAGTATCTTTCATTTTAACCAGACTACATCTGTTAGAATATTCTACAGATTTGATATAATGGTTATGAATGTTTAGATGGCAGATTGTAATAATCTGATGCGTATCACAGCTCCTGTAATGTATCTCCGGCCCTCTCGTTCAGGATATGATGATGCTCTTCAGGTGTTTTTCCTTCTGATTTGTTTCAAATAAGGGTTTGTGAATGTTTACCAACAAAAGCGTATCATGGTATTGCCATAAAATAGTTTTTGGGGACTTGTACTATGGTAAGGGATAATGTACAGTCACTCTCGTTTTGGGACCGGTCGTTATTTCAAAGTAAATGAAATGAGAGTGGTTTATTTTGTGATCATGACTGTGTGACTGTACATTATCCAGCTTATTATACAGCTACTTAACACATAAATAAATATGTGGACATGAAATATTGATTTGGGTGATTATTTTGTTTTGTTCAGCAGGGTTATTACAGTAAACTAACATTAAAATAAAATAAAAAAAAAAGCATTTTGTTAGTTTATGCAAAATAACTGAACTTAAATACAAGAAATCCTTTTTTTTATTTCTTTACATTAATATTGATTGTTGTTGTGATCATTATTATAATTATTTATATTATTATTATTATTATTATTATATATATAATTGAGAATAATATATCAGATATAATAATTATTCTATTGTGTATAATGTATATAAACAAAATTGAATAAAAACTACAGATATTAAAAGAACATAAAAATGACACAAAAAAGCACAAAAATACTAAAACATAAACTTAATTAAAATAGAAAAATAAGAAACAAAAATAAAAAAATATCTGTTATACTACTTCATAGCAGCACTATATAATATATAAATTATAATAAAATTATTAATTAAAATTATGGAATATTTTCATAATATTTAGATTAGTTGTTATTTTATTATGATGATTTCTATTATTATTATGTAATTGATAATAAGATATTATATATAATAATATTACTATTTTGCTTGTTTTATTTTAGCTAGTTACAAATGTATATAAGCAAATTGTAATAAAAACTACTGCCAGAAAAAAAAACAACAACAACTAGAACTCTAAAAATTACTAAAACTATTAAAACTTTAAATAAAATTAATATGTGTGATACTACTGCATGGCAGCACTATATAATATATGAATATTTAATGTATTAAATAAATGGATAGAAATGTACACTTTAAGATACTGGACTATTTTAATAATATTATTCATTTATTTATTTAGAATAGTTGTTATTTTTATGATGATGATGATGATGATGATTATAATGTATACTTTTTAAAGATACTGGACTATTTTCATAATAATAATATTTATTTATTTATTTATATTGATTAGTTGTTATTTTTATTATTATGATGATGATTATTATTATGTAACTGATAATATATATATATAATTATTACAATTTTGCTTGTTTTATTTTAGCTAGTTACAAAGGTATATAACAAATGTATATAAACAAAATGTAACAAAAACTTTAGACATATTTAAAAAACAAAACAAAAAAACTAGAGCTCTAAAAATGAACAAAACTACTAAAACTTTAACTAAAATAAAACAAAATACAAAAGTAATAATTCAAAATATAAAAAAATCTCACTGATACTACTGCTTGGCAGCACTATATGATATATGAATATATAATAACAATTAAATGCATAAAAATGTTTACTTCAAAAGATACTGGACTATTTCAATAATATTATTTATTTGTTTATTTAGATTAGTTGTCATTTTTATGATTATTATTAGTATTATTATTTAATTGATAATAATATATTATTATATATAATAATTATTACTATTTTGCTATCCTTATTTCAACTAGTTACAAAGGTATATAACAAATGTATATAAACGTAAAAAAATGTAATAAAAACTATAGACATATAAAAAAAAAAATATATATATATAGAACTCTAAAAATGACCAAAACTACTAAAACTTTGACTAAAATGAAACAAAATACAAAAATAACAACTAATTCAAAATATAAAAAATCTTAATGTTACTACTGCTTGGCAGCACTATATAATATATGAATATTTAATTAAATTAAATGCATAGAAATGTATACTTAAAAAGATACTGGACTATTTCAATAATATTATTTATTTATTTATTTAGATTAGTTATTATTATTATGTATTGATAATAATATATTATTATATATAATAATTATTACTATTTTGCTAGTTTTATTTTAGCTAGTTACAAAGGTATATAACAAATGTATATAAACAAAATGTAATAAAAACTATAGACATATAAAAAAAATCACTTAGAACTCTAAAAAGGACCAAAACTACTAAACCTTTAATTAAAATAAAAAAAAATACAAAAATAACAACTAATTCAAAATATTTTAAAAAATTCAATGATACTACTGCATTGCAGCACTATATAATATATAATATATAATATATAATAAAATTAAATCTATCTATCTATCTACATATCTATCTGTGGTTGGAATTGCATGTACTCAGAACATTGATGTATGAGTGTTTGTATGTGTGTGTGTGTGTGTGTGTGTGTTGAAGTGATTTGTCAGACACCGTTGCCTGACCTGATGCATTCCACTGCCTTCCTTCCCCATCAGCCTGGCTCCACTGCCCTGTGGAATTGTGGGTAAGTCAATGTTGGTTCTGTCTGGCTGCTTGTTGTCATTGGCGTCCGGGCTGAGCGAGTGAAGTTGGGAGACACTAACTCACACAGACACAGCAGGAGGCTGTTTGCAGCCCAGCAGGAAATCATTAAATTAGGGTGGAGTCGCTCAGGCACTGGACATCCTACTTACTTCATCGGACTGATCCAAGAAGGTAAAGACCCCGAGAGCATCGCAACAGCTGCCAATCACTCGCACACCACTCACTGTACAAAAAAAATCTGGATTTTCATTCTTTATCTGCATGTTACAAAGTTACACCAGTAGGTGATGACAAATTCATTTATGAGTGAGTTATTGAATCATTCATTCAACTGATTCGTTCAAAACATTGATTCATTCATTCAACTAGCAAAACATGTGACTGTGTAAATGAGTCACTGAATCACTTACTCAACCCATTCATTCATAAGCAAATAAAAAACCTACAAAAATAAGTGAATTTTTTTGTGTTCAGAACAGAAGCACACAATTTATTAGTTACCTAAAAGTAGTTCTAGTAATTTAATCTAATAAATTATTTACTTCAGTGAAATTCACTTATTTTCTCACTATTTTTTTTCTAAAAAAATTACAAATGTTTCAAATATATTTGCATATACACTACCGTTCAAAAGTTTGGGGTCAGTAAGACTTGTAATAGTCTTTAAAGAAGTCTCTTATGCTCATCAAGGCTGCATTTATTTGATTAAAAATATAGAAAAAAAACAGTAATATTGCAAAATGTTTTTACAATATAAAATAATGTTTTTTATTTTAACATACTTTAAAATAGAATTTATTCTTGTGATGAAAAGCTGAATTTTTATCAGCTGTTACTCCAGTCTTAAGTGTCACATGATCCTTCAGAAATCATTCTAATATGCGGATTTATTATTAGAATGATCAATGTTGAATAATATCAACAGTTGTGCTGCCAAATATTTTTTGGAACCTGTGATTTTTTTTTTTCAGGATTCTTTCATGAATAACAAGTTTAAAAAGTACAGTGTTTATTCAAAATATAAATATTTTATAACAATGTAAATTATTTATTATGAATTTTTAATAAACTTTGAATTATTAACTTAATACATCCTTGGTGAATAAAAGTATTAATTTCTTAAAAAAAAAAAAAAAAAGAAACAATAAAAATGTACTGACCCCAAACTTTTGAACAGTAGTGTAAATTCAAATCTTTATTTTTGTTGATTTTGAGAATATATACCTTTCTAACTAAAATAATATTTGAATACACCGGTAGGTGGCAACAAATGAATTTATGAGTGAGTCATTGAATCGTTCATTCAGCTGATTCGTTCAAAGACACTTATTTGTTCAGTCATTCATTCATTCAGCAAAACATGTGACTGTATAAATAAGCCAGTCAATGAATAAATAAAAAAAATCATATAAGTTTTCAAAATAGAGGCACACAATTAAAAACATGTTTCAAATATATTTGCTTATGAATTCAAGTTTTTATTATTGTTGATTTTAAAAATATGTATCTTTCTAACTAAAATAATGCTTGAGCACACCAGTAGGTGGCAACAAATTAATTTACGAGTCACTGAATCATTAATTCAACTGATTCGTTCACAGACACTGATTTATTCACTTATTTTAGTCACTGAATTACTTACTCAACCCATTAATTCATAAGCAAATAGAAAATCGAAATAAATTAATAAATAACAATTCATTTATTTTTTCATTTTTCATCAGTTATCCAAAAATAGTACTAGTAATTTATCTAATAAATCAATTACTTACTTCACTGAAATTCACTTATTTTCTCACATTTTTTTCTAAAAAAAAAAAAAAAATAAAATGTTTCAAATATACACTGTGTGCAGAATTATTAGGCATGTTGATATTCTGGTCATATTTTTTTTCCAAACACATTTTACCAATTCCAAACCACATCAGTCTTAGTAACTACTGTTAATTTTGTATTTAATCATTTATATGTGATGTATAATTGTCCGTGAAGGCTGGAAGTGAAAAACTCCTTATATTCAGGTGTGCAGGATTATTAGTCATGTTTTCGTTTACAGCTAAAATGAGCCAAAAAAGATATTTAACCCAGACTGAAAAGTCCAAATTATTAAATGCCCATGAGAAGAATGCAATACTAATGCATTACAAGAATTTGCAAAGTTAAGGCTTGACCATTGGACAGAGAAATGCTTGTTGAGTCTGCATGGTCAGAAAAAACAGGTGGAGAAGAAAAGATGCATGTTAACTGCAAAAGAATTAGGAATTAAGGTGAAGAATTAGGTGTGACACCATCAGGAACCGTTTCCAGTTCTCCAGCGCCACCATTTTCCAGAACTGCAACCGACCTGGAGTCTTCAGAAGTGCAATGTGTCAGGTTCTCAGAGACTTTGCTTGGTAAAAAATCCTAAAAAATGCCCCTTACTTAATAAGAATAACAAGCTGACGTCTTGTGAAATACATGAAGACAGTTTTTTTATATGCTTTAGAGACAGATAAGTTGAGAGTGACTCTTGAAGGACAAGCATCACATCCTCTTGTGCCTCTGATTCAAGAATTTATCTTCCAAAATCTGGCAGTAAGTTTTGGGAGTTCATTTTAGTCCATCTCTGCAAGTCAGACTTTTCAGGATAAGAGACTAAACATGAACTCCCAAATTTGATTTTGGAAGATAAATTCTTGAATCAGAGGCACAAGAGGATGTGATGCTTGTCCTTCAAGAGTCACTCTCAACTTATCTGTCTCTAAAGCATATAAAAAAACTGTCTTCATGTATTTCACAAGACGTCAGCTTGTTATTCTTATTAAGTAAGGGGCATTTTTTAGGATTTTTTACCAAGCAAAGTCTCTGAGAACCTGACACATTGCACTTCTGAAGACTCCAGGTCGGTTGCAGTTCTGGAAAATGGTGGCGCTGGAGAACTGGAAACGGTTCCTGATGGTGTCACACCTAATTCTTCACCTTAATTCCTAATTCTTTTGCAGTTAACATGCATCTTTTCTTCTCCACCTGTTTTTTTCTGACCATGCAGACTCAACAAGCATTTCTCTGTCCAATGGTCAAGCCTTAACTTTGCAAATTCTTGTAATGCATTAGTATTGCATTCTTCTCATGGGCATTTAATAATTTGGACTTTTCAGTCTGGGTTAAATCTCTTTTTTGGCTCATTTTAGCTTTAAACGAAAACATGCCTAATAATTCTGCACACCTGAATATAAGGAGTTTTTCACTTCCAGCCTTCAGGGACAATTATATATCACTTACAAATGATTAAATACAAAATTAATAGTAGTTATTAAGACTGATGTGGTTTGGAATTGGTAAAATGTGTTTGGAAAAAAAATATGACCAGAATATCAACATGCCTAATAATTCTGCACACAGTGTATTTGTATATAAATTCAAATCTTTATTGTTATTGTTGATTTTGAGAATATACCTTTCTAACAAAATAATACTCAAGTGCACCAGCAGGTGGTGACAAATGAATTTATGAGTGAGTCACTGAGTCATTCATTTAACTGATTTTTTCAAAGAAACTGATTCATTCATTCATTCAACAAAACATGTGACTGTATTAATGAGTCACTGAATCACTTAATGAACCCATTCATTCATAAGCAAAAAAAAAAAAAAAAAACTAATAAAAAATACAAACTTATTTTAGTTTTCAGAATAGAAGCACACAATTTATTAGTTAGCCAAAAATAGTAGTAATTTATCTAATAAATCAATTATGTAATTAAGTGAAATTTACTTATTTTAATTTTTTTCTAAAAAAAAAAAAAAAAAATATATATATATATATATATATATATATATATACACTACCGTTCAAAAGTTTGGGGTCAGTACATTTTTATTGTTTCTTTTTTTTTTTTTTTTTTTAAGAAATTAATACTTTTATTCACCAAGGATGTATTAAGTTAACAATTAAAGGTTTATTAAAAGTTAATAATAAATATATAATAATAATAAACTTGTTATTCATGAAAGAATCCTAAAAAAAAAAAATCACAGGTTCCAAAAATTATTTGGCAGCACAACTGTTGATATTATCCAACACTGATCATTCTAATAATAAATCAGCATATTAGAATGATTTCTGAAGGATCATGTGACACTTAAGACTGGAGTAACAGCTGATAAAAATTCAGTTCTTCATCACAGGAATAAATTCTATTTTAAAGTATGTTAAAATAAAAAACATTATTTTATATTGTAAAAACATTTTGCAATATTACTGTTTTTTTTCTATATTTTTAATCAAATAAATGCAGCCTTGATGAGCATAAGAGACTTCTTTAAAGACTATTACAAGTCTTACTGACCCCAAACTTTTGAACGGTAGTGTATATATATATACTTGCAAATAAACCTTAACATAAATCTTTGTAACTAAAATAATACTTAGCAGGTGACGACAAATGAATTTATAAGTGAGTCACTGAATAATTCATTCAACTGATTCGTTCAAAGACACTGACAATTTAGCAAAACTGAATCACTTACTCAGCCCATTCATTCATAAGCAAATAAAAAGCTAAATAAATAAAGAAATAAAAATTCATTTTAGTTTTCACAACAGAAGCACACAATTTATTGGTTACATTACTAGTAATTTATCTAATAAATCAATTATTTACTTCAATGAAATTTGACTTATTTTCTCACTATTTTTTTCTAGAAAAAATAAAAATGTTTCAAATATATTTAGATTTTGAGAATATACCTTTCTAACTAAAATAATACTTGAGTGCACCAGCAGGTGGTGACAAATGAATTTATGAGTGAGTCACTGAATCATTCATTCTACTGATTCGTTCAAAGACACGTAATCATTCATTCAGTGGAACAGGTAGTCTCAGCCCCAGACTGTTGGCTGAACGTATAATGCATATGGCACACAAAGTTGGAAACACTTCATGCTTTTCAAAGCCGTCATCAGATTGGTTGAATCATACAGGATTTCCAGGAGACGTGTATGTTGCGTTCTTTAACGTTACACCAAACGCCCTCATGAAAGAAGCTGCGACAATGTGTATTTCCACGCCCCTAAACATGATGTGGCACAAAACGAAACGTGATGGGTTGTTTCACCTGTCCGTCATATGGCCTCTTGGGCGGTCCTTGGCCATTCAAAGCGGCCAAGGTTCCCAGACCAAGGTTTTGCCATCAGACTGAAGGTCTGGCTACAAAAGCAAAAGCGCCGAATCACTGAGGAACCAAGCATGATATATAATGGTTTATTACAGAACTACAGTTTTTAACACTGCTGGTGACAATTATCAGTTCAGTGAAAAACTCAGCCTCATGTGTGAGGCACTGACCTTTGACCTGATGTAATCATAGTCATATGTCGTCTTTGTGTGGGGGTATTTTAAATAGCTCAGCATGACTTTTTGGTGATTGTTTATTGGCTCTTGCACTGGTGATCACAATCATCATGCCCTTTAAATGCCAACAGAAGAATAAAAAATGAGCGAAACTTTTTCAGAAACCAAAAAGCTGAATACAATAACATCTCTACTTTGTACACTATCAAAATCAAAGGAGACACATCATCTTGTAGTGCTTACTCTGTCCAGGATCAAGAACCAATAATGTCAGCGAGCAAAATGATGCATGCGGTATATATCAACACTAATTACATTCTCCACTTCAAAATCATCAATGTAATAAAATGTAGTGAAAGGAAAATAAGTCCTAATCCACCCACACCCATCTGGTGTGGAATCACTGGCTCTCTTCCACACATGAAGAACTTATTCTCTTATCCTGCACTCAATTCATGCATTTTCTGCCGCTTTTGTTGCTGTTTATCCAAATAGTGGAGGGTAGTGTCTGTTCTTGTGTTCTTCTTTCATGTAACGGCAGTGGTAATGATTTTCTGCTTTGTATTTGTTTTGTTCCCTCCCTTAATTAATGCCTCTTTTATAATGAAAACAAAGAGCCCTTTGAGACGCTGTCAGTCAGAATCAGCCTGCTCTCTTTTCTGCTGTCCCTCGCTGATTCTTGGCTTTGTGAAGGCTCCGTTTTTTTGCGCAGATGATCTAGCATCTCTCCCATATTCAAATATAGCTTGAATTGTGACAAAAGCACGAGTTTTTCTGACAGTTAGACTCGGCCTTTATCAACAATGAAGACATCAGGCGCTATCGCACATTCATTCATTCTACATTTTAATTGCATATCATCAAGACAAATCCATGATTGCGTTAAATATCAGATTGAATATTGACAGTCTGTTGCATCTCACGCCAAAAAACACACTTATATCCAGGCCGTAATATAAACACAAAACATTCGATATTGAAAAGTCAATCCAAAATCTTTTAGGAAAATCTAAAGGTCACAATTAGCAGAAAAGTTTATGAAATGGCAAGCAAAAACGGACTTAGTTTGCACATTCAAGCGTCCCAGAATTCTCGGCATCGACCCAACTGTCATCACGGTCGTGTTAAAGTCGTGTAAACCGGCTGTTCCCAGCTTGCACCGGGACTATGAGACGGACTCGACAAGCTGTTGAGGACAGGAGTCACGTACGATCTTCTGGAGGAATGGAAATACGGATATTGATAAATGCCGGCGGGATATCCGGAAAATGTGGTGAAGTACGCCGAGTTCTGCATGTCGGGACAGTCAGTGAGTTCAGATTGGGTCGGTGACCCGTGAGACTCTCCGTAATGAGAAGGACTCAATTGTTCTGTTTTAATGAGCGGCCTTTGTTGGTTTGAGGACGCGGATGGTGACCCGGACCCCTTGTTCCATGCCGAAGCGCTGCCGTGAGGATGATGGTGGTGGTAGGACGCGCCGAAACAGCCGGGACTGGAGTGCTGCCCGCTGTTGTTCTCCATGTGGCCGTTTAACGGCAGGTACTGGTCGAACTCACGCACGTCGAACGGGCCCATGCTGCCGATGACGTCGCTGCTGAGCTCAGAGATGTCCACGTTGCTGAAGTCAATGTTGTGTCTTGCATTTTCCGACACACGCCGGGACTCCAGCTTCGCGCCTTGATGCTGGTCGGACTTCGGGGTGGTTGGAGGTGTGGGAGGACCGTGTGGTTGAACTGGGTTGGAAACATTGAATGTGTTTTGTTGGGTTGAGTTGGACACAATAAAGGTTCTTTATGCTCTTCCTCAAAGGAACGTCCAGTGAACAGTTCTTAAAAGAACCATTTTTTCAAGAACATTGTAAAAATCTATGTTATGATATCTGGATGTTAGGTTCTACATGGAACCACTGATGCCAGTAAAGAACCTTTATTTTTAGGAGTATTGGCATTGATGATTCCACAAAACGCTTTTAAAAATAAAATGTCATTACACTAATAAAAATGGTTCTTTTAACCAAAATGGTTCTTTTGCACATTAAAAATAAAGGTTCTTTATTGGCATTGATTGTTCTATCATGCACGTTTTACATCCAAGGAACTTTTCCACTGCACAGAAGATAGTAGAGGGTTATTAAAATGTTCTTTACAGTAATTAAAAATAGGTTCTTTTAAGAACTGTTTGCTGGAAGGTTCTTTGGGGAATCAAATATTGTTCTTCTACACTATTAAAAATAAATGTTCTTTACTGGCATTGATGGCTCCATCAAGAAGCTTTAACATTCATGGAATCACTTTCCATTGGACAAAGGTTTTTTATTATGGAGAATTGACGTTAAAATGTTCTTTAAACTAAAAAAAAGGGATGTTTTAAGAACTGTTCACTTAAAGGTTCCTTCGGGAAGCAAAATGATTCTACACATTAAACATAATGGTACTGGTATTGACTATTCCATCAAGTACGTTTTCCATCCAAGGAACGTTTTCATTGCACAGAAGATAGTAGAGGGTTATTAAAATGTTCTTTATACTAATGAAAAATTGGTTCTTTTAAGAACTGTTTGCTGGAAGGTTCTTTGGGGAACCAAACATGGTTCTTCTACACTCTTAAAAATAAATGTTCTTTATTGGTATTGATGGTTCCATCAAGAAACTTTAACATCCATGGAATCACTTTCCACTGGACAAAGGTTCTTTATTATGGAAAAAAGATTGTTAAAATGTTCTTTAAACTACAAAAAAATTGATGTTTTAAGAACTGTTTACTTAAATGTTCCTTCGGCAAGCAAAATGGTTCTTTCACACATTTGAAATAAAGGTTCTTAATTGGCATTGATTGTTCTATCATGCACGTTTTACATCCAAGGAACTTTTCCACTGCACAGAAGATAGTAGAGGGTTATTAAAATGTTCTTTTGTAATTAAAAATACATTATTTTAAGAACTGTTTGCTGGAATGTTCTTGGAGAATCAAATATTGTTCTTCTACACTCTTAAAAATAAATGTTCTTTACTGGCATTGATGGCTCCATCAAGAAGCTTTAACATCCATGGAATCACTTTCCACTGGACAAAGGTTCTTAAAACTTAAAATGTTATTTAAACTGGAAAAAATGGATGTTTTAAGAACGGTTCACTTAGAGGTTCCTTTGGGAACCAAAATGGTTCTTTTACACAATAAAAAATAAATGTTCTTAATTGGCATTGATTGCTCTATCATGCACATTTTATATTCAAGGAACTTTTCCATTGCACAGAAGATAGTAGAGGGTTATTAAAATGTTCTTTATACTAATAAAAAATTGGTTCTTTTAAGAACTGTTTACTGGAATGTTCTTTGGAGAACCAAACATGGTTCTTCTACACTCTTAAAAATAAAGGTTCTTTATTGGCATTGATGGCTCCATCAAAAAGCTTAACATCCATGGAATCACTTTCCACTGAACAAAGTTTCTTTATTATGGAAAAAAGATTGTTAAAATGTTCTTTAAACTAATAAAAAATTGATGTTTTAAGAACTGTTTACTTAAAGGTTCCATTGGGAAGCAAAATGGTCCTACACATTAAACATAATGGAAGGTTCTTTGGGGAATCAAACATGGTTCTTCTACACTCTTAAAAAAAAATGTTCTTTATTGGTATTGATGGTTCCATCAAGAAGCTTTAACATCCATGGAATCACTTTCCATTGGACAAAGGTTCTTAAAACTTAAAATCTTATTTTAACTAAGAAAAAAATGGATGTTTTAAGAACGGTTCACTTAGAGGTTCCTTTGGGAACCAAAATGGTTCTTTTACACAATAAAAAATAAAGGTTCTTAATTGGCATTGATTCTTCCAACAGGTACGTTAAACATCCATGGACCTTTTCCACTGCACAGAAGATAGTAGAGGGTTATTAAAATGTTCTTTACAGTAATTAAAAATAGGTTCTTTTAAGAACTGTTTGCTGGAAGGTTCTTTGGGGAATCAAATATTGTTCTTCTACACTATTAAAAATAAAGTTTCTTTACTGCCATTAATGGCTCCATCAAGAAGCTTTAACATCCATGGAATCACTTTCCACTGAACAAAGTTTCTTTATTATGGAAAAAAGATTGTTAAAATGTTCTTTAAACTAAGAAAAAATAGATGTTTTAAGAACTGTTCACTTAAAGGTTCCTTCGGGAACCAAAATGGTTCTTTTACACATTAAAAATAAAGGTTCTTTACTGCCATTGATGGTTCCATCAAGAAGCTTTAAAGGGCTCATCGGATGCTAAGTTCACTTTTTCATGTTGTTTGAACATTAATGTGTGTTGGCAGTGTATGTACAAATCTACTCTATAATGATAAAAATCCATGCAGTGGTTTTTAATTAATCTGTAAAAATAATATCCCCTTTTTCAAATCGAGCCTAAGAAACTAAACTAAACTAAGAAAAAATGAATGTTTTAAGAACTGTTCACTTAAAGGCTCCTTCAGGAAGCAAAATGGTTCTTTTACACATTAAACATAATGGTATTGGTATTGACTATTCCATCAAGTACGTTTTCCATCCAAGGAACTTTTCCATTGCACAGAAGATAGTACAGGGTTATTAAAATGTTCTTTATACTAATGAAAAATTGGTTCTTTTAAGAACTGTTCACTTAGAGATTCTTTGGGGAACCAAAAATGTATCTTCTACACTTCTACACTAAAAATAAAGTTTCTTTATTGGCATTGTTGGATCCATAAAGAACTTTTAGCATTCTTGGAATATTTCCATTGCACTAGAAGGTTTTTCACACTAAGAAAAAAAGGTTCTTTAAGAACCCAGAATGGTTCTTCTATAGCATTGCTGGGGAAAAAAAACCTGTATGCAAGCTTTATTTTGAAGAGTGTAATAAAATGCATATGACGCAACCCAATTTGTAAGACAATAGATCTTTCATAACTCACCACCATGGACCGGCTGATGGTGCATCCCTCTCATACCCGCTTCCGCCTTGTACATTTGATCTGAGGGATGATGGTTCTTCTCAGCTCCCACGTCCAGTTCGCTCTGACCCGGCTTCAGGCTCTTCCGCCTCCGTGGCTGGTACTTATAATCCGGATAGTCTTTCTTGTGCTGGAGCCGCAGTCTTTCTGCCTCTTCCACAAACGGTCGCTTCTCGCTCTCAGAAAGCAGCCTGGATGATCCGCGCAGTCGTCCGTTGCAAAGCATGGAATAAAAACGTGCACAAGTGAATTAAAACAATCGTGTGTGAATAACAAAAAATAAATCTAGATTCAAATAGTAGCTAGAAGTGGGTCTAAACTAGCACAGACCAGATGGTTTACAAGCAGCTCCACAGAACATTGGATTCATTTCTTTAAACTATTTAAATGTCACTAGTAGCTACTGTAGTTAATACTCTCACTGTTTACCAATAATACATATTCAGTTAGTAAACTACTACTTTTGGTAACACTTTACCGTTTGTTAACTTCATAAGTTAAAATTAACTAACAATGAACAATACTTCTATGACATTTATTACTCTTAGTCACCATTTCCAAACACATTTTACAATCAAAAGTTGTGACTGTGAATATTAGTTAATGCACTGTGAACTAACATCAACCAAGATTAGCCAATATTGTTAGTTCATGTTAGTTAATGAAATAACTAACGTTAACTTAGGTCTTACTGAACTTTCTTCGCTAGTAGTTATTATCCCAGTATTGACAAATAACTATTTAATGTGTTACATAAAATTGCACATTTTTTTGAGTTCTGTTGACTAGTGTGTACAGTATTCCGAATTGTATGTACCTATTCCAGTTTTACTAGTAACGATTCATTACGTAGCATACTAGTACTTAACTAGTCTAGTACCTATAAGAAACTAGTATAGATTCCAACTGATTTCAACAGTTACATTTGTTTTATTACTTGTTAAATAACTAATGTGAATTGCTGGATTACAGTTAAGTTGAAAATCTTACTACTAAAACTTCAAGTACGTGTCTATTTAACTAGTACTGGGAAAGTGAAATAAATACTAGTAAGTACTAATATCTGAGTTTCTAGTGACTTTAAAAATACACTTTGTGGTGAATTAAAAAATAGTGGTAGCATACAAATAGCTACTAGTTAATGAAGTGCCATTTACGAAACAAGCATTAATGTTATTCATTAGCTGAACTCCGTATTTCTTTGCGTAAATACACTAGGCCTATACATTCTATCATGTACATAATATAAAGTGTGATCCATCGATGTTCATGATGTTCACGTACCTCCATAACTTGCCGAGGGTCTTGCTGAGCTCGGCGTTGTGGAGATGCGGATACTGATCCGCCAGCTTCCTGCGCGCCGCCTGCGCCCACACCATAAAGGCGTTCATGGGTCTCTTCACATGAGGCTTGTCTTTCAAAGACCTGCTGCCCTGCATGGGCATCGGCACCAGCGACCAGTCATAGCCTTTGAGGACCTGCGACACGGCGTCTCGAATGCACGGGGGGAAACGGGCATCTTCCTCGCTGTCCGCCTGGTTACCGGCGCCGGTTTGGGACTGCGAGCCATTTTCGTCGGACATTGATGGAGAAGACGGCGAATCGGAGTCCACATCGCCGGTAAATGAGCTTTCAGTTCCAGAAGGAGTTTTATCCGGCTCTTTTGACATTTTCTTTTTTTTTAAAAATCCTCGCTGAAGAAACTTAAACAAAGATAAACAATCAGCGAGCGGTTACGCACGCATTTTACGCGTAACGCGCGTTGGCTTTTGTGGAGATTTTGAGGTCTAGATAAGCGTATATTCCAAATGAACCTATTGATTTATTGGTTTCTTGAATCTCAAGCCTCGGTCGATCAACACTGGTGAATGAACTGGCAACATTTCACAACTTGTTGGCAGGAGTGAAGTTTTTCTGAGGTTTCTATACTCTCGCACTCCTCCTTCTCTCGTCTCATTGGATGAGAAGCTTTTGCGCAACTTCTCCAATTGGTCTGTCCAGGACATCAGCAACTTTTTCGGCTAATTGAACATAATTGACTAACAAATTAGACCATAAACCCATAACTGCTCATGGGTTCCCTGAATAATCCAGCCTTCGCCCACTGAAAACTCATGAAAACTCTCCTAGGCATGACTTGAATAAAACAATATAATATTTTATATGTAATATGTATATATATCATGCTTTTTTACATTAAAAATACTAAACTATTAAAAAAGGGTAAATGTATAGCCTAAAACCTTTTTTTTTTCATTTTAAAATAAACGTTTATTTAATCTTTATTTTATATATAAGCCTAAATTTAAATTCAGTCCCATGGATTCCCTAAATAATCCAATCTGTTTTATATGAAAAACGTAATTCTGTCATATTTTATATAAACAGGTGAATACATTAAAATATTCAATCAAGTCATTTCTATAATAATTATAGATTTTAGCTCAAAGGTTCTAAGTTTTAATAAAGTTGGCACATTTGCTTGAAATGTTGTAAATGTAAACATTTATTAATCACAATATTTGCAGAGTATAAATAAAGTATAAAATACACTACCAATCAAAAGAGTTTGAATAGTAAGATTTTTTGTGTTTTTAAAGAATTCTCTTTTGCTCATCAAGCCTGCATTTATTTGATCCAAAATACAGCAAAAGCAGTAATATTGTGAAATATTCCTACTATTTAAAATAAATGCTTCCTATTTGAATATATTTTAAAATGTAATTTATTCCTGTGATTAAAGCTGAATTTTCAGCATCATTACTCCAGTCTTCAGTGTCACATGATCCTTTAGCAATCATTTTAATATGCTGATTTGATGCTCAAGAAGCATTATTATTATTATTATCAATATTTGAAACAGCTGAATATTTTTTAAAGGATTATTTGCTGAACAGAAAGATCCGAAGATCAGTATTTATCTAGATAAAAAAAACAAAACAAAAAAAAAACTTTCATAACATTATACAGTATACCGATCAAAAGCTTGGAGTCAGTATAATTTTTATTATTACGAAACTGTAGAAATTAATACTTTTAATTAGCAAGGATGCTTTAAATTGATCAAAAGTGATGATAAAGACATTTATAATGTTACAAAAGATTTTTATTTCCAATAAATGCTGTTCTTCTGAACATTTATTTCATCAAAGAAACCTAAAAAAATCTACTCAGCTGTTTTTAACATAATAATAATAATAATAATAATGCACTATTTTGAGCAGCAAATCAGAACATTAGAATGATTTTTGAATGATCATGTGACTGGAGTAATGATGCTATAAATTCAGCTTTGAAATCACAGGAATAAATTACATTTTAAAATATATTCAAATAGAAAGCAGTTATTTTAAATAATAAAAATATTTAAGAATGTTTTTGCTGTACTTTGGATCAAATAAATGCAGGCTTAGTGAGCAGAAGAGATGTCTTTAAAAACATTAAAAATCTTACTGTTCAAAACTTTTGACTGGTAGTGTATACAATATGTATATTTTTTGCACTGTAAAGGTCTTTTTAAAATTGTTTTTTTTTTTTTTTAATGTTTAAATGAACAGTTTTTAATCTTTGATTGGCAATGACATTCTTCACCATATATAATTTCAATCTTGACAGACGTTTCATTTAAATACTTATTTATAATAATTATTAAGTCGCATAGTATGCGTAAGAACAAGCATCTTGATTAATTTTTATAGCATATCCGCGTATTGGTCTGCAAGTTGTGTTGGCAGAAGCGCATTGTCCTCTGATTGGTCAGTCGCGCTGCGCGTGATTTCTAACGCATGTGCAGAGCGTTTGAAAAATATGGCGTCCTCCAGTGAGAGCTACGAGAACAGCGAAAGTTTCCTCAGAAAGCGACGTGGCGATCCGCTTGTTTCAGACGGTCTTTCACACGACAGCTGCAGCGAGACAGTGCAAGACGAAGACTCGACCAAATATGACAAGAAAGTGGGCGTATCGTTACAAACCGGGACCTACTGGCTCACACGAATCGTGCTGCTGCGAGCCATTGCTTTCATCTACTGTGAGTTTGACAGGTGGCAACTCTACAGGATGCAGTTGCTAGGAGATCAGAAACAATTAGTTACATCAGTTATTAGTCAACGAATAATCTATGCGCTGGAAGCGTATAAGCTTACGTTAGTGAAAAGCCTGTGTATAATAACTCACCTTTTTGCTTGCCAAGTGTGAAATCACTGCTGTCTCGTTTCCTTCCTAGTTGTGGCTTTCACTGTCGCGTACAACCAGAACAAACAGCTCATTGGAGAGAAAGGGCTCATGCCATGCAAGGACTACTTGAGGAGCGTGAAGCGTTATGTGGGTGGCAAGATTGGCATGGAGGCCCTGGCGTACACTCCTTCAGTCCTCTGGTTTATGGACTGGAATGACATGGATGCCAACCTGGATGGCATTGCTCTGGCAGGAATGGCTCTGTCAGGCTTCGTTTTAATCATGGGAAGTGCCAACATGATTATTATGGGAGTACTTTGGGTCCTGTATCACTCTATTGTGAATGTCGGACAGCTTTGGTGAGCAAACACACACACATGCATTCATCTTTCTTATGTTAAAACAGTGCAGTCATAGTACTGTAATAAAATTAGAGTGAATTATGTCATTTTGTTGGAGAAAAATGAGCTGATTTTGTCACAACTGCAGCATTTCATTGACTTTTATATGGAAGCCCATTTCCTCCACATAAGAAAATAATTATGCTTCAGTAAATCATAATTGTTACATGACATTAAAAGTCAAAATGATGACATACTAACTTATAATTATGAGATAAAGAGTCAAGATAATGAAATAAAACATCATGATTACAGCATAAAATGCCGTAACGAGGAGATCAGGAGTCATAATTATGACAAAAAGCTGAAATGATGACAAAACAATGACAAAACTAATTATAACAAAAAAGTGCCTTAAAATGATGGTGACCTGAAGTGACTTAAAATAATAACAATATTATTATTATTATTATTATTATTAATTATTAACTTTTATTTAATAAATCAAGCTTTTTAATGCTATAATTGTGACTGTATCATAATTGTACATTTTTGTCAGAATTATGCATTTTTGTCATAATTTTGATTTTGTCTCATAATTATGACTAACTATCTTTAATTTTAAATTAAGACATAATTTGACTTGTTTTCACAATATGACTTAGTATTAATTTTTGCTTTTTATCTCACAAGTATGACTTTATAGTTTTGACTTTTGGTATTTTTAAGTCATTTTTATGACTTGGTATTTCATAATTTTAGGTGTTATGTGGTAATTATGCATTTTATATCATAATTTTGGCTTTTTGTCTCATAATTATGTCTTAGTATCTCATCATTTTGTCATGATTTGACTTTATCTCTTTATGACATAGTATGTAATAACATTTACTTTTTTATCTATGACTTACCGAGTCATAATTATGAGATCAGTCACAATATAACTCACTATCTCATAATTTTGACTTTTAATAATTAATAATTAGTTAATAAATTAATAAAGTTTGACTTTTAATAATGAACAATTATTTAATAAAAATAATTAATAATAATTAAATAATTTAGACTTTTTGTCATAGTTTGACTTAGCAAGTTATTTAGTATGCCAGAACTTTTACTTTTTATCTATGACTTAGTTTGTCATAATTATAACTTTGTCACTTTTGTCATAAGTATGATTTTGTGCATCTCATAACTATGACTTAGTATCTCATAATTTTAATTTTATGATACATTAATATGATACATAAATCTTTTTAATAGTATATTTTTCTTAAATATATCCATGCATGTGTGTGTATTTATATATATATATATGATAAATATACACAGTGCACACACATGTATTATGTAAACAAAATGTGATTAATCATTGATGCTTATAAATATGACTTCGTATTTTATAATTTTGACTTTTTGTCATCATTTGACTTTTTATCTCTTTATTACAGTATAGCATTTACTTTTTGACTTTATGACTTATTTTGACTTTTAATATCATAATTATGCATTTTGTCATAATGTTGACTTTTTGTCTCATAATTCTGACTTAATATCTTATAATTTTGTAACGGTCATAATTAGACTTTTTTTTTATCTCATTATGACTTAGTATGTCATAACTTTGTTTATTTATTTATCTAGTTTTGTCTTTTTATGACTCAGAGTGTCAAAATAATGACTTTATTTCATAAGTATGACTCTGCATTTCATAATTCTGACTTTTTGCCTCATAATTACAGTTTACCAAAGCATGATTTTTTTTTCTTGTGTAGCGAGAATGGGCTTCCCTACTTTTATGTAATAACGGAATGAAATCTCATATATTTCTCTGTTTCCTTTTATCCAGGTACTCTTTTGGTGAGTAATCATCTCCCACATTGTTTGTAAAATAAAGTCATGCACTTTTAGATTTCTAGTAGCAGTATTCTCACAGACGTGAGTCTTTAATGAATCATTGCAGCAGAAGGATTAATCAGGGCCGTCTTCTCCCAGAATTCCCTTCAGTGTTTAGATTTTTGATTTGGGATTTCCACGAGTGTGACCGACAGAGGCTTTGAAGCCAAATGGGTTCAGTAAGATGTGGAGCACGCCAAGTCGCAGTGGGGAGATGAGCGTTTATGCTGGCTGATTCATCTGAACTCTTACCCCAGCGTTTTACCTCATCCCACTAACCACATCTGTGATCGCTCCATCCCACCAAAATCCAAATTCTCCAGATAAACAAGAAAGCCACAAATGGCCTCAACTGGCCAGTCAGGATTTCATTTAAGCCCATTGTTGAATGGAAGACAAGAACATGTTTTTTGATTTATATTTGAATATTTCTTTTGTGTTTTACACCGGTTTTGTCATTTAAAGCCTTTCCTGGTTTTAGGGATCAATCCAAGTGCATGTAACAGTGTAATGTCCTCTAATGGTTTTCAGATGATTATAAATCTTTTTCCATGCTCAGAAGTATACATACTAGCGGTGTAAAACAATAGCGATTATGAGTTGATGCATCAATCAAATCACTAACTATATGCAATGTGTAAAAAAAATCTATATTTAGATGTTTTTTTAGTAATATTAAGCACTGTAAAACAAAGTTTGTGCTAGTTTCTGCTTATTTTGATAAATAAAATAATTAATTTTTGTTCAGTAAATATACTTTCGTTAAAATGTTAATATATAAAATCTATTTTAAAATACAGAAACAAAATCTTTTTAAAAAGTAAAGATTCTGAACAATGCAATAATAACAACAAATGATATTTTATTATATGATATGAATAATAGCATGTTTTTAAATATGGTGGACACCCAACATAATATATGATATTTACCATCTGAATCTAACCATGTCAAGACAACAAATGGAAATCTATTAATTATCATCTATTAATTATCATGTTAATTATTGTGCATTTTAGCCCTAACAGCAGGGACTTTTTTACATATTCTTTCGTTATTTAAAAACTGTTGCTTTAATTATCTTAATTAGTTATTCATTTTTATTTCATTTAACAGTATTATCTCATTTGCTACTTAAATCTACAACTTTTTAAAAAACATCAAATATTAGATCAAGTAAGCACAGAATCAGCTTTGCGCTGCAGCCCGCGATCGCGTCAAGCATCAGACAAATTTGCATGTTTATCTTGAAAAGCGGATGTTTTGGAAAGTGCTACGCAATGTTTTTCTGCCATCTAGTTGTTTAGAGGGAAGTAATATCAAAGGCGCCTTTTACCGGGGGTGTCTTCACTGTAAAACACAATTTGTTGAGGCGGCTTAAAATAATTTGTTACCTAGCTGCCTTAAAATTTTGAGTTCAGTCAACTCAAAAAATTTAGTCAACTTGAAATGTTAAGTTGTACTAAGCGACAACAATTTGAGTTGACTTAAAAAATTGGTTTGTTGTTGAATTAACTCAAATATCTAAGTTGTCACTTAGTACAACTTAACGTTTCAAGTTGACTAAACTTATTTGAGTTGAAGGAACTTAAAATTTTAAGGCAGCAGGGTAACAAATAATGTCAAGTTGACTCAATTTTCAAAGTTGAGTTTTTTTTTTATATTTCTCTCAAATATTGTTCACAAATCTGTCTAAATCTGTGTTAGTGAGCACTTCCCCATTTGCCGAGATAATCCATCCACCTCACAGGCGTGGCATATCAAGATGCTGATTAGACAGCATGATTATTGCACAGGTGTGCCTTAGGCTGGCCACAATAACAGGCCACTCTAAAATGTGCAGTTTTATCACACAGCACAATGACACAGATGTTGCAAGTTTTGAGGGAGCATGCAATTGGCATGCTGACTGCAGGAATGTCCACCAGAGCTGTTGCCCATGAATTGAATGTTCATTTCTCTACCATAATCCGTCTCCAAAGGCATTTCAGAGAATTTGGCAGTACATTGAACCGGCCTCACAACCGCAGACCACGTGTAACCAAACCAGCGCACCACCTCCACATCCAGCATCTTCACCTCCAAGATCGTCTGAGACCAGCCACCCGGACAGCTGCTGCAACAATAGGTTTGCATAACCAAAGAATTTCTGCACAAACTGTCAGAAACCATCTAAGGGAAGCTCATCTGCATGCTCATCGTCCTCATCGGGGTCTCGACCTGACTCCAGTTCGTGGTCGTAACCGACTCGAGTGGGCAAATGCTCACATTTGATGGCATCTGGTACTTTGGAGAGGTGTTTTCTTCACGGATGAATCACGGTTTTCACTATACAGGGCAGATGGCAGACAGCGTGTATGGCGTCGTGTGGGTGAGCGGTTTGCTGATGTCAGCGTTGTGGATCGAGTGGCCCATGGTGGCGGTGGGGTTATGGTATGGGCAGGCGTATGTTATGGACAACGAACACAGGTGCATTTTATTGATGGCATTTTGAATGCACAGAGATACCGTGACGAGATCTTGAGGCCCATTGTTGTGCCGTTCATCCACGACCATCACCTCATGTTGCAGCATGATAATGCACGGCCCCATGTTACAAGGATCTGTACACAATTCCTGGAAGCTGAAAACATCCCAGTTCTTCATGGCCAGCATACTCACTGGATATGTCACCCATTGAGCATGTTTGGGATGCTCTGGATTGGCGTATACAACAGCGTGTTCCAGTTCCTGCCAATATTCAGCAACTTCGCACAGCCATTGAAGAGGAGTGGACCAACATTCCGCAGGCCACAATCAACAACCAGATCAACTCTATGCGAAGGAGATGTGATGCACTGCGTGAGGCAAATGGTGGTCACACCAGATACTGACTGATTTTGGACCCCCCCAATTAGGGATGCTCATTTTAACCGGTTAACCGTTAACCGACAGAAAGAATTTTGAGCGATTAATACAATCAGTTAAACGGTTTAAAAGGTCTTTTTTTTCAGTAATTCAGTAATCAAAATATTTTAAAACGTTTTCTGGATGGTTAAAATAAAATGAAATTGCATTTTTGAGAGAAAAAGATAAATCGCGTAGGTCTATAACGTTAAGTCGCATTTTATTATTACATTCAGAAAGACCTGGTGTCGACGCGAAATATTTACAATACACTATAAACATAGGCTAGGCTATTTTAGTTCCCCTCACTCCACAAAAAATCCTTTCAATTTAACAGTATTTAGAAAAGAACAAGAATGAAAAATATAAGAAGCTAGGCGACAAGCCAAAACGAAACCATTTAGGCTAAAGCGAAACTGAAACTAACATTGGGTCTCTCATACGACACAAATCCAAATGTCTCCGTATTCAAGATGTATTTGAATGCTAAAATATTGTTTGTTATGTAAACCTGGTTTTGTACTTCTCGCATTACAATATCCACATAAAAAATGTTTGGCATAATATCACGGCAGTAGGTTGATAAGGAGTAAGCAGTGTGACTTTTTTTCCCCCATATGTTTGGCTGATTGTGTGCGCGCGTGCGGCGCCGGCGCAATCACTTGATTTTTTTTCCTTCTAACAGTGGAAACGACTCTTTACAGATAATCGAAACTGTAAACGGTTCGCTGTTTGTAAAATAAAGAAACATGGGATGCTGCTTTCAGCCGTCTTCCTTTCGCGCAGCACAAAAATGAACCAAAACTCTGCATACTAGCTGCACTTTTTTTGTTCGTTTGTTTTATTAAGTAAAAATATTTATCTTATAGGCCTATTCATTCATTATATATATATATATATATATATATATATATAGCCTAGCTTTATGATGTTTTTCTCCATTCGCAGAAGCGCTGCAGGTCCATGTGAATCCTCATGTTCTGTTGTTTGCTGCTTATTGGGCATGTAAAATTAATCCCGGAAAACAAATGTTGGTATTTTACACACAGACACTTATCCTTTCTTAAATAATTAAATTCTATTTTAAAATAATCTTGTCGGTTAACGGATAATAATCTGTTAACAAGCGTCGGCTGTCGGTTAGGAAAATTAACCGAAATGAACATCCCTACCCCCAATACAGTAAAACTGCACATTTTAGAGTGGCCTTTTATTGTGGCCAGCCTAAGGCACACCTGTGCAATAATCATGCTGTCTAATCAGCATCTTGATATGCCACACCTGTGAGGTGGATGGATTATCTCGACAAAGGAGAAGTGCTCACTAACACAGATTTCAACAGATTTGTGAACAACATTTGAGAGAAATAGGCCTTTTGTGTACATAGAAAAGGTCTTAGGTCTTTGAGTTCAGCTCATGAAAAATGGGGGCTAAAAAGTGTTGCATTTATAATTTTGGTCAGTGTACATATATAAACAAAAACTTTTTTTAATTGCAATTAATCATTGCACAGCACTACAAAAAAGTTTTTGAGATAAGATAATTGTTACATTTTAAAATAAAAAGATTAATTTTTTTCATTCTGTGTATCTCAGAATTTAGATTTTTTTTTTATTTTTGCACACGCACACACACAAACATATATATATATATATATATATATATATATATAATATTATTATTATTATTATTATTATTATTTATTTATTTATTTATTTGCTTTTGCAAAAGTTGCATTTTTATATTTTTATATATTTTTTATAGATTTTTATGTTTTTTTATCTCATAGTGGATCCTTTATCATCTTATACGGGATCCTAATTCGGATTTAGGATATATACTGATCGCAGTTTGCTGAATCTGTTTAAATCACAATTTTATCATGGCATTTTTTTGAGGTATTGGCAAATATCGTATTCACTGGATAAGCGAATCATCCGACATAAGACATTCAGTGTCATTCAGTGAGTTTGAGTGTTAAATTGGTCATCTATTTTAATTCTATTTGGACAGGAGTGCTACGCAAAACTACTGTTGAGTGCAGTTAGCAGTAAACTAAATTAAGCGCAAAGAGAACACGGCGGCGTCTCAGATATGCAGAATCTTCTGTTCTTCTCCCAGGACTCAAATGCAATCAGCGGAGCTGCAGATGTAATGAATTATTCAGTCCCAAACCAAATAATTGTGTCTAGAAATCTGATTAGGGGGTGTAAAAATAGCAGCGAGATACTGGAGCGATTCTGTCGTCCATCTCCTGTGTGTACGATACTTTGGAGAGATAAATGCGAGCACCTCCAACCTCTGTCACGCTCCAGTCGCTCATTCCTGCCCACTTTCCAGCACACAAACCACCTACAGGCTTTACACGAGTAAACAGAGCGCTGCGACGCTCGCCATTCTCCTTGAAAGGCCGTTTCTTTCCCAGAGAGACTCAAGGGTGAAATCACAGCGTTTGTGCCATAAATTCTGCCTCCAAGCTGCTCGCAAGTGCTTATTGCTAAACATTTTGATTGCATCTCGGTGATTCAGCGCGCTTGAGGTCAGGCGAAATCTGCTAGTATGTAAACGCTCCATTCTCTGTGTAACGCGGTGTGGCGACGCTTTATTCTCTCTGTACATCGATACCCGTGTTCTGCGGCTCTCAGGATTTTGCATGGATTCTCTCCCTGAGGAGAAGTTTAGATGGCAGTCATTTAGAAATTCGAAGCACATTCTCTTTGTGCGAAAGCAGCCCGATGGCAGGCAAAACACACACATGGGTGGTGTTGAATGCCAAGTGAAATACAAAAGAGAATATTTGATTATTCGATGCCTGGAGCACCTGTTTTATGACAGGGCTTGTTCATATCAAAAACAGTTACTATAAAGTTGTCATCATCATTTTAATTAGAATAGGGAAGTCCACAGCTCAATATTGTTGGAGTCAGTGTCTAAATGATTCTTTTCCAGCTGAACGAACGCTTAAAACATTGACAGCCGATCAGAATCAGACTTTAAAGAGTTTGTGTGTTTAAAGCAGCAAAACTGCAGAACAGAATATTTTGAGTTAGAATTTATTTTTAGTTTGAGGGTTTTTTTTTTACTAGTTTTTATTAACATTTTAGAGCTAGAATTTTTTTCTTTTTTCTATTTTCATTTAAAGTTTCAGTAGTTTTGTTTTTCTAATTTTTTGCAATTTTTGTTTATATTTTGAATTAGAATTTATTTTTATATTTTCTGTTTTCGTTTTAAGTTTCATTGAATTAGCAGTCTTTGTAATTTTTAGTAATTGTTGTTAATATATTGGAGAACTTTTATTTTAATATTTTCTGTTTTCATTTTAATTTTAAAGTTTTAGAAATTTTGATTTTTTTTAAATATTATTTTCATATTTATTTTTATATTTTTATATTACTTTTGTTTGTATTTTTAATGAGAATTTATTTTTTATATTTCCTGTTTTCATTTTAAGTTTCAGTAATTTTTGTTTTGATTTTGTAATTTTTGATAATATTTTGAATTAGATTTTTTTTTTATATTTTTAATTTTAGTTAAAGTTTTAGTAATTTATTTTTTTTGTCATTTTTATTAGGTTTTTTTAGATATATATATATTTTTTATTGTAGTTACGTTATAATAATTTATGTATTTGTCATTTTTGTCGGTTTGGCAATATTTTAAATTGGATTTTATTTTTATATTTTCTAGTTTTTAAGTTTAAGTTTAGTTAAAGTTTCAGTAATTTTGTTGTGTTTTGTCATTTTTACTAGTTTTTGTTAATATTTTGAATTAAAGTTTATATTTATATTTTCTGTTTTCATTTTAAGTTTAAAGTTTCAATAATTTTTGCTGTCTTTGTAATTTTTACTAGTTTCTGTTAATATTTTGGATTAGATTTAATTTAAAATTTTGTTTTCATTTTAATTTATTTAATTTATCATTTGATTTTTTTTTTTTTTTTTTAAATATAATTTTTTGTTAATTTACTTTTTTTTTCCCTTTTTTAATTAATTTTGTGGTAATATTTTGAATTAGAATTTATTTGTATGTTTTCATTTTAAGTTTATTTAAAATTTCATTAAATTTGCTGTCTTACATTTTTACTAGTTTTGGTTAATATTTTGGAATTTTTTTTCTGTTTTCATTTTAGAAATGTTGTTGTGTTTGTCATTTTTATTCATTTTTTGGTAATTTTATTCTATTTTCTGTTTTCATTTAAGTTTTAGGTTTCAGTAATTTTGTTGTTTTTGTAATTTGTATTAATTTTGGTTTAAATTATTTAAATTATTTTGTTTATTTTTGAAATATTTGGCTTAATTTTTTTTAAATTGTATAGTTTCTGTTTTAATTTTAGTTACAGTTAGGCATATTTTAGTTGTATTTGGCAACTGTATTTTGTTAATATTTTGGAATAGTTTTTTTTTAGGATTTAATTAGAGTTAAATTAAAAAAAATGTTTGTATGTTTTTTTTTTATTTTAGTTCTTACACTAAACAAAAATGACAATTGGGCAAAATGGCAACTCTCTATAATAAGTTTTTTATACATGTTTGATTTCATGTAATGTTTATTGATTTTCAAATAATGATTTTTTTTTTATAAAGATAAAGAAATGAAGTCATTTGTAAAGTAATTTATTATTTAATCAAAAATATAAACATGCATTTCTATCAATAAAAACAGATTATTTTGGGCGACCTGCTCCCTGGTCCAGTGAAATGCCAAAAAGTAAAATGCGCCCAAATGCGTCCCATTACTGATAAACATCTGCTGATGATAAAACATCATAAGTGCGTTTTGAAACCTTTCAGTCTTGAGGCTCTGACTAACAAATCTCCTGACTGGAGACTGAAATCCTAGAATATTACAGATTTATTAGGCAGAATCAAAGACGAGAAACGGAGATAGGACAGCATGTGGAATCATTCATATTTCATAAGCAGCTTATAGTGTTTTGATTGTCATGCTGGTTTTGTTTTTCTGCAATAACATTTATTTTCCACTCACAGCGAGCGATTTCGTCAGCGTTTGTGTGTTTTTTTTTTTTTTGTGAGCGCAGGTTGGGAAAGCCAGCTTCTGGAAACGGGTTTCCTGGGGATCTTCCTGTGTCCGCTCTGGAGTTTGTCCCCGGTGCCGCGCCGCTGCCCGCCGTCGCTCGTTTCCATCTGGACCTTCCGCTGGCTCATAGTTCGCATCATGCTGGGTGCGGTCAGTACTCTTACATGCGCATTTATGCCTTTTCCTGCTCGCCTCCAGTCATATATGTCACAGGACGAAGGGAAAGTACATGTGCGCTGCTAACGCGCACGTTAAACGCCGTCAGACGACTTCTGTCTGGATTTTTTATGGCTTGTGTGACTGGCCCATAACTATTGTCTGCCAAAGTACGGAGGTTGCCATGTAGATGAAAATGTTTTTCCAATTAGCGCCGTAAATGAGGAGGAATGGGGAAGGCGAGCTGCACGTTCGGTTGAAGCGGGCCAAGAATATAATTGCCTTTAAGTGCTTACAACTGTAAAAACCCTGAAGCCGTTTCCCCTCAGACACACGAGGAATAAAAACGGCTCGCACGTCGAGAAATGAACGAGCTGTTTTTAATAGCATGGTAATGATTATCACTCGTTCAAGGTGTCTCCTCAGATTTGTCTGCGTTTATTGAGCTCTGATGGAAATAAAGGAGTGTCATTTGGGTCCCGTGGGACGCGGGACTCGCTCGCTCTCGGTCTCTGATTGGTTTCGTTCGCAGCGAAGGCATTAAAACTGATTGGGATTGTTGATGTTCGCCAATTAGCAGGACATTTGTTCTTGAATATGAAGTGGATTTCAGCTAGTTTACTAGCTTATATGCAGCCTTTAACAGGCAGTTTCTATAGAAGCTTGTTTTTGTCACGGGATAAAAAAAATCAAAAAGATAGTTGTGGCTTATCTCTCAATTCTGACCTTTTTTCTTGCAATTTTGACTTTATATCTCACACTTCAGATTTTTTTGGTCACAAATATACAAACTCAGTTCTGAGAAGAAAAGTCAGAATTCTGAGACAAAGGGTTTGTCCTCAAAAACTCGAATCAAAAACTCAAATTGCGAGAAAAGTAAGTTTGAGTTTATTTCTCACAATTCCTAGTTTATTTTTTAAAAAGCAATTCTTATTTTATTTCTCACAATACTGATTTTTATTTTATTTTTTTATTCATTTTTTTATTTGCTTGTATTTCTCACAATTCTTTTTCTCACATTCAAGTTTTTTTCTCTCAATTTTGAGTGTATATCTCACAATTCTGACTTTTTTTTTGTTTTTTTTTTTTTTATTTGAGTTTGTTTCTTACAGATCTGACTATTTTTGTACCAGTTCTGAGTTAATTTTTTTGCAATTCTCGGTTTATTTCTAACAATTTTGAACTTTTTTTTTTTTCTTTTAGAAATTCAGTTTATTTCTTTTATTTTGGGTTTATATCTCACAATTTAGATTTTTTTTTCTCAGAATGGCAAGTTTATTTCTCTCAGTTTTGGGGTTTATATCTCACAGTTTTTTTTTTTTTTTAAGCAAATCTGAGTATTTCTAGCAATTCTTGGTTTATTTCTCACAATTCTTCTTCTTCTTCTTCTTTTTCTTCTTTAGAAATTCTGTTTATTTCTTTCAATTTCAGTGTCAGTGTCTGACAATTCACATTTTTTTTAAGCAATTCTGAGTTCATTTCTTGCAATTCTCAGTTTATTTCTCACAATTAAGAATTTTTCTAGCAAGTTTATTTCTAAGTTTATTTCTCATCTATCTATTGTGTTTTGTTTTTTTTTTTTTTAATACAAATTCTGATCTGTTCTCACATTTTACATTTTTTTTGTTAATTTCTTTTAATTTTGGGTTTATATCACACAATTCAGAGTTTATTTCTTGCAAATCTCTCACAATTCTGATTATTTATTTATTTTAGAAATGCTGTGTTTATTTCTTTCAATTTGGGGTTTATATCTGACGATTTTTTTTTTAAAGCAATTCTGAATTTATTTCTCACAAATTATTTTTTTTCTTGCAATTCTGATTTTTTTTTTCTAGCAATTCTGAGTTTATTTCTTACAATTATGTAGGTTTTTCTTTTTCAGAAATTCTGTCTTTATATCTCACAATTTTACTTTTTTTTTTTTTTTTTTTCTCATCATAATTTTACTTCTTTTCCCTCAGAATTGTAAGTTTATTTCTCTCAATTTTGGCTATAAATCTCACAATTTTGAGTGTATATCTTGCAATTGTCCCCTTTTAAATCGCTTCTTTCTTTTATCTCAGCATTGTAAGTTTATATCTCGCAATTTTGAGGATTTTTTGAGAAAATTTGCACGTTTTTAACATTTGTAATCTTGTGGTGCAAACAGGCTTCCATACATTTTTGCTTGGTCCAGTGGTATTTTAGTGTTGTGTACTTTTATAGTTTTTATTAATATTTTTAATTAGATTTTATTTTTATATTTTCTTTTTTCACTTTATTTTAGTAATTTTGTTGTTGTTGTTTTTTGTGGCTTTTAAAAAAATTATTTTTTTTTAAAACGTCTATGTAGTTGTTATTCAGTTTTATTTATTCGTTTATTTAGTTTTAGCTGTTTTAGTACTTTGAGATCAACTAAGAGAAAATGAGAAATGTTGCCTTGGCAGCTAGCTGAAATAAAATAGGTGCTTTTTAAAGCATTAAGCAACGTTTATTATATTTCAGGTAATACACATGTTTTTCAAATGGTTTACCTATAATAACCCTGTCCTGCAGTTTCTGGATGTTTTTTCTTAACTTCCAAACATCTGTGGAGGTCTGTTACACAAGCGCTGGCTTTAATTCACCAAGTGCTTGCTTTTCGTCGTTTTAACAGTGCAATTAAATCAAAAGTGTTGTGGCAAAACATTCATTAGCGCCGACGCTTTGCAGTAATTTGCAGCTCTCGCCAAATGACCAGAGCGCTGTTTAGCATTTCACAAGTTGTTCTTTCTTCCGAGAAGCGCCGTAGGAAACGCCAGCGGTTTGTGAATGTAGTCGACTCAAGGTCTGAGCTAGAATCGGTGGCCAAGCTGTCGTTCACCATCATTTCTTTTCTTCTTTTTTCCGCTTCTCAGCAAGAGAGGTTTTTCAGCACACATCAAAGCGGCCCTCCAAACCCTTCAGACCGGAGGCTCGGGTTTCCGACTGGACTCGCGGTTCACACGATTCCCCGGGCTCCGCACATTTATTATCTGTTGAAGGGTTATTTTTGATGTCAGGAGAGATTCGTTTGCCGTTTGCCGGGAATCTTTCACTTAGCGACTGAAGTTCACACGTTCCATCAGGAGTCAAAGCGCTGGTGTTGGAAATGTTCTCAAGCGTCCCGTCCGTCTGTTCATATTCATTAGCGGCCGCCTTGAAGATTTGTTTGGAGTTTGCAGCCGTTGCTTAAAAAGTCACTAAATAAATCTGCCTAAATAAGATTGTTAATACAGACTAGATCAAGAAAAATAGTTCAGATAATCTAGAGCAGATCAGGATGATGTTATTGGATATCTGATGCCTGTCGGCTAATCTGTTATTGCCTTTAAATTTAATTAAATCTTTTTAAACCAATTGAATTAAATCTTATTTAATTGAATAATTTCATGTCATTTTTGGAATGCTGTGTCATAAAGCCATTTATTATAAACCAGTGTGCAAAATATTAAATTATTTGCAGAGTGGGTGAACTTTTACAGAAATTTCATTAAGAGATTTTCTGGATTCTTCTTGAGTTCATCTCACACAACCCAAAATTGTCTTTTGGCACCGCTAGCGTCCATAATTAGCCAAATGATTTGTGTTTTTACATGATCTTAAAGGGGCAGTTCATCCAACTAATTTTACTAAAACACAAACTAAAATGAAAAAAGATTTAAATAATGTATAATTAATTATATTATCAAACCAATTATATTAATTATATAAATATTATGTTTTATAATATATTTATATTGCTATATTGTGGTTTTTTTTTTTTTCAGTTTTAGTTGACTTATATCAAGTTCAAGCTTTTGCAAGCTGAAATTAATTCTTTTATAATACAATGTATTATACACTTTTTTTAATTTTAGTTCCTGTTTTAGTTCATTTTAATAACCCTGCTTAAAAGTAAGCGTAAAAGTAAGCTCATTATAATAAGCTATATATATATATATATATATATGTATGTATATATATGTGTACGTATATATATGTGTATGTACGTATATATATATGTGTGTATGTATGTGTATATGTGTATATATATATATATATATATATATATATATATATATATATATATATATATATATATATAATATATATATATATATATATGTATATATATATGTATATATGTGTGTATATATGTGTGTGTATATATATATATATATATATATATATATATATGTATATATATATGTATATGTTGTTTACTAAAACAGGAACTAAAATAAAAAAAAATAATGTATAATAAATTATATCATAAAATAAATGATATTAATTATATAAATTTTGTTTTATATTGTTTTATTTTTATTTTTATTTTTTTTTTGTTTTATTTACTTAATGTTGCCTAAATGTTGCTTTTGCAAGCTAAAACTAATTTATTTTATAATATAATTTATTGTACATCATTTATTTCAATTTTTTTTATTTTAGTTCCTGTTTTAGTTCAATTTAATAACCCTGCTTAAAAGTAAGCTCATTATAATAAGCAATACATTATATATGTATGTATGTATGTATGTATGTACACTACCGTTCAAAAGTTTGGGGTCAGTAAGACTTGTAATAGTCTTTAAAGAAGACTCTTATGCTCATCAAGGCTGCATTTATTTAATTAAAAATATAGAAAAAAAACCCAGTAATATTGCAAAATGTTTTTACAATATAAAATAATGTTTTTTATTTTAACATACTTTAAAATAGAATTTATTCCTGTGATGAAAAGCTGAATTTTTATCAGCTGTTACTCCAGTCTTAAGTGTCACATGATCCTTCAGAAATCATTCTAATATGCGGATTTATTATTAGAATGATCAATGTTGGATAATATCAACAGTTGTGCTGCCAAATATTTTTTGGAACCTGTGATTTTTTTTTTTCAGGATTCTTTCATGAATAACAAGTTTAAAAAGTACAGTGTTTATTCAAAATATAAATATTTTATAACAATGTAAATTATTTATTATTAACTTTTAATAAACTTTTAATTATTAACTTAATACATCCTTGGTGAATAAAAGTATTAATTTCTTAAAAAAAAAAAAAGAAACAATAAAAATGTACTGACCCCAAACTTTTGAACGGTAGTGTATATACTGCCCTCCAAAAATTTGGAAACACCCCTGGCAAAGTGTGGTTTTGGACGATATCAGCATAAATCCTTATCAGTTTTTGGTGCAAATACAGTAATGTTAGCTTGACATATCATTGAAGAGCAGCAATAATAATTTTCATTTTGATTAGATAATAATGGCAATATATACATGTCAAAGTCAGACATGCCCCTTTGCCAGCTGTGATATCTGGTTACTGGTTTAAACTTGGCCCAGGTTTTTAAAAGCTTTTTGGGTCAGCACACCTTAATAGCTTTAACGACTGATTGGCAATTAAGTTTAGAATACAGTGAATTTAGGCCCAGATTATGCAGAGCTGTAATAGCTGCTAATGCTGGATATTTTGATGAATCGAAAATGTAAGTTTTTTCTATGTATAAACTGTTTATGTAATAAAATATGTTTTCGTAGTTTGTGTTGTCCCAGATCAATGCAAAATTATGACAAACGAAAAAGGATTCATGCCAATATTATCCAAAACCCCACTTTTCTAGGGCGTTTCCAAACTTTTGGAGGGCAGTGTATATATGTTTACTAAAACAGCAATAAATTATGACAGCACTTCATTTTTGATGATGAATAAATAATCAATAAAAACCAACAAACAAACAAATAAATAAAATAAATAAAAATGTTTAGTCCGGGCCCATTTTGGTTTAGAAAACAAACATTTTTTACAATTCACTTATTTTCTAATGAGTAAGATCTCACAGTACAGAAGTAAAATGTGTTGGAAATGTAATTTCACATTTTAAGAACTCACTATTAAAACTTTATCCAAGCCACTACATCTGTTAAAGTCCATTAAAGCAAGCATTCATAAACCAGTTTTCCCCACATTTCTTCTTTAGTCACTTAAGCAGATTGCTTTATTGTCTGGGCAGCTCACTTAACATTCTAAATTGCATTTAACTGTTACATCAATCTTAAATTGTTAGTGTGTAGATATTTTGTTGTGATATTTCTCTCTCTTTTTTAACTGAGTTTGTGAATAAAAGACACATGTTGTCATACATATGTTGCAACTTATAGTTATTTATTGTGACTTACGATACTGCAG
The DNA here is from genome assembly GCA_012976165.1 of Labeo catla. Lineage (NCBI taxonomy): Eukaryota > Metazoa > Chordata > Actinopteri > Cypriniformes > Cyprinidae > Labeo > Labeo catla. Next base: position 1,939,977 of record VONZ01000052.1, on the reverse strand, counting down.
AATATGCTTTAGGGTTTCAAATGTGTTATTTTTTGTGCAAAGGAAGCATTTTCCATGCTTTTCTGGTCTGCTGAAGGCTGACATTTCCACCCTTAATAGTCTAAGTCTGTAATTGTCCAGATTTGGACGAGAATACATTTTAAATGCGGATGGTTATTATTTTTCATGCACGGATTACATAAAACAGTGCACTGCGTTCAGTTTATGTGCAGATTTGGTGTGCTTTGCTTTCGTATACCTGAGCGCCTCCTGTTTTCATGCACATTTCTACTGTTTCAGACGCTCTGTGTGTGTGTGTGTTTGACATTTCCTCTTTCGGACGGTTGGCAGGAGTTTTTGGCGTTCCTTACGGCTGTGTCAAGCATGGGCAGGAGAAACTCTCCTTGGCCTTTTTGTCTCCTGTCAGCTAAACTTTTGTAGAAGTGAATTACAGCGAACAGAAGTTAATGAGGTTTTAATTCAGCTGTAAACAAGAGCCCATCTGATTGTGTGGAAGTAACGTCTGCTCAGACTCCTGTCATATGCACCTGTGTGCTTTTACTGTAATAGTGCATACTTGGATGCTCTTGTGTATGACTGACACTGATTACTTGGAATTACTTTTTAGATTATTTGGTCAGAATTTGAAATGAGGAGAAATGGCCTTTGCTGTTACCTGATCGTTTCTGTTCTGCTCTAGATTTAAATGTTGTTGTTTTTATATAATGAATTGAAGAATTGATTGCTGTACACATCATATTCTTGAATAGATATGCAAGACCCTTGCTACAGAAACACTGTTTGTTGATTAATGGAGATAATGATTTATTTTATTTTTTGCTCATTATAATTTCTGCTTGAATATTTTTATCAGCGATGCTTTAAAGCAGTGGTGCTCAACCCTGGTCCTGAAGATCGACTTTCCTGCAGTGTTCAACTCCAACCCTGACCAAACACACCTGAAATTATTATTATAATGTGAAAATTATTATTATTTATGAAAACAGCTGAGTAGATTTTTTTTTTTCATGTTTCTTTGATAAATAGAAAATTCAGAAGAACAGCATTTATCTGAAATAGAAATATATTTTTTTTTAACATTATAAAATGTCTTTATTATTTTGATCAATTTAAAGCATCCTTGCTAAATAAAACTATATATATATAATTTTTTTTTTTTTTAATTGTTTAGTGTATAATGTTACAAAAGCATTTTATTTCAAATGCTGATGTTCGGATCTTTCTATTCATCAAAGAATCTGAAAAAAAAATCAGCATATTAGAATTATTTACTGAAGGATCATGTGACACTGAAGCCTGAAATAATGATGCTGAAAATTCAGGTTTGATCACAGGAATAAATTACATTTTACAAGATATTCAAATAGAAAGCAGTTATTCTAAATAGTAAAAATATTTCACAATATTACTTCTTTTGCTGTATTTTGGATCAAATACATGCAGGTTTGGTGAGCAGAAGAGCCTTCTTTTAAAAAACATTAAAAATTTTACTGTCCAAAAACTTGACTTGTAGAGTGTGTTATGTATTAATTTATGTATTTGGATTGATTATAAAATTCTGAATGTCTATTTAATATTATTTTGTGAATTAAAAAAAATAATAATAATAAATATATATATATATATATATATATATATCTATAAATGTATAAATGTATAAATGTATATAAATGATATAATAAATTTAGAAATAAATTATTCAAATTAAGTAAAAAAACGTTCCATCCATTTGGATTACACAGTTTTAACATGAACAAACTAATAAACTTAATGTGATGCATATTTGTCAGTCATACAGAAATGAAATGGGTCAGATTTCTGTATTAAAAAAAAAAAATATATATATATATATATATATATATATTTACATCTTTTTAAATTTTACAAATAATCATATTTTAAATTACTTGGAATGAGCATATATCCATTCATTGTGAAATCAATCAATACATGTATAAAGTATGGTTAAAATACGGTTATTTAAGAATCAAGCAAATGGGATTTACTGACAGATATGCATCACATTTTGTCACAAGTTCATTAGCTTATGTTAAATATCAAAATGGATGGACATTTTCCATACAGTATGCGGTTCAAATACATGCATCTTAAATTTTAGCTGAGAACCACTAATATAACATAAATACTGTGTAAAAATGTAAATGTCTGAAAATGTCATTATTATTCTTTTTAACAGTAAATGTGTTTATTTGTTGGATGTTTAGCCTAAGTAATACGATGATGTGAATTATGTGATTAAACCAGCAGAAACTGCAGTTTAAATGCCAAAATGACTCTTACTGATGGGAATAAACGCCTGATTCCCTTATGATTTGGATCTAGTTACCATGATTTTAATCTAATTTATTTGCAATTTCGACAAATAAGTAAATGGCATGTAAGATGTGAATTGCGATCATTAAAGCAGTGTGACGGCGGAGCTCCAGTTGGACGTCGGTCGCTCTTAAAGTTGGCTTTATTTATTGGCCAGCTGATAGGTGGGTTGAGGGTGGGAGTCAGTCATTTTCACATTAGCGCAATCACATTTTAGGGAGCGAATACTCATTCCAAGGTTCCTTATTACATTATCCTTAATGTCATAAATGCAAGAATGCACTTGATAAGCAGCGAAAGTTACTGATGCAGTCGTTTCTCCCTCTGGGATGTGAACGATGGTCTCTGGAGAATGATCTGACTGTTTCTGTGCGGATCCTCTACTAAATGTTATGCTTAACCTCAGTCTAATGTGACTTAACACGTCGCTGGCTTTCCTGGCCGATTTGGTGCGGGGAGATCCAGATCACCCCAAGTTAAGAAAAACAGCTGTCAGGAGTTAAAAATGTTTAAAATCTGCCACCAGTAATTCATCTGATTCTCTGTTTGCCTTTGCATATATGATGTAGCTCTTAAAGGGACAGCTTAGCCAAAACCAACTTACTTTCATGTGAAAATACATTACTGTTTGAAGCTTTTTAAAAACGGATTCAATTGTGGTGTATAAGCAATCATATGGAAAATGCAACTGATTGCTTTATCTTTGAAACAGCAGTATTTATTGCATCGTCCTTATTTCCATCTTTCTCTCCATCTGCCAGGGTTTGATCAAGATCAGAGGTGACCGCTGTTGGAGGGAGCTCACCTGCATGGACTACCATTATGAGGTGCGATTCATTCGTATGACATTTAAAGCTTCTTTCACAACAAATGTTTAGTTTTAATCTCTTTATAAACCCCTAGTAATGATAGAAACTTAGGAGCGCTTTGATGGACTACAGGAGTTGTGAGGTGTATTAATATCAACCGCATTTCTCTGAATATAGTAGTGTAAAGTGTGGCTTATGTAACTCCTCTCAGCCTTGTGGTCTTATTTCGGCTACTTAGGAAGAGAAAAGACTCTTTAATCTCAAAAAGTCCTGAAATAGTATCACTGGAGCGCTCAGTTGCTTTTAGACCTAACATAAGAAGGTAAATGGAGATCTTGTGTGTATAGTTAAGGGATTTTTAATGACTGTCGTGTAAACAAAACTCTGGAAGGTCCGGCGTTTGGTGAGTCACGAATCCTCAGAAATACACTCGATAATTGAAAGGTTAGATTGAAAGATTGAGATTAGATGATGTGGAGGAGAAAAGCGCTATTAATAAGATGTCATGTGATATTTCGGCTGAATGATGCATGAGGGAAATTCAAGAGGAGAAGCTGATGGATTCTACACCTGCGGCTTGGGAGAAGATTTGCTTTCCAGCAAGACGATGCTCTCAAACATGAAGCCAAAACGGCCCAGGAATGACTTGGAAACAACAATGTCATTGTCCGGGAGCAGACCTCAATCCTGTTGAGGATTCACTGGCAGACATGGACAAAGGGTTTTCATTCATGATCAGCATGCAAATTGACAGAAGTAATGAAGAATGAGGGGAAAATTGTAGTCAGATCAGGTTTATTATAGTTAACTAAACCGTTAAAAAAATACAGCTGCAAGCAGCGATTACTGGGGTTCAAGTGCTTTAAGGCATTTAAGCACATGAAAAAAGACAGCCGTTTTTTGCAAATACGTTTACCATGAAAATATTGTTTTGTAACATTCATGACTGGTATAGCGCCAGCTGTTGTCCGATCACCTTAAAACTTTGCATGCTTGTTTAGAATCACCTGCCGCATGTGCTCAGCAGGTTTCGTGAAGTTTTAAGGTTTCATTTATGTTTTATAGGATTTGGGGTAAATTCAGACAGACCCCTTTTCTAAACGACCCGTTATAGCAGGGGTGTCAAACTCAGTTCCTGCAGAGTTTTGTTCTAACCTCGCTCCAACACACATACTATGCAGTTTTCAATTAAGGCTGAAGGATTTGATTAGTTGGATCAGGTGTGTTTAATTTGGGTTGCATCTAAACTCTGCAGGGCTGCGGCCTAAAAGCTTCCCAAAGAGTCAATTTAAAAAAAATGTTTGATAATTATTGACCTACAGAGTCCAGAGAATTGTACTGCAGTGTTATTTTATTTAATTTTTTCCTAGATTGAACAAAAAACCTAGGGCTAGTTTGAAAAAGTAGGTTTTTTATATCTTCAGTCATTTAACAAACGATTTGATTGACAGCGGTGGTTCTAGAGGCAAAGTTGTTCGGAATGAGGAGTTCTGTCATATGAATATCGTGTGTATGTGTGAAAACTGCACAATATACAATCGTTTACATCCTTAAAAAAGCTCTTCTTACAGAACTTTGGAGCCACCAAGTTTCTTTCTTATCGACCTCCATTAACCGTGTCTAATAGGTGCTCAAACTTCATCGGCCAATGGCGGCCATGTTTTTTTGAGATATACATATAGGGCCCTTTGAAATTCATTTTATGTTTTTCCAAATTCCATTTTTTCCATTTTAATTTTTGCAAATTCCGTTTTTTCCTGTTTTAATTGTTCTTAACTCCTTTTTATTGGTTAAATTCAATTTTATTAATCAGAGAGCATGTCTAATTAATTAAAAGCATGATACTTATACAATTTCACATCAAATTAATGAAGGTTTAACAAAAATGACATGTTTAGGGCCCTATGAAATGTTTTATTTTTTTCTCACCAAATGTTTTATTATCAATTTCTGGGTTTTAGCATGTCTAATTATTTGAATGCCTACTTAATTTATTCAAATTTATTCTTAAAATAGCCTTATGAAAGGTTTTTTAACCTCAGAAATTCTGTTGTTGTGTATTTAAAATGTTCTGGTTATCAAATGAAGGCATAAAACATTCATTTCATTTATCTTTTAATTATTGAAAATTAAGCAAACTTTTTTTGGCAAACAAAGGGGAATTTACTATTAAAATTAAAACGTAGAAGAAATGTTGTGTGATTAAACCCTAAAAAATAATGTTTGTTTCATTTTAGTAGTATTAGTAATAGTAGTAATGTGTATCTGGCTCAATGTCTTCAAGTTTAACCAGACTTTTATTTTGACGGGTTGCCGTGTCTACCTTTACATTTCTGTGTGTATATGATATAACGCTAGTTTTCCTAAAATGGAACGGTCAAACGCTCATGATGTGACTCTCAGCCGATATTGTTCATGTATTTATGTCCTCATTTAGTGAGACGACAGGAGCTGAAATCACCACGTGCGCTTCAGTGTGTGTAGTAAACAAAACCACTCGTCTGCTCCATTCATTAAAACAGAGACATGCAGAACATGCAGGATTCACATTTAAATAGTATTTATGCGGCATAATATTTACAGATACTAGTCCATGTTGCGGTTTGATTTAAGTGTAATGACCTACTTTTGATTCATTCATTCAAACAATTCCGTGACATTCCGCGTTATTCAGTAAATTCCGTTTTTTTTGACTGGATTCCGCGATTCCGTCCGCGTTTTTCACATCGCGGAAATCATAGGGCCCTACATATATGTGACCCTGGACCACAAAACCAGCCTTAAGTCGCTGGGGTAAAAAGGTCTATCTTGCCTTGAAAAGTCTTAAATCGCCCTTGCACAAATGTCTTAAATTGAAACAGACAGTCTTAATTTCATAAAGTCATGGCATTTAATATTGTATCCACTGGAAAAAAAAAACAAAAAAACAATAACTTCCACAGTATTTTTTTCTTGCTTTCCAACACAAATGTCTAAACATCTTTAAATCAAGGTTATTTAAGATGCAAAATGACATATGATATTAAGTCTTGTTTTCTGATAAATTAAACAAAATGAAGTGAGTTTATGCTTTAAATAAAAGAATATGTCAGTGTTGTGAGAAAACATGTTTTCCCTTTGAATTAATTGAGATTTCTTGTCTTCTGATGTCATGTCTTTTTTCGAAGTAAATTTACGCTGATTTAAGAATTGTTTTTGACAGAAATACCGTGTGCTTCCTATAGACAATTACATTTTGATGTTTAATTTTGGGGTGAACTGTCCCTTTAAGTGCCTTGCTTAAGGCGGGATTTGAACCTGCAACCTTTTTTTGGTTACAAGCCCAGATCTGTAACCACTAGCTAAACCACCCACGTCACTGTCTTCAGATGTGGTTGTAAGTTGCACTTGAGCAGCTCCACAATAGACCAGATTAGGAAGAGGTGTACGTTTTCTTCATCTCGTTTTGAAGAATTTGCTTTTTGTAATCAATTTAATAAAAACTAAAAAACAGATAATAAAAATGACAAAAATGACTCAACATTTAACTAAAATTTAAATGAAATGAAAAGTATAAAGATAAGAATTAATTCAAAATATGAAATGAAACTAAAACCGTACTAAACCAAACAGCATTTTAAAAAAGGTCTTGTTTTAATCAAAATTAAGTGGGATTTCGCTTTGGGAATTGGGAATCAGGAATTGGGAATTCTGTGGCAGTGGGGTAAAAAAAAAAAAACAATTCAAAGAGAAACAAGATTTTTTTTTCTGTCTCCATTGGCAGAGATTTTTTTCTTTTTTTAAGCAAGAACTTGCTTTGATTATTGATTTCAGAAATAAGCTTTCAAGTAATTTAATACCTAATTACCTAAATACCTTCTTAAGTCTTTTTTTCTAATGTGAATTCGTTTTGATATAAGAATGTTTCGATATTTGTACTGGAAAACAAGTCAAAAATACTGAGTAAGAAAATCACTTTTTGCAGTGTCAAAATACCAACATTTTATACCAACATTTGATTAAAATCAAAAACTAAAGCTTAAAGCAAAAAACACAATGTTGTCTAATTTAGCATTGATATCACAAATAACATTTTTTTTTTTTTTTTTTGCTTGAGTAAATGGTATTCATGAAAGTCCAGTGTCATTAAGATCTCGGCTGACCACAATTAAACAGGTTTCTTAGAGTAAGTTGCATAACACTTGCATATAATAATACACTTGCAAGATAATAGCATGAGATGTGGCTCAACGGTTAAAGTCGTTCTGAATGAGCTGTGGCTGTAGGGATGGTGTTATAAAAGCAGTGAATTGTTCTGCATGGACAATACGAGTGTGTATAAACAGTACAATAAAACCTTTATTTCAGCGTAACAAGGGAAATCCTGTACAGCAAGCACTATATGCTTATATGTGAATTGGCCGTGTGTGGCATTCCCGGTCAGCGGAGGTTAATGGCGGTCAGACAGCGTGTGTCCACCTCACATGGGCTCAGGGATAATTAAGGTCTTATTCCTGAGGGGGTTTTTCCCTACTGTTGTTTTTAATGCTCAGCTGAATTTTGCTTTTATCAATGGCTTGCCGTTCGTGTAAGTGGATTAAACTAAGCACTTAATGGAGGAAGTTTTCCTGGTTTTACCTTTCAGTGCCACGCTGCAATCAGCAGACCGATAGTGCCGATGACATCCTTTAAACAAATAATGAAATGATGAGGAAAAAAAAAAATTATATTATATATTATAGAAAAAAAATAATAACCAAAACATGTTTTTTGTGTGTTTTGATTACAATTGCAAAAACATTTCATGTTACAAGTTTTTTAAAAATATTGTTCACATATGAAAATGCACTGTAGAACAAGACAAAAGAATTTATGTTCTCTAGACATTTTGATGCAATCTAATTAAATATGCACAAATGCGCATAATTTTTTAGAACATAAATCTGAAATCTCAAAATTTCAAAGTTCAAAATTCTTCTAATGTTTATTTTAATACACTTTTATCTATTCACGTCTATAGACTTCAGTTGGAATCTGTATCTTTAAATGCCAAAATGAGTTTTTTCTCCACTTCAGCAGCACTTACATTCACCAAATTTTAGAGTTTTATTCCTGTCTATATTCTGAAGATTTTTATAGAAGGGATTTTGGCTTTCTCTTTTTATTACCCCATAGATGAGAAAATAGTGTCAACAGGCAGAAAAAATACATTTTTACCATGCTTTTAGGAATAAAACACTGTATAAAACCAAGTGAACGTTATATCAACAAACCCTTCAGTAAAAACATTCAGAATATTGATATTAATAAAACTCCTAAATTTAGTCCATGTAATTGCTGTTGAAGTGGAGAAACAAACTCATTTTGAGAAAACGGCCTTTAAAGATTTGTACTGGAATTGAAATCTACAGACGCAAATTGTTGAAATTTGTTCAACAGTTAAAAGTGTTTTTTTTGTCATTATTCTCAAACCACACTTTATTAAAAGCCAAATAGCCCAAAATCTCAAAATTAACAAGTGCATGGAAAAAATGTTTTTGCTGGTCTGTCTTGCCTTAAAGTCTTAAATCACCCTTGCACAAATGTCTTAAATTAAAGCAGACAATCTTAATTTCATAAAGTCATGGCATTTAATATTGTATCCACTGACAAAAAAAAAAAAAGAATAACTTCCACAGTATTTTTTTCTTGCTTTCCAACACAGATGTCTAAACATCTTTAAATCAAGGTTATTTAAGATGCAAAATGACAGGATATTAAGTCTTGTTTTCTGATAAATTAACCAAAATGAAGTGAGTTTATGCTTTAAATAAAAGAATATGTCAGGGTTGTGAGAAAACATGTTTTCCCTTTGAATTAATTGAGATTTCTTGTTTTAATCTCAAACTCATTTAATTTTAAACCAAGTCTTCTGATGTCATGTCGTTTCTTGAAGTAAATTTACGCTGATTTGAGAATTTTTTTTGACAGGAATACTGTGTGCTTCCTGTAGACAATTACATTTTGATGTTTCATTTTGGGGTGAACTGTTCCTTTAAGTGCCTTGCTTAGGGCGGGATTTGAACCTGCAACCTTTTTTTGGTTACCAGCCCAGATCCATAACCACTAGCTAAACCACCCACGTCACTGTCTTCAGATGTGGTTGTAACTTGCACTTGAGCAGCTCCACAATAGACAGGACTAGGAAGAGCCGCGCGTTTTCTTCGTCTCGTTTTGAAGAATTCGCTTTTTGTTTTGCCCTGTGAAGCTTCGTTAGCGTCTTGAGTTTGATTACGCTGAGGGCAAAGGCAGAGGTTTTGGAAGAGCATTTGGTGCTCTATTTACTATCCCCTCACCATGGAAAAATGAAAACAGAACGTGTATCATTTCCAGATTGAAGTGGAGTCATTGCAACGGTTTGAAAATGACTTTCTCGCTTGGTCCCTTTTTCCCCAAACACACCGAAAAACACTGTAAGGCAGCAGAACACAACCGTGAATCATTGGAGACCAAGCGGTCCGTGTGTGTGTGTATGTGTGTCTGTTTTGAAGGTCAGTAAAAACAATAAAAGCCAGTCATTCTATCAGTCTGAATCATATTATTCCATTACTGGACATCTATTATCAAGACCTGCCAATTCCCTGATTGACTGGAAAAAATTATGATTTGAATGTCACTTGTGCACTTACTGATAATATCTATCTATCTATCTACCTATCTATCTATTGGTCTATCGGTCTATCAGTCTATCAGTCTATTGGTCTGTTGGTCAAATTGCTGTATACAGTATATAGAGATGGCTATACATGTCCTGGCTGAATAAAAGTATTAATTTCTTAAAAAAAACTACTGACCCCAAACTTTAGAATGGTTGTGTATATTGCAAAAGACTTAATAATATAATAATAGTAATAATTTCATATTAATTTATTATTATTAACATATCTAAATCCATCTGACGATTTCTTTAAAATTAGCATTTCTTTCTGGCTACTTTGTATAGGTTTCTATGTGTGTGTGTGTGGTATATATATATATATATATATATATGTGTGTGTGTGTGTGTGTGTGTGTGTGTGTGTGTGTGTGTGTGTAATCACATTATGGGGGCCAAAATGTCCCCACAAGGATAGTAATACCAGTAAATTTTGACCTTGTGGGGACATTTTTTAGGTCCCCATGAGAAAACAGGCTTATAAATCATGCAGAATGAGTTTTTTTGAGAAGGTAAAAATGTTCCCAGTCTCCTGTGAGGGCTAGGTTTAGGTTTAGGGTAGGTGTAGGGTGATGGAAAATATGATTTGTACAGTATAAAAACCATTACGCTTATGGAATATCCCCATAAAACATGGAAACACAACGTGTGTGTGTGTACATATCGAAAAGTATCGAAATGGATACAAGTCTAAATATTTTATACATAGTCTAAATATAAAATATATAAAAATGGTGTGTATATATATATATATATAATGCAAAATATAAAAACATGAAATGGTGTATATGTGGGTTGTTGACATGGCGTAATGTTTCCACTGTCCCACAAGGTAAAAATGAATATAATTAATATTGTTGTTATTTAAAATGCATGTGTTATTTGCTCTTTTTTTTTTTTAAACCAAATCTCAAAATTGTCTTATGGTGTGACTGTCTCAAGCATGGTTCAATAAATTACAACTTTTATAAATTAAAATCAAAAGCATAAAAATGTTAATAAAAATCTCTCCGTTGTAACTGTACAAGTGTCTGTTTTAGTAAATAACAACCTTTTTTTTTCTCATCCATATATTTCTGAAAGTGTAGGAACTTGATACATTTTGTCTCTGAAAACCATGTCCTCTGGTGTGACACCATATCCTGATTTTAAATCAGACAATTCCAGAGAAAATTCTTAATTAGTTGAAGGATCCCATTCATGATCCTGTTACCGAAGCTCCCTGTCAAGCCCATGACGTGTGCACATGGTCAGTTGATCTAATATTTAACCTTTTTGGATCCACTACAAAAGTGTTACATTTTGTTGTCCGTTGGTGTGACACCAGTAAATTATATTTTTTATTTAAAAACTCTGTTAAACTACATAATCATGGAAAATTATGCAAATGTGTCTCGCTAAAAGCTAATGACAGGTTAGCTCAGAATAGCGTCATTAATTGACACAAAAGGCTGAAATGTCCTTTGGTGTGACAGAAAATGTCCTCCGGTGTGACGTCTGTACTGCACTTTGTTTTTGAACCAGAAATAATTGGGGGCGAGTGGAATAGAGAGGACATGGAAAATACAGACAGAAAATTAACTGGGATGTACCAGAAGGGAGGAGATCCTAGGAGAACGATGCAGAAAGTAAATACAATCAAAATGATGCCTTAAAAAGAGTAGCCATATAGTTTTAAAAAAAATTCATTCCCATCTTAATGAATATAGTTTTAATCATATATCAATAGTATTTAGCTGTATCATACATATCAATCATATTTTGCTGTGCCGCACAGCTAAGAGTTTCAGTAACATGCCGATTGACTACGAGGCTAAATTTTGTTGATGAACATAATTTTGTTTTATTGAAAAAAACAAAAACAAAACATTGATATTGTTTGTATCAAAATTAAACTTACTTTCTCATTTGACATGTTCAAAATGAAATAGAAATACTTTAATAATTACAATTTCTGTCCTTTAGTGTGACCTAATGTCCTATGGTGTGACACATACTGTACCACAGATTTGTTTTTATCTCAAAATATCTTAAAAAAACAGTTGAGTATTGCAATAGAGAAGAAAGAAATATATCTCGTCTTAAAATGGTTTAATTTTCAGCAGTTTTGAACAGATGATAGCAAAGGTTGTCTTGAAATTATCCAACAAGTCATGGGGAAAAAAATGATGTTAATTATAATTTCATATTATAATGGAAATAACTATATGAAAATAAGTGTAATAAATCTCTCTCATGCTATCTGTAAATTGTTTTTTTTCTTAATTTTTGCTGTCACAGCATAAAACAAATTTATGGTACAATTTAAGTTAAGAACCCTTTATAGTTTCTCAAAGATCAGACTTCAGACTACATAAATATATGCATTTCTTCAAGAATGGTAATTTATATAAAAAAGCACTTTTTACTGCCTATTTGTCAACTACCCATATATAATGCAAAATAGTTATATATAGATGCATATTAATTATGTAAAGTTTGTTTATATATGTATTTATATATTTAGACATTTTTATATTTATACATATAAATATGCACAAAAATAACATACATGTATAATAGGCCATTTTTGTGTTCCTCGTATTGTTTTTGTGTGGCCCACGGCGCAGGTTTGTGGTGGTGTTTCGGCTTAAAAAAAAATAACGAGTCTTAAAACGCTAATGTATCAAACACGCACAGGAATTTACCGGTTGACTTGAGTTAACAGTGTATGGAACTAATTTGCGCTCCTGTTTTAGGGCTACAACCGAACATTGTAATAAGCCTGAGGATTTATGTCCATATGAAACCAGGCTGCTCCCTAATTACAACACGACTGCTTTTTCAATCATAACTTTGCACGTTAACTGTAGTTGTGGCGATCAGCCAGCGTGTGTTTGAATGCATGCACCAGAGTTTTTATGATAGTGAATCAGTTTTGGTGGCATCCTCGCAAACGTAGGGATTCATGAGTTCATTGCTCTTTTCTGTTTCTTGGGTCTGTCTTCTTTGACCTTGTTGCTCAACCAGACCTCCTCCCTGGCCCGTGTCCCATACCTCTTGTTTTTAATTTCTGAATGCTATATTACAGCGACTGGGCAGAGCCCCCGATTTTTTTCCATTTCACTTCTGTTTTTCAGTTTGGCAAGCTCACAGGAAGTGATGACGAATTATATTGTATTAATCCCATAAGGGAGTCCCCAGTTCATTATTATTATTATTTTTTTTGCTATGCTAAGCTCAAGTTTTTTTTAATTCTCATAGGAGCTTTAACAGGTATAAGGCCTTGCAGAGTTATGTTTTATTAGCTCAAATCCTTGTTTATGCACGATCCAGCAGATACCTTGGAAGCGGAGTAGTAATGTAATATGTTTAATATAATACGTTTAAATGAATTGCCATTTAGAAGTCAGTGTTTTCAAAGCAAATCTTAGCGGAGCAGTCACAATGGCTGTCTTTCCAGGAAGCGTTTTGCAAGTGCTTTGGCCTTTAGCACAGTGCTGTAGCTAGAATATGATCTCAGTGAGTCTCCACCGCTGCCTCATTCACGCTGCTGCTGCGTTTTGATTAAACTTTCGTTCTTTTGTTTCATCAGCATTTATGCATTTGGCAGATGCTTTTATCCAAAGGGACTTGCACTGCATTGAAACATTTCCTGGTAATCGAACTGTTGACAATAGCTTTTTTTTTTTTTTCCAAAAAACAAGACTTCTTATTTTATGTTATTATATTATTTATAAATAAAAAATGAGAAATGTTGTGCAACTAGCTTGTTTTTTATTTATTATTTATTTTATTTTATTTTATTTTATTGCGGTTAAAATTAATTTTATTCTAAGTAAGGGAAATGTTTTTTTATGGTTTTAGTTTACAATAATAAATATTTAAAAAATACTAATCATTAAAATATAAATCTAAAAATGTATAAAAAATTAAATGCGTTTTTGCTGAAGAAAAAAAAAACTGCCAGTCTGCCAAAATACTAATACTTTTAATACTTTAAATTATTATTATTATTATTATTATATAAATAATATTTATTATGTTATTATTTATTTATATTATTATTATGTTAACAACAACAACAACAATAATTGTTTTATTATTATTATTATTATTTATAATTTCCTTTTTTCATTATTGATAAGTATTAAAAGTATCAGTATTTTTGTATTGTTTTCCAGTACAATCATCTAAACAATCTTAAATCAAGATATATTTACTGCAGATGCAAAACAACAAAATAAGACGTCTTTTTTCTGTTTAAAAAAAAGCCAGATTTTTAAAAAAAATTCAGCAAAAACTCATTTAATTTTTATACATTTTTAGATTTATATTTTAATGATTATCCTTTCTAAAAAGTCTATTATTGCAAACTAAAACCATAAAAAACATTTCCCTTACTTAGAATAAAATGAATTTTAATCGCAATAAATAAATTAAAGCTAGTTTCACAACATGATAAAAAATATTAATAATAATAATAGTAATAAGAAGTTGTGAAACGCAAATTAGTTTTTTGTTAACATATTATATATGTTTATACTGTGCATATTTATTATGTATAAATAAACACACAGAGTATATAATATGAAAATATTAACATGAATTTCAATGTATATGTTTATATTCATATAATTGATATCGTATATAAATATTTTTAATATATGAACAACATATTTTTCTTAAATATATACATGCATGTGTGTATATTTATATATACATAATAAGTACACACACACATATATTATGTAAACAAAAACTTTTGTTTTAACCGTAATTAATTGTTTGACAGCACTAATGTGTGTGTATATTTATATATATATATATATATATGTATATTATAATACATACATATATAAATATAACGTTTTATATATATATATATATATATATATTAGTTTTTTAACTAATATATATAAACTTACCTTAAGCCTTAACTCTTAGAATATGTCCAAAAAAAATTTTTAATGCAAAAATTGCATTAACTTTTACTTTATTCTCCACATTATACATGCAAATTGGTTGAAACCAACCTGAAATATGCACATTTTTGCATTGTCCAAAAGTCTAATACTAATAGCTGGCTGACCGTTGCATAACTACTCCTATATCCGGGTTCGAACCCCTCGAGTGTTGGATGACTTCCTCCACAACCCCATGACTTCAGCAGTCAGAGGCCGCCGCAGGCGCCAGTCCACACACTATGGCCATTCACGCTGCCCAAACATGGCGCACGGCATGCTGGGAAGGGCAAGCGGCGGGTGAGAGGGCCACTGTCTTCATGTTTATTCACTGAAGGCAGCAGACATGGCTTTAGTTTGGTTATTTAAGGTAGTTTTCCTCCGAGGCATGGCTTATGATGGAGGAAAAGCTGAGTGTGTCGTGGATGTGTCGTTCTGAAAGACGTTACAGACGCCTCTGTTTGCTTTGTGGCAACGTGAACACTCCATCTCTTCACGTTTATCTTAATTATCACATCGCCAACAGCAAACAGAGAGAAATACCGTGATATTAATGGTGTAAATGAAATAAACAGACTATTTTGGGCGTTCATTAACATTTTTGCACTTTTTTTTGAAGACTTGGCAGAGCTGTTTGTCATAGATATGAGTTTATTTAGCTTATGCAGATTGCTATCAGATTGGTATCATTCAGGTTAATCTGGTCAAACACACCTGTCTTGACCTCGGGGTGAAGCTGCTTCACACACACACACACACACACACACACAGAGTGGTTATTAAGTTCTGCCACCTGGATGCGGTGAGTCGATGATTAGTGTCATACGCCTTCCGTCAGACGCGAGCTCCATTTACTTAACTACGCCTCATTTGCTGCCACAACTGAGCTCAAAATTGGCTCTAAAAACTGTTAAAATCAGCCGAGGGTTTGAGCTGAAAGCTCATGGGCTTTTTTAAGCAACACTCAAAAAGCTTTAAAATCATGCTTGGGTTTGAGCAAAAGAGCTCTGGGACTTTTTAAGCAGCATTTAGAAGTTATGATTTTACTGTGTCTACTGATGCTATAAATGTGCTTTACAGTTTCGTCCAAATCAAATATTTTTTTCCCTTCATAATAGTGTTAGTATGGGATAAATGTGGGTTTTTAGGGGATAATGGGACTTTTTTTTGGAGCAGGTAGCCCTATTGAAGATAGGTTGTTGATATGTTTTGGTATGTCATCAATATATACACGTGCATATATATTGTAAAATATATAAAATAAAAATTAATGCTATATGTAATTCTGATTATGATATATATTTTTAACTTTGATTTACTTACAAAATAAAATTACATTACAAAATTACATTATTAAATGTAAATATACACATGCTGCATAATTACTATCATTAGTACTAGCAAACAAATAGCGATGTGTTTCACTGTATTATATTATATAGTATATAATACTATTTAGAAATAAAAATGGTTTATTATTTTCTAATATATTTTATTTATAAATATTAAATATAGTATTAATTTTTAATAATATGTCATTTTGTAATTACATATATGTAAAATAATTCATACTATATTCATATTTATAAGCATTTATTATTTTATAACTATAGATTTTATATATTAATATTAAATATATTATAAATTTTTTATATATATTATTTAGATTTAAATATATGTAACATTATAATTCTTATATATTATATATACATATATATAATTAAGATACAATATATATATATATTATTTCACATTAATTCATATTAAATATATGTTACATATATTACAGGTTTTTAGATTTATTTGCTTTGAAATATATTATTAAAGTACTATATATATATATATATATATATATATATATATATATATATATATATATATATATATATTATATATATATATATATTTTTTTTTTTTTTCAAAATTTTGTGTAATATATATTATTTCATTGTCATGCTAATTCATATATAGTGTGGTACATATATTACATATTTGTAGTTTTATTTACTTATTGCATATTAAATATAGTATTAATGTTGAATTATATGTATTATTTTATTATTTCATATTAATTCATATTATATATATTTTTGGTTTTATTTACTTATATATATTATGAAATTATATTATTATATGTACATATGTATTTTCAAACAAATTGTGATGTAATATACTATATAAATAATTACATAAATATTAAATTATACATATATTAATATAATATATAATAAAATTATATATAAATTAATTATAAAATTATATAAATGTAACTATATTCATACACACAGGTATATTATATTTTTTCTATTCTATTCACGTAGATATATATACATATATATGTATATGTATGTATAATTTTTCAAATACTATATAGAAAATAATAATTCATATTATATATTACATATTCTATGTATTATAGATTGTGTTTATTGAATGTGTGTGTATATATATATATATATATATATATATATATATATCACACAATACTAAACATACATAGACATAATTAGTATAATTAATATGAACAAACATTCTGATTATATATAATTGCATATTTAATTTTTTTTACATATATTACAATACAGTACAATATAATATATTCTCTGCTGAGTATGTAGGGAGTGAACACTCTGTGGTGGTCTAATGCTCATAAGGCATCTTGAATGCTACGCTGCAAACTAAACCCTCATTGTCTGTGTCTTGTTTCTGTCAGACCCAGCCGGTCCCGAACCCCATCTCCTACTACTTGCATCGTTCGCCGTGGTGGTTTCATCGCTTCGAAACTCTCAGCAATCACTTCATCGAGCTCGTCGTGCCCTTCTTCACTTTCATGGGCCGGCGGATGTGCATGGTGAACGGAGTCCTGCAGATCCTCTTCCAGGCACGTTTCAGGACTTACTGTTCCCTCTTATAATCACAAGTGTAAAAGCTGCCATTTCATATTTTGCAGATCATTTCAGGGCAGTTTCAGTCACAGCTTTGTTGCCATCTAGTGGCGTCACTGAGTCATTTTCTTACAGGAGTTGCTCAACCAAAAATGACAGTTCACTCTCTTGTTATTTGCAGTGTCATTTCCTCATAACATCCTAACGTGTGTTTGTGTGTATTTTCTAACAGGTAGTTCTAATCATTAGTGGGAATCTGAGTTTTCTGAACTGGCTGACTATAGTTCCCAGTCTGGCCTGTTTTGATGACGCTGCTTTGGCGTTTCTCTTCCGCCGTTCTGGACGAGTCAGACAAACTTTACTGCAGATTCAGACTGAAGAGGCTTCAGGACTCAAACCTCCGCCCTCTAAAGGTCTCTATATGCTTTACTTACATGCACAGTTATTGAATTATGTGTTTGGCTTTGCATAGTGTTTAATAATATTAAATAACAAGGTATTGCTGACTGAAAACGTTATTTGAAAAAAAGCTGAAATGGAGTAAAATATAGATATTAGATGAAAAACTTTAAATTAGAAATGTGGCCTTCGCTGTAAAAATGTTGTTTCGAAACTGTAGATAAAACAAACATTATTAGAGTACATTTTACGAGAAAATGCTTTCAGTGTTTCTAATTTTAGTCTTTCTTCTTCAGTGTGTTTTTCATTGTTGGCAAATAACTGAAAGTTGGAAACTGGAAATAAATAAAAACTCAAACCTAACTAAAACTTAAAAAAAGCACATGAAATTAGTAAAACATTGAAGTTACATTTAAATGAAATCTTAAAAATAAAAACAATTTCAAAATATTGATAAAAACTATAATAGTATATAATTAATACTAAAATATTTTTGTTTGATATTGCGTAATAAGCATACAAATGCATTGCACACATTTTGAGTAAAATATATTTAATACGCTTATAAACTTTTTGATCAAAGAGATTCGAAGGGATTAGTCCAGTGGACATTAGGTCAATGATCCATTTATTAAAAAAATCATTAGAAATGCATTTTATACATGCATTATACATGCACAGTGGTGTTTTCTAGTAAATGCATGTATAAAATGCATTTTTAATGATTTTAGATGGCAACAAAGTCATTTTTAATGACTGTTATGAGGCATTAACATTTATTTTGATATTTTTACAGTGAGACCATAAAGTTAGTACAGGTTGTGCAATGTCATGTGGTGCAACTCACTAAAAACGTAATGCTATTTTGAATTAATAGTTATTGATATCTTTAAATAAGTACTTTTTAACTTTAAAAAAAATATTTAAAATATTGAAAAAATTTTTTGAAAATAATGATTTAGATGTGTGCACATATATTTAAAATGTAAGGAAAATATGTAGTTTTTACATGATGGTTACACCACATGACATTTTTCAAGCTATAAGCTAAATGTTTATAAAAGCTATAAACAGTTTTATAACCATATTTATAACCAACAGGAATATAGAAGTACAATTAAGAACATGATGAGTATTTAAAGTGAAATTTTAAAGGATTTATCCTTTTGTTTATAGCAGACACTCATTGTGGGTCATTGACCCAGTTTCCAAAACAAACAAACTAAGCTATTATTTATGTAATTACCTATTTCAGTTCTAATGAGTGCACATGGATGCAGGAGTTGAAGTGTGGCATGTGTGTCTTTGCATTATTTTTATTTTCAGTATTAAATTATATTTTTTACATACACTAGTGCAAAACTTTGTGGTTTTCAATGAGAAATTTTTAATGTTTTTGAAAAAAGCCTTTTCTGCTCATTAAGGCTGCATTTATTTGACCAAAAATCTAACAAAAATTGTGAAATATTATTACAATTTCAAGTATCTGTTTTCTATATGAATATCTTGTAAAATGTAATTTATTGCTGTGATTAAAGCTGAATTTTCAGCATCATTACTCCCGTCTTCAGTGTCACATGATCCTTCAGAAATCATTCTAATATGCTGATTTACTGCTCAAGAAACATCTCTGATTATCATCAATGTTGAAAATAGTTGTGTTGCTTCAGTATTTTGTTGAAACTAATACATTTAATTATTGTAGGATTCTTTGATGAATAGAAAGTTCGAAAGAACAGCATTTAATTGAAATGGAAATCTTTTGTAACATTATAAATGTCTTTTTCTGTCACTTTTGATCAATTTAATGCATCCTTTGCTGACGGCAGTGTATGTTTTATAATCTTGGTTCAGATGGAATCCATCACCCTGTCGCTGACTGTTTTTTCTCTGTTTGTCTCTCTGCTCAGGTATGTTGATCAGGCGTGTACTGAATGTGTCCCTGGGGATTCTGATAGCGTATCTGAGCGTCCCGGTGGTGTTGAACCTGCTGAGCTCCAGACAGGTGATGAACACTTCATTTGATCCCCTGCGGATCGTCAACACGTACGGAGCCTTCGGCAGGTACCGCATCCATCTCTGTCTGAAAGTCACATTTCTAAACGTCTGCTCTATATAAAGATCGCCAGTAACCAGCAGATGGCAGAGCTGGTGCACATCTAACCGGCTCACGTGTGTCTCTGACGGCAGTGTCACTAAGGAGCGGACGGAGGTGGTGTTTCAGGGCACGCTGAGCGTCAATCACACTGGAGAGGATGTGGTATGGGAGGAGTACGAGTTCCTGTGTAAACCTGGAGCTCTAGACAGGAGACCGTGCCTCATCTCGCCGTATCACTACAGACTGGACTGGCTCATGTGGTTCGCTGCGTTTCAGGTTAAAGAGAGAGAGGAAATGCTCTGATTTTATCAGAAAATAAGCTGCAACTGGTCAAAATTGCATTGTTTATGGAGAAAAGTTGCATCAGTGTAGCTGTAGGGCACATTTTATTATGTGAAATACCAGCAAATTAAACAGAATGAAACACTATAAACATGTATTTTATCCTAAATCCTTAAAATTTAATGGTATTCAGAACAGAACAAAAATGAAAAATGTAAGTAGAAAACACACTGGCATTTCATTATAAACAACATTTATCATAAACGTTCACTCAAAAATAAACATTTGCTGAAAATGTCCTCACCCTCAGGCCATCCAAGATGTGGATGAGTTTGTTTCTTCATCAGAATTGGAGAAATGTAGCACTGCATCACTTGCTCAGCATTGGATCCTCTGCAGTGAATGGGTGCCGTCAGAATGAGAGTCCAAACCGCTGATAAAAACATCACAATAATCCACAAGTAACCCACACCACTCCAGTCCATCAGTTACCATCTTGAGAACACAAAAAACAAATCCATCAAGACATTTTTAAGAATTAAGTCTACTACGAGAATAAAGTCGAAATATTTCGAGAATAAAGTCGAACTATTATGACAATAAAGTCAAAATATTATGAGAATAAAGTTGAAATATTTTGAGAATAAAGTCTAAATATTACGAGAGTAAAGTTGAAATATTGTAAGAGAAAAGTCAAAATATTTCGTGAGTAAAGTCAAAATTACAAGAATAAAGTTGAAATGTTACGAGAATAAAGTTGAAATATTTCAAGAGTAAAGTTGAACTATTACAAGAGTAAAGTCTAAATATTTTGAGAGTGAAGTCGAAATTATGAAAATAAAGTCCAACTATTTCGAGAATAAAGAATAAAGTTGAACTACTATGAGAGTAAAGTCAAAATATTTGGAGAGTAAAGTTGAAATGACAATAATGAAGTCGTAATACTACGAGAATAAAGTCGAACTATTACAAGAGTGAAATCAAAATATTGTGAGAATAAAGTTGAAATTACAAGAATAAAGTCAAAATATTATGAGAATAAAGAATAAATTTTGACCTTATTCTCGTAGTATTTCAACTTTATTCTCGTAATTTCGACTTTATTCTCAAAATATTATGACTTTATTCTCACATAATCTTAGATTTTTTTTTTTTTGTTTTGTTTTTTAATGTGGCACTAAGGCCATGTCCACACTAATACGTTTTTGTTTGAAAACGCATCTTTTTCTCTCCGTTTTGGCCTTCCGTCTACACTGAGACGGCATTTTTGGTCAAGGAAAACGGAGCTTTTTGAAAACGATGATGCATGTTTAGTCATGTGACGCATGTTGTACCAATAGATATCCATGTTTATACCGGTAATTGTGGCTTTTATGTGCTATTCACTTTTTTTACACTGCTGCTAAAGATATATTTGTACACTCTTCATATTACAGTCCTAAAAAGATGACAGAAACTGTACTCACAGTTGCTATCCTGACTCCTGCAGCTAAACGTGAGGGCAGCTGCTTTTTAGATCAAACATGAGAGCGTGCGACATGGGCGCGTTAGTGAATGATGAGATATTTCTGTAAATAAAATGATCCTGCCAAGAACTGCGTAAAAACGTATTATGTCTCTTCCGTCTGTATCGTCTCAGTGAGTTTTTACACATGCGCAGTATGGCCAATTTAACGTTTTCCTACGTTTCAGTGTGGATGAAAAACTTTTGGAAAACGCTTGAAAACGCTAGTGTGGACGGAGAGCGTTTTAAAACGAAAACTCAGTTTTCGAATGTGTCCGGATTAATGCAGATGTAGCCTAAAACGCCGTCATAATAATCCATAATAATGCTTCCTCCACTGAAAATCAGGAGGTCTGAATCAGGAGAGAAATCTGCACAGATCAAGCACCGTTTACAAGCCAAAACTGTCTAAAACAGCTCTAAACAAATATGCTGGTGGATTTTGATGCGAGACACAACAGAAGATGGACTTTTTCACTGGAGAAAGTGTTATTATACTTTTTGGCTTTTTTAAGATGTTAACCGATGGACTGGATTGGTGTGGATTACTTGTGGATTATTGTGATGTCTTTATCAGCTGTTTGGACTCTCAATCTGACGGCACCCATTCACTGCAGAGGATCCATTGGTGAGCAAGTGATGCAATGCTACATTTCTCCAATTCTGATGAAGAAATAAACTCGTCTAGATTGTGGATGGCCTGAGGGTGAGTACATTGTCAGCTAATTTTAATTTTGGGGTGAACGATTTTGTAAAGCTGCGGTAAGCAATTTTGCCATGCATGAAATGTCACTTTTGCCTGGCAGGTAGCATGGAAATAAGTGTCTGGGATGTCAGACGTGCCTCTAGGCAGAAAGCGGGCAAGATTGAAGGGATTAGTCCAGTGGACATTACGTCAATGATCCATTTATAAAAAAAAATCATTAAAAATGCATTTCATACATGCATTTACTAGAACACAACTCTTCTGTTCTGAGGCATTAAAATTGATTTAGATATTTTTGCGGAGAGGCCATGAAGTTAGTACAGGTTGTGCAATGTCATGTGGTGCAACTCCTTAAAAACGTAATGATATTTTGAATTAGTAATTATTGATATCTTTAAATAAGTACTTTCTGACTTTATAAATATATTTAAAAATATTTTTGAAAATAATGATGTAGATGTGTGCACATATATTTAAAGTGTAAGGATAATATGTAGTTTTTTTACATGACAGTTACACCACATGACATTTTTCAAGGTGCTAACTTTTTTGGAAAAAGCTATAAACATTTTTCAAACCACATGAAACCAAGATGAATATAAAAGTACATTATTAAGTCTTTTAAAGTGAAATTTTAAAGGATTTATCCTTTTGTTTATAGCGGACACTCATTGTGGGTCATTGACCCAGTTTCTGTGCTATTATTTATGTATTTATTTATTCAAATTCTAATGAATGCACATGAATGCATGAGCTGAATTGTGGCGTGTTTGTCTTTGTATTTGCTCTGTTTAAATCAGAATGATATGAAATCACTGCTGTCACTTTCGCTTAATGAATTCTTCAGCAGGAGATGAATTTCACCCCAGCACAAAAAGCCCAGTCAATAGAAAGTGTTGAGATTATTTATAATCCTTATGTAACGCGCACACACCGATAATAATTCAGCTGCGCGGGCAAATGAGATCATCAATCTTCTGAAGGGCTTTTATAATACACCAACAGGAGTCTCTGAGTGTCCCAGATGTGAAGTTTTACCCCTCAGGACGTGAGAGTTGGATAACGGTGATCTTGAAGTGAATGCATGATTATTTTTGACCTCTGAACAGCTGCGTTGTACTGAAGCCTTTAAGAGAGATTTGTAGCTGTGCTGTGAATCTATGATGTAGATTGGTGTGTTTGGAGAAAACTCATTGTGTTTTAGTGGCTCCAGTGCTGTAATACAGTGTTCATTTCTCAGTCTTTGTGTTTTTCAGACGTATGAGCAGAGCGAGTGGGTTATCCATATAGCCGGCAGACTGCTGGCTAATGACTCGACAATTCTTTCCCTAATGGGACACAACCCATTCCAGGACAGAGAGAAACCGAGGTAAAACGCAATACTACACAACACATAAACACTCAGGCCATGTACTGTACATATTACTTTTACAATACAAATTAAAATAATATAAGAAGCAATATGAGAGGACTTAAACTGGGTTGGATAAGTATTTCAAATGTTTATTTCTTATGTTAATTATTTTTTATAATAATTATACTAATAATGACAAATAATATTGGTTTTAGTTAATCATTTCTTTTAATTGTTATTCCTTTAATATGAATTCAATTGTTCCCTTTCGGTCAAATTTTAATTAACAGTATATCAAAATTATTATTATTATTATAATTAACATTAACATTTTCTTTTAATTTTTATTAACTTAAAAGTAATTACATTTTTCCCATTTCCATCTGTTTTCAGTCAAATTTTCAATTAACAGTGTTATTATTATTGTTATTACTATGATTATGATAATGATTATTACTTAATAATAATAATTAGAACAATGAAAAATAGATATTTAATATTTTATTTACATTTAATTTCCTTAAAAATATTCCAATTTTCAGCTATTTTTAGTCCATTTTTAATTATTTTTTTGATTATCCATTTATTAAATTATTATTATTATTATTAATAATAATAATAATAATAACAACAGCAGTATTTATTTATAGAAAAATTCAATAATACAGATATTATTATATTTGGTTTTAATATTTATTAGCTATTTTCAGTCAATTTTAATTACATTTATTATTATTATTATTGTTGTTGTTGTTGTTGTTGTTGATAATAATAATAATAACAATAATAACAACAGTATTTTTTCAAAAATAATAAATATTAAATAATACATATATTATTATTTAATATTTGCTTTTAATTTTTATTCCCTAAAAATATTCCCATTTTCAGTCTATTATTTTCCATTTTTATTTCCATTTAATAATAATAATAATTACTATTATTAGTATTATCATTATTATATTATTATTATTATTATTATTGTTGTTGTTATTATTATTATTATTATTATCATCAACAACAAAATAACAATAATAATATTAATAATAATAAATAATAATAATAATTATTATTGTTATTTTTGTTGTTGATAATAATAACAATAATAATAACAACAACAACAATAATAATAATATAATAATGATAATAATAATAATTATTATTATTTATTATTATTAATATTTTTTATAAAATAGTAATAAATAATACAGATATTATTGTTTAATATTTGCTTTTAATTTTTATTCATTTTTAATTTAATTCATTTTTATTTAAGTTAATAATAATAATAATAATAATAATTATCAACAACAAAACAACAACAACAACAATAATAATAATAATAATTATTATTATTATTATTATTATCATCAGCAACAACAACAATAACAATGATGCAGATACCATAATGATATTTTGCTATACTGGTCATTTACAGTCATGCATCTTGTAAGTAAAACTTAATTATCCACAGTCTTTCTTGGGCTCACTTTATATACACATGGACATGTTAAAAATAAAAGTCTTGAACTCAGTGTTTTATCACAGTTCAGCTGTTCAGCATGCAGTTAGATGTGTAAAACTAGACAGAATTACTTTTAGTTTTCTTGAATGTGAAAATCCCATTCTGCAGGTTTACCTTGTTTGTCTCCTAAAGTTAATGAGCTCAAACATCCGTTATGAAAAGTATAAATCAAAAGCACTGAGTTGAATTTGATGCATCTGTCATTTCAGGTGGATACGAGGAGAGCATTTCCGCTATAAATTTACGCGGCCGGGCGGTACCGGTGCGGCTCAGGGGAAATGGTGGGTCAGGAAGCGCATCGGCCCCTACTTCCCCCCTGTCAACCTGGACGGCCTGAGGAGCTACTTCCAGTCCAGAAACTGGCCTCTGCCCGGCACTTATTAAGCCGTGGCCACAGACAGAACATCTCAGACAGCCAGTTTGTTTTTTTGTATGTCACACACTGAAGTAGATCCTATTTGAGCTTGACAAAACTGTGCCAAAGACGATCTGTTACATAAGAGATTTCTGAAGGCAACTCTTTTGTGTCTCCGAGGAGCAGAGCATGTGTTGAATCGAGGGCTGTTTTAAGCCTGCCAACAAAAACAGCCCGTTTCTGCTGTTAATATGATTTTGAGTACAATCAAGCGTTACAATCACAATGCAGTTGCTGTTGAATATGACAAAGGGAAATACTATAAAAAAAGCTTTTTTTTTTGCTCCAAATAACCTGTGAGATGTGAGATATTGATGAATAGCTCACAGCTGATGACTAATTGATTTTCTGAAATTATTTCTGTAATTTTGTCTATTTCAGGTTC
The DNA here is from genome assembly GCA_012976165.1 of Labeo catla. NCBI lineage: Eukaryota > Metazoa > Chordata > Actinopteri > Cypriniformes > Cyprinidae > Labeo > Labeo catla. Next base: position 1,913,665 of record VONZ01000052.1, on the reverse strand, counting down.
ATTTGATTAAAACATTTAATGATGGCTGTTTTTTTCTTCTCTTCCTTATTAACTGCTTTGTTTGATTATTTCAACCAGTCCAGTAATTAAATTATTTCCATAAAAGGTAATGAAATGATTCCTATTTCCAGCTATTTAAGTAAAGTTTTCAATTATTATTATTATTATTTTATTAAATTATTAACAACAACAACAAATAATAATAATAATAATAATAATAGTAGTAGTAGTAGTAATATTTAATATTTTCTTTTCATTTTTATTCTTTTAGAAACGTATGTAATCACTCCTATTTCCTATTTGCTATTATTATTATTATTATTATATTGAAATAAAAAATTAATAATAATACTAATGCTAATACTGTTATTTCATATTTTCTTTTTTCTTTTTATTCTTTTAGAAAATAATTTAATTACTCCTATTTCCTTTCGTTTTTATTATTATTATTATTTTTATTATTGTTGTTATTATAAATTAATAAATGATAAATTAATAATAATAATACTTTTATTTAATATTTTCTTTTAATTGTTATTCTTTAGAAAATAATTTAATTACTCCTATTTCCAGCTATTTCAGTCAAAGTATTATTTATTTATTTATTTATTTATTTATTATTTAAGTTTAATATCTTATATTTTTTCTTTAGAATTTGAATTCCCTAAAATTAATTAACCTATTTCCATTTCCAGAGATTTACATCAAAATTTGTATTAGTATATAATAATAACAATAATAATAATAATAATAATAATTATTATTATTATTATTATTATTATTATTATTCCCTAAAAATGAATTAAATGACTCCCATTTCCAGCCTTTTTGGTCAAATGTTCAAATAACAGTATATTATTATTATTATTTTTGAAGTAGTAGTAGTAATAATAATAATAATTACAGTACTATTATTTAATAATTTCTTTTAATTTTTATTCCTTAAATTAAATTAATTTAATTACTCCTATTTCTCAGTCAAAATTTTAATTATTATTATTATTATTATTATTGTTATTGTTATTATTATTATTTTAATTATTATTTTATTTAAAATAAATAATATTAAAATAGTAATATAATAATAATAATAATAATAATAATAATAATAATAATAATATAAAATAAAATAAAAAAATATTATTTCAATTTAATTTTCTCATCAATTTAATGAACCTATTCTCATTTCCAGACATTTTTGTCAACATTTCAATTAGCATAATAATTAATAATAATGTTTCAATTTATGTCAAATTTTCAATGAACAGTAAATTATTATTATTATTATTGGAAATATTTTATTTGAATTGTTATTCCTTAAAAACTAATTTAATCCATGTTGGTCAAATATTCATGTAACAATATTATGGCAAAACTGATTAATAAACACTGCAAATTGTTTGACTCTGTTTGACTGTTCCAGCCATTGACTCTGTTTAGTCTGTTTAGATCTGTTTTTCTCCAGTTGGCAGATGAGAGGAGTCTTCGGAAACCTCTATGAAATCATTATATTTTCTATTCTGTTTGGAAGCGCTGGTGCTGAAATGGTTTTTGCTCCTGTGTGATAGAAAAACAACATACTGTAGTGTCTCTTGAACTTGTGGTCCAGAGAATATAAGAGTTTTGAAAGACAAGCACCAGCACACACAGCTTATAAATACAAACGCTTTAACAAATCAATAATAAATACAGACAATACACTGGGATACAGGCATGTACAGTATTGATAGGTATGTGATGCAGCGTTGCTTTGAGGTGGAAACTGTAGCGGATAAAACAAACAGAAAAAAGAGCAGCGCAAAAATAGAAAACCAAAAATAGACTATATGTACACAGAGAGCATGGAAACATAAATTGAAGTTCGCTGACAGACATCATCCTCTCATGAATCCTCTCTGCTCCCAAACGCATGTTTTAAATAGAGCTGTCAATCAAATCAAAATCATAAACAAATTAATCACAATGAATAGTATAAGATAATATACTAGCTAATGTATCAGTATTTGCTGAGAAAAGTCAATATATTATACCTTATTATGGAACATACAGGTCAGGGGGCATGATTAAATATTCATATTTTATTGCAGTAATTAATTATACTATGTTCTACAATTTATAATACCATAATATAAAAATAAATTATACTAAATTAACACAAAATTTACAGTACTACAGTACTCCAGTGCATTATTCCTGTCTTGTCATTTTTTTTTCAGGTGCACAGAACTATGCAAAATTGTCAAAAATATTTATCTGAAAAATAAAATTAAATAAAATAATAATAAAAAATTAATTAAATTAAATTAAATACTCCTCCTGAGGTATGTAACATCCTTTCTGGATCTAGATATGGAAGATTAACTGTTCTTTAAATGCATAATATCATGTAATATAATATAATATAAATAATTTAAAGTGGGATGAGTCCTTTTTTGGATTCAAAATAAAATAAAATAAAATAAAATAATCCTCCTGAAGCATGTAACATCCTTTTTGGATCTAGATATGGAAGATTAACTGTTCTTTAAATGCATAATATAATAATATAATATAATATAGCGCATTTACAGTGGGATGCATCCTTTCTGAATTAATAAAATAAAATAAAATAAAATAATCATCCTGAAACATGTAACATCCTTTCTGGACCTAGATATGGAAGATTAACTAATCTTTAAATGCATATTTAATTTAATTTAATTTAATTTAATTTAATTTTATTCTATTTTATTGTGGTTTAGCTCACAATTATGACTTCTGAGATTAAAAAAGTTGCAATTACCTTTTTTAACCTATATTTTGTAAATGTATTATTTTTATTTTGTGGTGGGAAAAAAGTCTAAATTACAAAATATAAACCTAAAAAAATGTTAATTGTGAGAATAAACTGAAAATTGTAAAAACAATTCTGAAATGTGACATAAAAAGTCAATTAACTTTATAATAAATAATTATTATTTATTCCTTCATTTATTTATACATTTTATTCTGTTGCAGAAAAAAGTTGGAATTGCATTGCAATTCTGAGTTTGCATCTTGCACATTTTTTCCACCACAGAATTAAAAATTATTATAATATAATATAATATAATACAATATAATCCTGGTCATCAGATCTTCAGGAATAAGCTGTGATTCTGAACTGCCGAATGCAGTGAGCATCACTTGGCATCGCTGGAGTCCAGAAATGTAAAACTGACCATCAGTGCGGCACGACCATCTCTAAACTCATCTCTCGCAGACTCTGAGCATCTGTTTCTGCTAATTATCCCTCCTCATTTAGCTTGAGCCGTTCAGATCCTTTATTTGCACCAACACAGAAAAGAAGGTCTCAAGAGCAGTAATTATATTGGGGAGGGGCAGTGTGTCTCCATAAAGGCCTGGAGGTTAAGTTTGATATGTTAGACGGAGCCTGAGAAAGAGAGAAATCAATTAGACTGTAACTATAGCAACTGATCCGAGTGACAGGTGTAGGCTAAAAATGACCTTTGTAGGATCGTCATCATTTACCACGAGTCATGCGATTCATGAAAGAAGCAGATGGTCAGAAGGAAATCTCAAGGCTGCATATAAAAAGCACATATTTAGTGTAGTATATCTATTTTTTATTTCAAAGGAATAATTTATTTTTACAATTAAGGCAAATGAGAGCTTTTTTAAAGTCGTATCTCTGTGAGTCACTAGTGGCTATATGTGACTGAAGCTTATGTAAGGCTCTGTGATGAAAAACCAGTGTTATATTGTCCACACCATGACTCATATCTGCACTTCAGAGTCACATAGTCAGACTTTCACTGTCGTCATAAAGTCTGGATCAGTTTATAGCTTATTCCGGCCAAGATGTTTATGCTCGCTTGTCTCTGTGATATGCAACCTAAACATTTTCTGTTGCGATCACATTATGATGTGCAGGACTATTGAAATGTCCTTGAGCTCAACTAAAGAATGAGCAGGTTTGACTCGCTTTTTTCCCCAGGCAAAACATTGATGTAAGGGTTGTAAAATGTTGTAGCGGTCTAATCAAGTTTACATTTACAGTAATGCATTTGGCAGATGATTTTATCCAAAGAAAGGAAGCCTACTTCCACCATGTATAAATAAATAAATAAATAAGTTAATTGTGATTTAGCTCACAATTATGACTTTTTATCTCACAGTTATGAATTTTTATAATAATAATAACAATTTTATTTTATTATTTTTTTTGTTTTCATTTTCTGCACTTCTGAGTTTACATCTTGCACCCCAACCATAGAATACAAAATTAATAAATAATATCATATATAATATAATATAATATAATATAATACATTTAAAGGAGGTTGCATCCTTTTTGGATTTAGATTAGGATAAGATATAGAGAAATCAAATAAAATAATAAATAAGTTAAAATGAGTTTAGCTCACAATTATGACTTTTTCAGTTCTGACTTCACAGTTATGATTTTTTTTTTTTTTTACTTTTTCCACTCTCAATTGTGAGAAAAAGTATGAATCATACATCATTTTTTAAATGATTTTTATTTTTACATTCTTTTTTTTTAAATTTTATTCTATGGTGGAAGAGTCAGAATTGCGAAATATAAACCTAGAAAAATGTCAATTGTAAACTCAAAATTGTAAGAACAAATTCTGAGATAAAAAGTCACAATTACTTTTATATTAAGTAATAATAATTATTATTTTATTTTTTATAATAATAATAATTATAATAATAATAATACTAATTCCATTGTAAAAAAAAAGTTAAAATTACATGATAACTCTGCAATTCTGACTTGCAATCTTTTTCCACCACAGAATAAAAAACAATTAACATATAATAATAATTTAAAATATAATATAATAATCCATTTAATGTGTGTTGCATCATTTTTGGATTTAGATTACGATATGGATAAGATATAGAGAAATAAAAATAAATAAATTAATTAATTAAATTTTGATTTAGCTCACATTTGTGACTTTTTTTCTCAGTTATAAAATTTGGACTTTTTCACTCTCAATTGTGAGGAAACGTATGAATTGTGACTACCTTTTTTTACCTATATTTTTAAAAATCTAGGCTATTTTTATATGAATTAATTGTTTATTAATTTTTGAATTCTGTGGTGGAAAAAAAATCAGAATTGCAAAATGTAAACCTAGAAAAATGCCAGAAATGTACCTTTATAATTAAAAAAATATTATTAGTTATTTTTTTTAAACATTTGTTATTTCGTTGCAGAACAAAGTTGGAACTGCATGATGACTCAGAATTCTGACTTCTGCAGTTCTGAGAAAAAGTCACAATTATCTTTTTTATTCTTATTTATTTATCTATTTACTCCGTGGTAGACACGGCCTTCCATACCAAAGTGACTTACATTGCGTTCAAGGTTTTCATTTTTCATTTAACTTCAAGTTCATTCATTGTCAAGTCATCATAACCAAAACTAGTCCTGATGTGCTTTCAAAATAAGACTGCGCCTTTAAGACGGCTTTGTATTCCAACAAGTGGAGAGTGAAGCGTTTGCGCGCTGCTAGGATGCGCTCAGTGTGCGCGTGGCCAACACTTCCACTGATTGTTGACAACGCGCCCTGCGCGCGTGCACTACTACGCTGCTTAGAGGAGTGAGGTGAATTTTCTCTTTCACACTGACGGAGCAGCTTCACAGGTGCGTTCGGGAGGCAGGGACCAGAGACGCGTTTTCTTTTCTAAACAAAAGAGTAACAAATTGTCGGACCAATTGCGCAAAACGGAGCGACATCGCGAGGAACAGAAGCAGGTGCGCTGCTCTCACTCTTTATTTAACACAACCCTGAAGCCATGCGCGCGTTTATTGATGAAAAGTTAATTCACGCTTTGTAAGACACAGACAGCGGGAGAACTGAACTGGATAGAGCCGCGCGTTTCGCTGCTCCTTAATTACTCGTCGTACGTTCGCACGGGGAATAAACAATCATAATGTCGAGGAAGAAAGCGGTCAAAGGGAAGGGGAGTTCAAATACACCCAACTCATCTCCGAGCAGCGATAAAGAGAAGGGTAAGAAAGTCCCGACCCAGTCCAACGGAGTGGTGCATCCAAGCAGACCCTCTCTCAGCAACAGCGGAGAATTCTACGACATCGCCTTCAAGGTACCTGACAAAACGCTTTGAACAACGCGAACCAAATGCAGTATGGCAAGCCGCCTATACGTCTAATGCTTTTTTAAAAACTAGTATATATGTATATATAATTACTAGCAGTGACTAGTAGTGAGTAATTTCAGTGACTAGTAGTATATTTTAATTTCACTAACCATTCAGAAGATGCTAATTGTTCCAACCCTAATTTCTTTTCTATTCAATTTGTCACTAGTTTCTCATTCATTACATACTACTGTGTATTCCTTTCATACTCATCACAATCTAAATAGTAGCATGTAACTATTCCATTGTAACTGGTAATTGTGCTGGTGACATTTTAAAATATTTATTAGTAAGTAATTTAAATATTTGAATTTCACTAACCATTTAAAAGAAGCTAATTATTCTCATTCTAACTAGTATCTATTCAGTTTGTCTCTAGTTTTCATTCATTGCATACTAGTTCTTACTCTTTTTCTACTAGTCATTTCAGTAGTATCAAGTAACTATTCTATTATAACTAATAACAGTATTTTTTTTTTATATTTACTAGTAAGTCATTTCAGTGACTAGTTGTATATTTGAATTTCACCAACCATTTAAAACATGCTAATTATTTAAATTTTGCTAGTATCTATTCAGTTTATCTCTGGTTCTCATTCATTACATACTAGTACTTATTCTTTTTCTACTAGTTATCTCAATAGTATCAAGTGACTATTCCATTATAACTAATAACAGTATTTTTTATATTTGGTAATACATAGTTTTAGTGACAAGTATATTTGAATTTTACTAACCATTCAGTTTTACTAGTGAGATTTCACTGAATTTTACTAACCGCTCTGATATTCCAATTCTAACTAGCTCATACATACTTATTCATGCATGCTTATGTTCTTTTCTACTATTCATCTCAGTAGTTTCAAGAAACTATTACATTATAACTAGTAACAGTATTTATATATTTACTAGTAAGTAATTTTAGTGACTAGTTGAATATTCTACTAGTCAGCATCTCAATAGAATTAACAAGTCCATTTTAACTGTTTACAGTACATATTTTTAAATATTTACTAATACGTAATTTTAGTGACTCTTAGTATATTTGAATTTTGCTAACCATTCAGAAGATGCTACTTATTCCAGTTCTAACTAATGAGTGTGTCACTAGTTCTCATTACTCATTACATTCTAGTTCTTATTTTCTTTTCTACTAGTCACTATTTCAAAAGTATCAAGTAAGTATAATCCATTGTTAATGGTAATAGCATTTTTCATATTTACAAGTAATTTCAATGACCATTCAGTCTAATATTACAATTCCAACTAGCATCTATTCAGTTTGTCACTAGTTTTAATTCATTGCATGCTCGTACTTGTTGTTTATCTCAGTAGTACTTGTATCTGTTCAGTTTGTACTGGTAACTAATTTGTGGTAAGATTCTTTGGTCATCTGAGGTCGATCAGTTACTCGCTTTAAACTGTTAAGTATTCCAGTTGTTAAATAGGCACTAGTTACTTTTGGAATGCTTAATAAGAATTGAAAATAAGCACTAATAACATTAAAAGTAGATACTAGTAAGTTTTAATAGATAGACCTATTATTACATTTTAAAAGAAAAAATGTTAAAATGGCTTGCCATACATATGTTTGCATATGTGAGTGTAAATACTTTGCCAGCTTAAACATGTAAACTGTGTTATATAATTTATATTTAATAGCTCAGGTGATTGTGTGCAGCTTCACTAGTTTGTAGGTTTTTTTTTTTATGCCACAGCAGTATTTAAAAACAATGCAGTACTATCCAGCCGTCCCATATGGGCGAGAATTACGCGCTCCGTTTGACTGAAGTTTAAGCGCAGCCTCTAATTGAACAGCTGTGTCAATACAGATAAGCCAGAGCACAGCAACTGGGTTATCCAGCCTGACGCAAGTACGCTCACTCACTAGCATCCAACACTGACGTATTCTGTTTTCTCCAGCCACATTCTGCATAATAAGGTGTGTTGAGCTTTGCATGTTTAAGCTGAAATGTTTAGGTGACTCTGATGTGGAAGACAGTTTGATCTGGTGAATAATGCACTTATATAGTTCTTTCTTGATGAATCATATGCATAGCTTTTTCATCAAGTAGCATCAGATGCAATCAGGAATGATCAGCAGTCATTCACCAGCTGACAGTGCAAAGTCAACTGAGCAGCGCCCCATTTTCCCACACTGATCCTGCATCTCCATACATTTAAACCAGTGTTTCTGAACCTGTTTTATACCCCATCAGTGAGACTCAAGTACTCCAAACTAGAAATGTGCCTCTTTTTACTCATATTATGCTGCTTTTGATTTAATTCATCACATTTGAGGAAGAAATTTCAAGAAAAACAAGCACTGATGTCAGTGAAAAATGATCAAGTAGCTACTTCCTTTAATGAAACACCTGAGCTTGTTTGTGTATCACAAGTTTGAACAGGTCTGAGGGGAATCGAAAAACCTAACACTGAATTTATTTAGAAAGGAAGTTCAAGTCGGAAGAGTTTTATACACAGCAAAATCTATTGACTCTGTCAGTGTTATTTTAGTGTCATTGATATGCAATTACAGTTTTATTACAGACATCCCATTCTAGTGTCTGCATCAGATTCATTACATTGAAAGCATATCAAAGGCAAGTACAGTGTCTATTTTAATGTTTCAAATAACTTTTATAAAAATAAAATGTTAAAATATGAGAGCTTCATAGGAGCTTCATCTCAACAGTGATGGAATATACATGATTTAATGCATATACAACAATATACACTCAAAAGTTTACTAATGCATTAGAGGAATGCATTGAAGTAACAATGCATAACTAATAACGCAAAACTATGATTTCTAAAGCTGATTTAAAAAAATGCATGCATTTACACTCCTTATGAGTTTGGAAAAATGCAAATATTTATCATTTCAACAGCATTAAACAATTAGAATTATTCGAACTTTGTAATTATTCTGGTAGTGTAAATGCATGCATTTTTAATCAGCTTTAGAATTCGCAGATGTTTATTATTTTAAGCATATTAAATATAAGTGTCTATTTTAATGTTTTGAATAACTTTTGTAAGAATAAAATGTCAAAATATGGTTGACATTTGTTTATGTACAAATGACATACTTATTCTGACCTGAATTTATTAAAATATATAAAAGTACCTAATAGTGACTACATTTTGTGGCTAAATTATATTAAATTTGATAATATTTTAAATGATTAAAACATTACGTAATGATTCTTGTTTAAAATATGCCTGACATTTTTGGTATTCAAACTATACACTAAGTGACATTTTTCATGTAAATCATGGTAAAAGTGTAAAATGAATCATATTTCTTATTTTTTTGCTCAGAAAAATGAATAAATAATATAAATAAATAAATAAATTAATAATTAAATAAATAAATCATTTTAAAAACTAAACAAAAACAATTTAATTTTTATTTTTATATTTTCTGTTGTTTTTATTCGTATATTTTCCGTTTTTGTATTTTTTTTTTCTTTCATTTTTACGTCTATATAGTTTTTTTTTTCAGTGTAGTAAGTTAAACTAAGTGAAAATGAAATGTTTTCTTGCAACTAACTGAATTGTTTTCTTGTTTTATTTTATGTAACAATTTTTTTATGCTTCTCGTTTACTGTAAAATCCCTCCTTCCTTCTGGGAAAATCACTGGCTTGGTGTACTAAGTGTGTAGTTTTGTTCTAATCTCATCTTTCTGCAACTAAACCCCTCCTTCCCACTCCGATATACCTGCCTTTAATCTTTACGGCCTTGAAAGAGTCTTTCTAAGCACTGCAGGGAACGAGACATAGTTTGATTGACGCACTGATGGAAAGATGAGAGGTTGTTTGTCTCTTAATAGAATGAATAAGAGCCAGGGAAGACGAGAGGGAGAGATGATGGGATAGACTGTGTGTTCTGCTCCATCTTTCATATGTCTTTGTCTCCAGGTAATGCTCGTTGGTGACTCTGGTGTGGGGAAAACCTGTCTGCTAGTTCGCTTTAAGGATGGAGCGTTCCTGGCTGGGAGCTTCATCTCAACAGTCGGAATAGACTTCCGGGTGAGTAGAGAATACGAAATATACATGCATTAATGCATATGCACTAATATACACTCAAAAGTTTTGAATAATGAAGATTTTACTAATGCATCAGAGGATTGCATTGAAATAACAAACAACTATGTTTTCTAAAGCTGATGCATTTACATAAATTATTACAAAGTTTCGAAAAAAATGATCATTTTTGAAATAAGTCTAAGCATTAGACACTTGTTTCAAAAGCATTAAAAAATGCATGCATTTTTATTGTTTATTATTTCAGTGCACCTCTTTCGCATTGTAGGCAAATCATGCATGAATGCATATAAATGCATACATTTAAGCTTTAGAATTCATAGTCATTTATTATTTCAATGCAATGCTCTGTTGCATTGGAGAATACAAAATATACATGGATTGATGCATATAAATGCATGCATTTTTATCAGTTTTAGAACTCATAGTTGATTGTTATTTCAATGCAATCCTCAGCTGCACTATGTCCAGTAGGACTCATTTAAGTAAAAATCAATCGGTTCATAAAGTGAAATGATGGCAGACAGTTCTGTCTTTATTTTCTTTGGCCTTATGAGCCCTGAAGGCATGGCTTAGCTACTATGAAGCAGCAAAACCATAAGATGTTACATCTGGCAATAAAATAGGCTATTTCTGTGTCTCTTTTCTTTAATATCAATAAGAAGAAACCATCATTATATATCGAAGTTCCTCAGGGCTCTTATTTTCAGAACAATTTTTAAGAGCACTGCAGACAGAAGACACGAACTGATGAACGATTTGGCGTCCTGAGACAGCTGTGCATCATTTCAGCTCTTCCATTACTACAGTACAGCCAAAGGAAATGAAAGCTTTTCACAAACCCAGTACTTTATCATTTGTGTGAACTAATCTAGAGGTCAGGACAACGTGCCTGTGTGTGCGGAGTGCTTTGGTTATAAAGGTCTCTTTTTAGATGGACAGTAGCTGGAGTTTACAGGTCTTTTTGTATTTCATAAGCTTTTACGTTTTTATGCACTCATCAGAGGTTATATGCTAGATTGAGTTGTTGTTGTTTCAGTCACATTCCTACTCTCTCTTCAAATACTTTAATTCTCATAATGCATTCAAAATCTGTGTGCTATATTCGCATTTCATAATTATTATTTTCTAAATCATAAAGGACAATTTCTCTATGCAACTTCTCAGTGTTAAGAGTTTTGAATGTTAACATGCTGTTACCATGGAATTACTGCATCTACCCCTTTTTTATGGGGAAATTCTTTGATATGTGAAATTGCAAATGAACCACACACACACACAAAAATTAATTAATTAATTAAATCAATATATATATATATATATATATATAAGATAGAGACAATTTTTCATGCTGCAATGGTTTGTCAATGTACATATTTATGTTTATCAACAAAATTCAGTCCCAAAATTGTGTGAGATATGGGAAAAAGGCTGAATATAGTTTACAAAGGTTTTCAAGACTAATTTTACCTCATAGATTTAACATGAAGCATTTTTGACATCTAATGGTACTCCAAACATGCCTGGGTCAAAATGACCAAACACAAAACATGTAGCATTTTCTTTAATGGTTATATCTCTTAAAGGAGAAGTCCACTTCCAGAACAACAATTCACAAATAATTTACTCACCCCCTTGTCATCCAAGATGCTCATGTCTTTCAGTTGTAAAGAAATTATGGTTTTTGAGGAAAACATTTCAGGATTTTTCTTCATATAATGGACTTCATTTGTGCCCTGATTTTAAACTTCCAAAATGTAGTTTAAATGCAGCTTCAAAGGCTCTAAATGATCCCAGCCGAGGAAGAAGGGTCTTATCTAGCGAAACGATCGGTCATTTATTTTTGGAAAATAAAAATTTGTATACATTTTAAGCACAAAAGCTTGACGACGCTACTTATTATTGAATCACGTCGAAAGGTCAAGCAGAACTACAGACCCAGTGTTTAAAAACCAAACGCGCAAAGTCTAAGAAAGTGCAGGTAAGTTTGTAAACGCTGTTTACAAACAAAAAGGTACAACGATGTCCTCCTCAAGTTGTAAGAGAAAATAAGATTTTTCAAGTTTTTCAAGTTTTTTATCATTCTCAGTACACAGACGATAAACTTAGACGTGATTCGTAGTAGTGATGGGAAGTTCAGATCATTTTACCGACTCAGACCTTTGAATCTTGTTCAGCAAAATGAACGAATCTTTTGGTGAACGAGTCATTTCATTCATTTTAGCAAAATATAATTAAAATGTTACGTGTTACTTCCCTAACACATCTACTGCTTACACAAACATTGATCACACTACAAACAAGACAAAACTATAATGCTATAAGAAACAGAAAAGATTCATTCATTGTACCTGGGTCTTTAATCTATGATTAGCTCACCTCACCTCTTATCTGACAAGTTTTCGGGTTTGAGTCGAGACAGCCCCATAATATGAACTAATTCCAGTACAGAACCTAATAGGATGTCGTGCATGCGTGACTGAACGAATCACTCCCCAAGGTGACTTGTTCTTCCCGAATCACATTAAAGATTCATTCAAAATGAAAGAATCATTCAAGAACGACCCATCACTAATTTCTAGCATCATGGACGTGCATCCCAGAGCCTGTGCAACACGAGCTTTTGTGCTTAAAAAGTATACAATTTTTTTTTTTTTTCTGAAAAAAATAAAGATGGTTTTGGAAGTTCAAAATCAGGGCACCAATCCAGTCCATTATATGGAGAAAAATCCTGAAATGTTTTCCTCAAAAACCATAATTTCTTCACAACTGAAGACAGAAAGAGATGAACACCTTGAACTTCTCCTTTAAAAAAATAATTGTAAAAAAATCTGAAAATGAAAAAAAAAAAAAGCGTATTTTGGGTGTCTTAAGGCATTTGTGAAGTTTTTTCCCTTGCTAAAAACAGTGCATTTTGTTTTCAAGTCAAAATGAACCTGAATGCATTATGAGGGTTAATGTTTTTTCTCTAATTTTAATGGCGAACAGGTTTCCCTAACACTCCTGTTTACATCTGCAGTCCCAAACCTCCAGTTTGCCATTGTTTGAAGCGGTAATTGACTTGTCGGATTTGCAGAAGCAGCATTTGTGAGGCTGTGCTCTGTAAACAGTGATACAGAGGAGAGACTTTGTGCTGTAATTGAGCCGTTTCATCCGTAATCCCCGTTATCCTCTCGCACTGACTGCCGGATGCCGCGCTTTAGACCTGCAATCCGTTTCATTGTCTTTGAATCGAGCCAAATGATACTGACAGAATTTGTACTTGTCCAGAAATTATGCAAATCCACTTCTTAGGAAGTTACTATGAAATATGCAATCAGATGGTCACACCCATGACATTGACTTGGAGTGGAGAAATGAGCTTGATTTGTGATAATGATCAGCTAACTGTACATTATTTTGCATATTGCATGACTTTGTTAAATAAATGGATTTGAAGTATTAATAAAACATGTGCTGATGTCGTGACAGATCTTTATGACTTTGGATGCATTGACAAAACATGCAGGGCAGTAATATTACAACAGCTGAATGTGGAATGAAAAGAAGCTGTTCGTGTGTCGTTTTTGCTCTTTCTGTCCTTGGAGTTAATTGTACATTGATTTTAATATAAGTAATACATACGCATCTTCCCAGAGTATAATAGTCTGTCGGACTAATAAGTGATTATAATAAAGTCAGTTCATCTTTGTTATCGATTGAGAATATTCTTGGCATACTGTTGATTATGACAGCAAATAATTGTGACTGTCAGTTTGTGAACATTAAGGAAATTGAGGAAGAGCACTGTGGATGTACAAGAGAATGAAACTGTCAGCCTAAAAATATGTTCTCGTTAAGTTATAAAAACATTATTTCTGAACGTCCAGTTTTTAAATGAAAAAACTTTTGTCACACTTTAGTTTGGGGTACAGTTCTCATTATTAACTAAGAATTTTGCCTCAATAAACTCCTAATTTGCTGCTTATGAATAGTTAGTAAGGCTGTTAAGTTTAGATATGTATAGGGTGAGTAAAGGGATCAAAACTATTGTCATGCAGAATAAGACATGAATACTTTATGTGCTTCATAAGTACTAATAAGCAGCCAATATGCTAGTAATATGCATGCTACAAAAGAACTAGTTAATAGTGAGAATTGATACCTAAACTAAAGTGTTACCAAAACTTCTTGGTTAAGTGAATGTTTAAGAAAACATTAAGGGATCGTTTTATTTTATCATATTGTAAACTATATGGGAATGTTAAATTTGAATGTTCTCTGAAACTTTCCTAAAATTTGTGTGTTTTTGTAATTTTTATTAGTTTTTGTTGTTTTTAAACATGCCAATATTATTGTTGTTATTATTATTATTATTATTATTGTTGTTTTTTTTCAGATTTTAGTATCAAGATGAACTAAATGAAAATGACATAGTTAACCTTTTGTAATATTTTATTTCAGTTAACATTCATATTTTTTAAAGTAATTTTTTTTTTACATTAATTTAGTTTTTGTTTTAGTTTTATAATAATTGTAATAATGCTGCTCTGAACCATTAAAAACCTATAAAATATTAACTCTCCTATTGCAAACGTTATGGGAATGTTACATTTGAATGTTAGGGTTGCAAAGTAGCAAAACTTTCTAGGAACTTTCCAAAAGTTTAGCAAATTTTCCATATTTAAAAAAATCCTGTAAAGTTTCCAAACATTGTGGAATGTTTCCGGAAATTTGCCGTAAGTTTTCATCTCTTTGCAGCCTTATACTCTTAATTTTTGTTTTGTTTTAGTACAATTGAGATGCTATTATAATTTAGGTAATATTTTGCATTTGAATTTACTTTTACATTTTGAGTTTTTTATTTTAATTTTAGTTGAAGTTTTAGTAATTTTGTTGTGTGTTTTTGTCATTTTCAGTAGTTTCAGTTGTTTAAAAAAAATATATATATATATATATATATATATATATATACATTTATACATTTTTTTTAAATGAACATGAACATTCAGTGAACATCCAATTAAATTGTTTCAGAAAAAAACATTTCTTAAAAATTGTGAAGCAATGTTTTCAGCAAAAAGCTGAGAAAATCGTGTTTTTATCAAATACAGGCGCATCTCCAAAAAATAAAATATTGTAAAAAATATCCTTTTTTTGTTTTTTTGTTTTGTCTTATTTTAAAAACTGAAACCTTCATATATTCTAGGTTCATAACATGTAAAGTAAACATTTCTTTTTGTTTTAATTTTAATGATTAGAGCTTACAACTCTTGAAAGTCAGTATCTCAAAATATTAAAATATTTCCTAAGATCAACGAGAAAAAAAGGATTTGCAAAATCCAAATCCAATTTTAATTTATGCAGTCAATACTTGATCGATGCTCCTTTAGCAAAAATTACAGCTGTGGAAGTGATCAGCCTGTGGCACTGCTAAGCACTATTGAGCTTTCAGATCGTCTGTATATTGTTGGATCCGACTGTTTCTCATCTTTCTCTTGAAAATATCCCATAGGGGTTCAGGTCAGGCATGTTGGCTGGCCAATAAAGCACAGTAATATCATGGTCAGCAAACCACTTGGAAGTGTTTTTTGCACTGTGGGCAGGTGCTAAAGTCCTGCTGGAAAAGGAAATCAAAATCTCCATAAAACTCATCAGCAGATGGAAGCATAAAGTTCTCCAAAATCTCCTGGTAGACGGCTGCATTGACTTTGGACTTGATAAAACGCATTGGACCAACACCAGCAGACGTCACGACACCCCAAATCATCACTGACTTCAGAAACTTCACACTGGACTTCAAGCATCTTGTATTCTGTGCCTCTCCAGTCTTCCTCCAGACTGTGGGATCATGATTTCAACATGAAATGCAACATTTACTTTTATCTGAAAAGAGGACTTTGGACCACCGAGCAACAGTCCAGTTCTTTTTCTCCTTAGCCCAGGTAAGATGATTCTGACGTTGTTTCTGTTCCAGAAGTGGCTTGGTAGCCCTTTCTGCTGAAGACGTCTGAGCGTGGTGATGCTCTAACTGCGGCTTCAGTCCACTCCTTGTGAAGCTCTCCCAAGTGTTCGAATCGACTTTGTTTGACAGTATTCTCATTTCCTAGCCAATTTCTTCCTTCTAGTCAACATTGCATTTAATATGCTTTGATACAGCACTCTGTAAACAGCCACCCCTTTCAGTAATGACCTTCTGTGACTTACTCTCTTTGTGGAGGGTGTCAATGATTGTCTTCTGGAACACTGCCAAAACAGCAGTCTTCCCTATTATTGTAGTTTCAAAGAACAAGAGATACCCGAGATACACGAGATACTATAAACAACTAGTTAATAGTGATAATTTGTCCCTAAACTGAAGTGTTACCAAAATGTATTTCTTGGTTATGTGGACGTTAGAGAAAACATTAATGGAGCGTTTTATTTTATCATTTTGCAAACTTTATGGGAATGTTAAATTTGAATGTTTTCTCAACTAGGGTTGAAAACGTTACTAAAATTTCCCAAATTTGCCAGAAGATTCCAAAAAATCCTGTAAAGTCTAAGCATTCTGGAATGTTTCCAGAAATATACCAATTATAGAAATACTATTATAGTTTGGGTAATATTTTGAATTAGATTTATGTTTACATTTTCTTTCTTTCTTTATTTATTATTATTTTAGTTGAAGTTTTAGTCATTTTGTGTTCTTGTGTTTAGTCGTTTTGTGTTCTTGTCATTTTTATTAATTATTTATTTATTTATTTTTTTTAATATGCCATTTTTTTTTTTATTATTATTTATTTTCTGCTTATAGTTATTTTAGTATCAAGATGCCCCTTAATGGAGTGTCTACTTACACTAAATGCAAATAGCCCGCTTTGTTGGCAGAGGCTATTTACACTAACTCCGCCCATAAACGTGTGACACTTTTGGTCACTTTTGACGCAATTGACCCGGGTTCGAATTCACCTTCTCCAAACTTTTTTTCTCCATTTTCATATCTCATATCATATTTTCAATAAAAATGAAGGAAATAATCGAAAAGCTGAAAATAAACTATCGGGTAGGGTTAGGGTATAGGTGTAGGGCGAACTTATCATCCATTTAATGAATTGAATTAAAATTATAATTTACACTCAGTATGTTATTATTGCGTACTGTTTTGTAATGTACCGCAATACTGAGGTGCAGATAATTGCAACTATTTACAGTAAGTATTATGAATAGCAGAAAATCCTGCTATTTTTACATAGTGTAAATAGCATCTAACGCTATTCGCACTTGGTGTAAATAGTATATCGCTAAGAAAATATGCTATTTTTTTTGTGTAAATAGAATCCATTGCTATTTGCGCTTAGTGTAAATAGCCGCTGCCTTAACTTAATGAAAATGTGAAATGAGAAATAAGTTAACTTTTTAAATATTTTATTCCAGTTAACATTATTATTATTTCAAGTAATTATTTAACTTTATTGATTTATTTAATTTAATTGTATTATCTGGATCATATTCAGTACGATGATTAAAGCAAAGATGCAGTAGATCACTTACATCTGTTTACATGTGAGATCTGACATCTCTGTTTGTCTGTTCCAGATTATTTCCAGTCATATGTCCAATTTAATGTAAATGCCTACAGAGGTTGCATTTACATTTTTCAGGCCCTATTCAAATCTAATAGGCCAACTTTGTAGAAAAAGTAAGTCTTAGATGATGCAATAGAATTGCTGATTATAAACACAGTTCATGCTTAGATTCATACTGTGTGTGTGGAATGTATATTTATGCTTATTACAATATTCCATCACCTGTATTGGCATCCTTTGTGAGTCGTGTCTCTCGGGAGCTTTATTTGTGTGCCGTTCAGATTTGCAGCGTCTAAATTGGTCACTAATGATGTTGACCGTTAGCGCTTCTACAGCTCAATAAGTTGTGGAGCAGAGCTACAATGTGCAGCTTTTCTTGCTGCATTTTAAATTCCCAGTCCGTCCTGAATGACTGATCGTCCTGGCCTTTAGTTGATTTAATCTGAACGCATGAGCCCGGTGTGAACTCCAGCTCAATGTATTCATAAAGCGCACTTATAGCAGAGCTGTAGGTGTAGGACACTTTCAGCGCTACATCTGCTGAAATGCCAGAGCGCCTTATTTGCATCTGAATGGTGTTTGGAAAAAATGGCTTCACACCACTTGATTGCATTTGCCAGTATTTGACAATCCTGAGTCACGGTGTCTCGTAGCTTATACTCATCAGGACGCTTGCCGTACTGAAATTGTGCTTTCTGATCGGCAGAGATTTTTTTCCTTTGTGCCTGGATGCATATAACATAAAATATCCAGTTCAATCCAATGCATCTTTGTCACTTCAGATTATGAAATGCACTGATCTAGTTTATGCATGCATTAAATGGTGACTGTGCAAGACTTTTTAATGGTTCGAAATAAGTCTCTTGCGCTCACTGAGGATGCATTTATTTGGTCAAAAATACTGTAAAATTTGTGAAATATTATTTTAATTTAAAATGACTGTTTTCAATGCTATTCTACGTTAAAATGTAATTTATTTCTGTGATCAAACCTGAATTTTCAGCTACATCATGATGCATTTTATTTTTCATGATTCTTTGGTGAATAGGAAAGTTAAAAAGAACAGCATTTGGTTGAAATAGAAATGTTTTGTCACATTATAAATGTGTCTACTGATGCCTTGTAGATTGAAACAAGAGTTAGAAGCCTCTTAATTGCAATCTATTTACATAATTGCAAGTTGCAGTCTTTATGTAATAATCATAGTGGTTGAGAACTAGTTGATTTCAGCATTAGTCAGTCTGTTCTAGTGAGCTGATGGTTTTTGCTGTCTGTTTTGCATTTGTTACATTGATAGTGCTGTAAAAGCTGTCAGATGCATTAACCGAAAAAACATTTACCGCATTACAAAAACATTTCACAGATAATTTCAACTGGTAATTTTTCTGTCATTTTGTATCTTGCGTTCTCTGCTTTAGAAACATTCCTGCAGTAAAAGATGAAATGGAAAAAGGGGAATATGAGAAAAACACGTAGTAGCTAGAAGTAGATTTCCACTATTATTTAAGTGTTTAGTAATTCCTTTCAATCTGTTTTTGAGGCTTGGTCTTTGTCTGACAGAATGCAGAAACTGTCCTTTTCTTTCCTCTCGTCATGCCTGTATGAAAGCATCTCCAAACGCTTTCACAGACTATTGATTCGCTGCTGCAGGAACACACATACGTCCCACATGGACAAACACACAATCGCTCATGCACACACATTCTTATAAATAAGAAGAAATGGAGTTACTACAGCACACAGACAAAGCTTTGTACTACTCATATAGTGATGTTCTTTCTGTATTTCACCCACATAAATGACCTTGACTCATCATAATGCAGACTGTGTAAAGAGTTTTACTACTTTGTGCCCTGTCTTTATTCTCATCTAACTGGAACCTCTCACAACATCACTTTCTACGTTCAGCTTATGTCTATATAGCATGTCCTGTCTATTATTCTCAGTAAGAGTAATATCTTTCTACAAGACGTGCAAGAAACGTACAGTTTGTATTCATGTTGGTTTCATTTTTATATTTTTCAATATTTTTATTTTATTTTGCATTTTCAGTAAAAGTTTGAATTTAATTCTAAAATGTACTAAAATAACAGTTTCATTGTAACCTTTAATCTTTAATGCATGTGAGTGTACATTTAATCATTATTTAAAAATAAATACAGAAACGCTTAATCATGATTAATCACATCCAAAATAAACGTTTTTGTTTGCACAATGTATGTGTACTGTGTATATTTATTATGTATATATAAAAACGCACACATGCATGGATATATTTAAAAAAAAAATGTTATGTTTATATATTAAATATATTTATATGTAATATTAATTATACGAAAAAAATACATTTAAATACATGTAAATATTTTCAAAATATATATTGCATGTGCGTGTATTTATATATACATAATAAATATGCACAGTATACGTACATGTATTATGTAAACAAAAACTTTTATTTTGGATGCGATCAATTGAGATTGGTCCTTTGACAGCACTGATATATATATATTTAAAAAATTAATTAATTAATTATATATATATATATATATATATATATATATATGTACACTACCGTTCAAAAGTTTGGGGTCAGTAAGACTTGTAATAGTCTTTAAAGAAGTCTCTTATGCTCATCAAGGCTGCATTTATTTGATTAAAAATATAGAAAAAAACAGTAATATTGCAAAATGTTTTTACAATATAAAATAATGTTTTTTATTTTAACACACTTTAAAATAGAATTTATTCCTGTGATGAAAAGCTGAATTTTTATCAGCTGTTACTCCAGTCTTAAGTGTCACATGATCCTTCAGAAATCATTCTAATATGCGGATTTATTATTAGAATGATCAATGTTGGATAATATCAACAGTTGTGCTGCCAAATATTTTTTGGAACCTGTGATTTTTTTTTTCAGGATTCTTTCATGAATGACAAGTTTAAAAAGTACAGTGTTTATTCAAAATATAAATATTTTATAACAATGTAAATTATTTATTATTAACTTTTAATAAACTTTTAATTATTAACTTAATACATCCTTGGTGAATAAAAGTATTCATTTCTTAAAAAAAATAAATAAATAAATAAAAAAATAAACAATAAAAATGTACTGACCCCAAACTTTTGAACGGTAGTGTATATATATATATATATATATACATACATACAAATATAAATGTATATAAAAAAAAATATATATAATATATAATTAATGAATATTTAATGAATATTTGCCTTGATAAAAGTAATATACTACTCATAAAAAGTCAAATTATCTGACATTTTAAGAGACGCAATGACTTATTTTAAAATAAGCATATCTATCTATCTATCTATCTATATATATATATATATATATATATATATATATATATATATATATATATATATATATATATATATATTTGCATTTGCATTTATACATTTTATCCAAAGTCACTTAAATTGCATTCATGGTATACATTTTATTCAGGGTTTTTTTTGTTTTGTTTTTTTGTGTGTTGTAATTACTGGAAGAAAGTGACAGATTCTCTGTTAAAAATGTTTGATTTTGCAAATGAACTACAGCAGGATTCTCTTCTTTAAAAAAGTAATTATAGCTTTTATTAATTCACTTTTTGGCTCAGGATTTGTTCAACTGTGAAAAATCAGTTAAAAATCACAGCTTGAAAATCACACTGACTTTATTTCCTCAGTGTTTCTTCTGTCAGATCTGAGAATATGGAGCTGCTGTGAACTCACTGTTGTGTTCACACTCACTCAATGTATAATGATTATGGATTTGTCTCTTGGACAACTGGATTCCAATCTCCACACTGCAGATTTGTTTCTAAAATAAATTTGCTAACCATAATGACAAAGCAAAATAAAACGATAAATCATGTTCCATTTTCATGCTTTAAATCAACAAACACTTGCTGTTGATTAATGTAACAAGCTGTTCTCTCATATAATGTTGTTATTGTTTCACCAGAGGCTCATTGATGTTTAGAGAGGCTCTTATAGTGAACCCGTCTGGATACCAATTATCCACAACTAGCCTCTTCATTGTAGAGCCTCTCAGCATATAAATAAATAAATAAATAAATAAATAAATAAATAAATAAATAAATACATACATACATACATACAAAAAAGTATATACACAAATACACACATAAATACAAAAATAAATAAATAAATGTATAAATAAATGCATAAATGCTTAAAAAAATGCATAATTGCTTACCAATAAATGCTTAAATAAACACATATATACATAAATGCATAATTTCATAAATACGTGAATACATAAATTATTTCATAAATAAATACACAAATAAATACATCCATGTATAAATACATAAAATGCATAATTAAAAGAATGCACAAATACATAAAGAAATACATAAATGTAAAAGTAAATAAATGCATAAATACAAAAATAAATAAATGCATACGTATATATAAAAATTATTAATTAAAACAATGCACCAATAAATGCATAAATAAATGCATAAATAATTTCATAAATAAATACACAAATAAATACATAAATGAATAAATATATAAAAATGCATAATTAAAAGAATGCACAAATACATACGTGCATAAATACCCAAAGAAATACATAAACGTATAAATACATAAATGCATACATATAAAATGCTTAATTAAAAGAATGCACAAATATGTACAGAAATGCATGTAATACATTTTTATAAATGTATAAATATACGTAATTAAAATAAAGCACAAATAAATACATAAATTCATAGCTAATTAAATGCAAAATAATTTCATAAATGAATACATACATAAATAAAAATATCAATAAATGCATAAATACATAAACAAACAAATAAATGCACCAATAAATGGATAAATAATTTCATAAATAAATATACAAATAAATACATAAATGCATGAATATATAAAAAAGCATAACTAAAAGGACTCACAAATAAATACATGATTAATTAAATAATTAAATGCAAAAATATTTCATAAATAAATACATACATAAAAATATACACACACACACAAATAAATGCATAAATACATGCATAAATAAACAGATGCATAAATGCACCAATAAATACATAAATTAAATGCATAAATCATTTCATAAATAAATACACAAATGAAAACATAAATGCATAATTAAAAGAATGCAGAAATATATAAATGCATAAATAAATAAAAATACAATTTCATACGTTTTTTCAAATAATATGTTTTGTGCCATTCATTGGTATGAAGAGGACTGTGAAATATGTTTATCAGTGGGCTATTATATAGTATATTCATTTAGTACAATTTAGATGGCACAGTAAATGTTGTAGCTTTGAACTTTTTGCCTTACTATAAAACCTCAAATCAGCCTGATCGTAAGATGTTTTGCTGATGCGTCCCATTGATTGGCGCACAGTGTTTTAGTTTGTACTGTATTGAAGTCGAATGAGTCCCTGCAGTGTTTATTGCAGCAGATCTGCGCTCTGCCCTTGAGTCTAGCAGACATTCAGTAAACATTTCAGCAACATAACCACAAAACTGTTTATTTTAGATGTGCCGTTGGCCTTTTAAAGTGATTTCTGCAATGCCTAGAGATGGATAAATGCTCGTTAAGCATTGCAGAAGTGTTGTTTAGACGGTAAATCATTCAGATATCAGTCGTCCAGCTCCAGAAGCAGTTCAGCATGTCAACAAACTGCCTTTGGCAACTGGACAGAATCACCTGGAGAAACAATATGGTGGATCATCTGCTTTCACACAGAGAAAACATGGCTGGCATTCTTTGTGTTTTCTCCAGTTTGACACAAAATGGAAATGGAAAGAAGTAATTGTTTTCTTTCTCTTAGTTTTTTGAGCTCTCATTCCTACACACCTACAATGTTTTACATTTTGTCTTATTTCCAGTTTTAAATTAATTTTCAGAGCCCAGATTTCAGTGCCGTATAGTCTGTGAACGTGTCTGTGTTTTGCGTGTGGCCGTGCCACCTGGCCTTCTCTCTAAAGCAGAATGGATGAGAGCGTTCAGTCTCTAACGTTCGGTCGGATCAAACGCGGGCCGCGGCTTCAGCCGCGTTTGATGCAGTGCGTTTGTGGAAATGAGTTCAGACAGCAATACCTAATACACAGTTTTTTCACCAGGTATAAATTTCAGCAATTCTCTCTCAGTGAAATAGCAGTAGACAGTGAGAAAATGTCCCAGTATTGTGTCTGATAGCAACCCTGTTGATCTTTATTGGAGCTAATGAGGACTAGTCAGCGGATCTCTCTACGGGACGGGCCCAGATGGCGATGTGTGCGCGCGTGAGTCGTTTCATCAGCACCTGTGTAGACATCTTGTAAAGCTGGTGTTTCTTCTACCTTGTAAACTTGAACAGGAATTCAGCTATAGGGAACACTGTTTAGAAATGTTCTGATTTAGATTTATGAGGCAGTGTGACCCTAAATATAAAACTGATTTTTATTGGGTTACTGCTGTATGTTGAAGCCCATTTCTGCCACGGATAAAAGAACACTATTAAAAGGTAATGACGACTTTTAGCTCACATTTCAGACTTTTCAGACTCCGAATAGTCATAATTCTGAGTTTTTGCAATTCTGAATTTATATCTTACAGTTCATTTTTTTGTTTGTTTGTTTTATTTCTGCCACAGAATAAAATCTTAAAATGGTAATTGCAACATATCTCATATCTTTTTTCCCCCGCAATTGTGAGTTTTTATCTTACAATTCTGACTGTATATCTTGGTTTTCGTCTCAGAATTGCAAGTTGATAATTCACAATCATGAGTTAACGTCTTGTCATTCTGGCATTATATCTTTATTTTTAATTTTTTTTATTTTTATGAGAAATATGTAATTGTGACTTTTTTCTATCAATTCTGATTTTTTATTTATTTTTTCTCAGAAATGCATGTTTATTTCTGGAAATTATGGCATTATATCTCACAATTTTCTTAGAATTGCATGTTTATATTTTGAAATTTCTGGCTTTTTATCGTGCAATTCCGTTTTTTTTTTTTTTCTCAAAATTGTACGTTTTTAATCTTGCAATTCTGACTTTATATATCTTGCAATTGTGAATTGTAAACCCGCAATTCTGTTTTTTTTTTTTTAATTTCTGCCACTGAATAAAATATTAAAATGGTAATTGCAACATATCTCGCATATCTTTTTTTCCACAATTGCCTGTTTATATTTCACAAATCTGACTTTTTTTATAATTGTGAGTTTTTATCTCAGTTCTGACTGTATATCTTACTTTCCCTCCCAGAATTGCAAGTTCATAACTCAATTATGAGTTAACATCTTGTCATTCAGGCTTTATATCTTTATTTATTTATTTATTTATTTTTATTTATGTAGAAAAATGTAAAGTGAAATTATTACTTTATATCTTGCAATTCTGACTTTATTTTTAGAATTGCATGTTTAGCCAGTATTTTGAAATTTCTGACTTTTTGTGCAATTCTGATTTTTTTTCTAAAAATTACAAGTTTTTAATATTGACTTTATATCTTACAATTATGAATTGTAAACCCCCCAATTTTCTTTTTTTTACATTTCTGTCACAGAATAAAATATAAAAATGTTCATTGCAACATATCTCACATATCTTTTTTTCCTCCCAATTGCCTGTTTATATTTCACAAATATGACTTTTTTCCTCACAGTTGTGAGTTTTTATCTTACTATTCTGACTTTTTTCTTAGAATTGCACGTTTATATTTTGAAATTTCTGACTTTTTGTCGTGCAATTCAGATTTTCTTCTTATAATCTTGATCTTCTGACTTTATATTCTGTAATTGTGAATTGTAAACCCACAAAAAAGTTGTGAGATTTGTTTTTGTAATATGATATATCTTTGCAAAATATTGCTTTTGTTTTATTTTTTTTATAATATTGCAACAGTATTACAATGTGAAAAATGGTTGTCAGTTCAAAAAGTTTGAAACAAAGATTATTGGAGTTTTACAAAAAAACCTTTTTCAGTCTTTCTACTTTAAAATTTGATGTGAATATCAATGTTACTTGCTATTTGTAATTATTTGTGAAATTAAGAATTTTCTGAGTGAAAATAGTTTAAAAGCCATTTTTTCAGTGTATAATATCAGTTTATGTTACGTAAAACTGATAAATAAATGGTTTATGTTAATGAAGTACAATTCCCTTTGAAAATTCACTTATTGCAAACATTTCGTCCATGTATGCATATTTTTTTCCCCCTAGATCTTGCAATTTTTAATCAAAATATTATCACCAGATCTCTTTTCTTTTTTGATAATCTGTTTCATTTGGGTGTCACAATATGGAAAAAAAAAATATCGGTCACTACATCATTTACATCATAACTTTAAAGGTGAAGTAACAGAAACAGTCAGTTTAACTCAGAAAGAAGTTGAAAGTGGTCATGCAAAGCTGAATTATAAACGTTTTATTCAAGAAACCTTGATTTGCATTCTAAGCGGGGAATATAAAATGCAACAAAAGTGTTTAATGTCCTCATTTAGGAAGATTGGATTAAGTACAGCATTGCAAATGAGAGTATTTAGTTCTGTAGCGGTCTTTGTTCAGTATGAGCGTTATGTGACTGCTGTCCTTTATCATCTCGCAGGAATTAATGGACTTCATCAGCGAGAGCCTGATGGATGTATAAATGTGTGCTAAAGGAACCGGCGGCAGAGCTTTGGCTCAAACGCTCACGGCGTTGAACCAGTCGAGCGCAGGCCGGACGTGTGCATGTGTGTGCGCGTGAGCGTCTGTGTGTCGAAGGTCCGTGCATCTGTTTCAGCATATGTGAGCCTCACTGCTCGCTTTACTGACAAACCCTGACGCTTCTGCTCACATATGCTGTGTAATTTCTGGATCTCTCTTCTGCAGATTGAAATAATCCTATCGCGAGTGTCATCCGTCAGACAGACAGAGTGCTCAAAAGCAACATCCTGTCAGAGCCAAAGATAAAGCCGCCGTCTCAGTCTTAAACCCCGTGTCCTCTGAAGCAGACAGAGACTTACGAGTTGGGTAAAGATATTGTGACGGCATGTGGAGTCTGTTTACCAGCTCTGATATGACATGAAATTCAGCTGTAAAAGAAATGGAATTTTTTTACGGCTCATCTCAAGACCCATGTATATGGAGGCTTGTTTCTGCCACTGAATAAAAAAAAAAACATTGTGTCTTTTTATCTCCCAATTCTGACTTTTTTTTTCCAGAATTGCATGGTATGAACTCACAATTGCATGTTGTAAAATCAAAATCACATGGTATGAACTCAGAATTAATTGTGAGATAACTTGCATTTGGAAGAAAATATCAGAATTGTGACTTTTTCCTCAGCACTTGACTTTACAAGCCACAGTTATGAGAGAAATCTTATAATTCCGAGAAGTTAGAATTGTGGGATACAAACTTACAACTGTGGCAAAAAATCTGAGATGTGAGATATAAACACAATTCTGAGAAAAAAAGTCAGACTCGCAAGATATAAACTCGCAATTACTAGAAGAAAAAATCTGAATTGTGGGATATTAAATCGCTAATGCAAGAAAAAAAATCTGAATTGTGGGATTCATAATTTTTTACATTTCTGTCACAGAATAAAATTTCTGTCACAATTTCCTGTTTATTTCACAAATATGACTTTTTTCCTCACAATTGCAAGTTTTTATCTCACAATTCTGACTTTTTTTTTTTTTTTGAATTTTACATTTGTATTTTGAAATTTCTGACTTTTTATCGTGTAATTCTGATTTTTTTCTCATAATCTTGATATTCTGACTTTATATTTTGCAACTGTGAATTGTAAACCCACAATTCTGTTTTCACAATATCACCTTTTTTCACAATTGCCTGTTTATATTTTGCAAATCTGACCATTTTTTTTTTACAATTGTGAGTTTTTATCTAAGTTCTGACTGTATATCTTGCTTTTCCTCTCAGAACTGCAAGTCTATAACTCAATTATAAGTTAACATCTTGTCATTCTGGCTTTATATCTTTTAGAGAAAAAATTTAATTGTGACATTTATCTGGCAATTGCCAATCTATATCTCACAATTCTGACTTTTTCTCTCAAAAATGCATGTTTTTTCTTGAAATTATGAATTTATATCGCACAATTCTGACTTTTTTCTTAGAACTGCGTATCAATATTTTGACATTTCGTACTTTTTATCGTGCAATTATGACTTTTTCTCAAAATTGCGAGTTTTTAATCTCGCAATTCTGACTTTATATCTTGCAATTGTGAATGTAAACCCACAATTGGGAGTTACCATCTTATAATTCTGACATAAATCTCACAATTCTAAGTTTATTTTCTAAGAACTATAGGAAAAAAAGAGTGAACAGTGAGATATGAAGTTTAAATTGTGAAAAAAGTTTGAATTGTGAGATTTTTGTAACTTGATGTATCTTTGCAAAATATTGCTTTTGTTTTATTTTTTTATAACATTTCAGCATAGTATTATAATGTGAAAATCTGAGATGTGAGATATAAACAATTCTGAGAAAAACTTGCGAGATGTAAACTCGCAATTGCTAGAAGAAAAAGTCAGAATTGTGGGATATTAAGTCGCTAATGCAAGAAAAAAATCAGAATTGTGAGATTCATAATTATCTTTTTCTTTTTTTTTAATTCTGTAGTGTAAACAAGCTTCCATAAATGTATTCTTTTCCGCTTAATCCTAATAATTCTCAGACTAATAGACGGTATGCATGTGACGTCACCGTCAGCTGGAGTGGCAAAAAGACAGCAAATGCTGTGACAGGACACACAAAACACCTCTGAAAGCAGAACGAGCTTTGCGATTGACTGTACAAAGAGATTTGACAAGAAACCTGAGATATATTTTTACAGACTGCTGAAAGCTACTGAAAAGAGAAGCAAATTAATCGCTGCAACTCAAAGAAAGAAATGGTCGCAGGCAGCAAAACACGGATTTGCAGTTATCATTTCATGTTAATATGTTGAATTGTGCAGTAAAATCATATCCTATATATTGTATTGCAGTATATCGTATTGACAACTCATCAACTATCAAAACAACATAAATATTACTCTAAAAGGTTAAACTTTTACTTTATTTTCAGATGAAATAAGTGATCAGTTTCTCATGCTGCATATTCATGTATATCAACAAAATTCAGCCCCAAAAGTGTGTGAGGTATGGGGATAAGCCTAAACGTATATTTTTTGACACTAATATAACTTAATAGATCATTTTGTAAAAGTATTTTTGACAACTACTGGTACTGCATACATACATGGGACAAAAATGACCCAAACGAAAAACATGGTTATGTAAAAAATCTGAAAAAAATGGTTTCCTGGTTCAAAGTTTCCTTCCCATAGCAGTTTTTAGACATTTTTATGTATCTATTTTAGATCAAAATGAACCTGAATGTCTCACAAGGGTTAAAAGTGATTTTTTTTTTTCCAGAGCCCCGACCCGTGTGTGTTATATAAAAGCATTTCAATGTTTGGATACTTTTCTATGTTTCCGTGTAACGCTGAGAACCGTTGACCCGTGATCCCAACAAGCTGAAAGATGGTCCTGCACAGATTTCCATTTTATTTCAGCTCAATATGTTGGCAAAAAAAGCATTTCAGCAAGAATCTTCCCATGATTCTGTGCCACGGCCGTCTCTGAAAAGCGGTCAAAGTGTGACAAAGGTGATTCATTTTTGACAGTCTTGGAAGTTTGCGCTATGAATACGTTTTTTTTATGTGTTTCTCCGCTGTATTGAAAGCAGAAAC
The DNA here is from genome assembly GCA_012976165.1 of Labeo catla. Taxonomy (NCBI): domain Eukaryota; kingdom Metazoa; phylum Chordata; class Actinopteri; order Cypriniformes; family Cyprinidae; genus Labeo; species Labeo catla. Next base: position 1,884,141 of record VONZ01000052.1, on the reverse strand, counting down.
TTTTGGCATGTTGGCATCTTTTGAAAACGCTGCTTGGTGCAAATGCTCTTTGTAGTTTGACCCGGTGTGGGTCGCACCCTCAGACTCCATGTTCTAACAAGCTCATTAAACGCAGCAACCTCTTGATTTCCAGAGATAGCGCTACACGCTGTTCTCCGCTATTCCCTAATGTCCTCCAGCGCACGTGTAATCAGCGCTTTCTTCAGTGATTTGAGCTGAAAGATCAGCACAGGAGATTCAGCGCTGCATAGAGATCAGAACGCAGCGCTTCAGTCTATTTCAGTGCATCATTTAAGCAGCTTTTAGGGCAAAAGAGTGAGGAAAGGAGGCGAGAGCGAGTCCCTGGACGCCGTGGGACGGGCCCGGTGATTGGCTGATCTCGTAATGATCTGTAATGGTGTTGATTAATTGGACTGGGGATTGAGGTAGAACACGCTCTTCTGAAGACAGTGTACTCAGGCATTTAAATCAATTACCTATCCTGCTTTTGTCACAGTAGTGGCATCAATCACACCTGCATGTTACCTGTTTTCAGAACCGAGCCTTTTCTCTTACAAAATATAGGCACAATTGGAAAAAGTTTTAAAGCTTATGAAACTATTTATTTGCTTGTATTTGTTATTAAAGTTTGTAAAACTGCAGTTTTGTAATTGTTTTTAAAATTATTATTATTATTATTATTATTATTAGTAGTAGTAGTAGTAGTAGTAGTAGGAAAGGTACCAATTTGTCATTTTTGATTATTATTAATATTAAAGCTAATAAAACTGTTTTATAATTGTTTATTATTATTATTATTATTATTATTAAAGTCAATTAAGCTATGGTTTGATAATTAAGCTGATATTTTCTAATTGTTTTTTTAAATATGATGATTACTAAAGCTAATAAAACTACTGTTTTCTAATTGCTTTTAAATTATAATTATAATTAAAGCTAGTGAAACAACTGTTAAATTATTATTTATTATTCTAAAATTATTATAATAAAAGTATTATTATTTTAATAAATTATTATTATTTTTAATATTATTACTAGTAATAATAATAAAACTAGTAATAATACATTTATCATCGCTTAAATGTATTAAATTGCTTTTTTAAATTATCATTATTATTAAAGCTAGTGAAACTACATTTTTTTTTTATAATTGTTTAAAATAATAATAATAATAATAATAATATTTATAACATTATAAATACGATAGTATATATAGTATTTATATTTATTATTAAATGTAGTGAAACTACTGTTTTCTAATTTTTTTTTAATTTTATTAAAAGTATAGTGAAACTACTGGTTTGTTTTGATTCCTGCTACAAGTACTACTATTATTATTATTCATCATGTGTTCTTGAAGTGATTTTCTCTCCGGTAAAAGATAAAAAGGGCTGAAAATCCACTAGGGACTGAATGAAACTAGATTTCAGGGCTGTTTGTGTGTCGGCTGTGTCTTGATTTGTCTCTAGATAAAGGTCAGTATCTCAGCATTTTCACTCATATACACAGTTATTATGGTAACCATAGTTTCCATCTGAATACCATAGTTACTGTGGTTATTTTTATTACTCTTAAGCAACAACTGTCGTCAAAACAAAAATAAATCAAAAGCTTCTCGCGCTGGGAGATCCGTCATTCATTATTATGATTTTACAGTTGTAATTGTGATGTTTAGGCAGAAACGAGTTCATGTTGAGTTTTTAGATGGACCTCGCATGCTTGATTTAGGATTGATTTCACTGGTGTTTTGCATTGAATAGTTGTACTGAGTTATGCCGTAACACTTAATCATACTAGCAACATGTTAATTTATGCTACCAACACGCTAAATCATGTTAGTAACATGTAAATTAATGTGTCACAACATGCTAATTCCCATTAGCAACATGTTAATTTTAGTTAGCAACATGCTAAATTATATTAGCAGTATGTTAATTAACATGCTAGCAACAGGTTAAAACATGTTAAAACATGCTAGAAATGTGTTAAATTATGTTAACGACATATTAAGTCATGGTAGCGACATGCTAAAACATGTTAGCAATGTGCTAAATAATGCTAAAACACGTTAGCAGGATGTTAAGTCATGTTAGCAATGTGTTAAATAATAGTAACAGCATGTTAAAATGTGTTAGCAACATACAAGTGCAAGTGTTAACAATGCCAAAAAGTTAACAATGTGCTAAATGATGCTAGCAACATGTTAAAACATACTAACAATGAGTTAAAGAATGTTAGCAACATATTAAACCATGCTAGCAGTGTTTTGAAACCTGTTAGCAGCCTGTTATTTCATGTTAGCAATGTGTTAAATAGTAGTAAAGACTTTTTAATACATGTTAGCAACATGGTGATCATGATAAAACATGCTAGCAACATGCTAAATCATGTTAGCGATGTGTTAAATCATGCTAGCAACGTATTAAAACATACAAGCAATATGTTAAAATATGCTGGTAAAGTGTTAAACACGTTAGCAGCATGTTAAATTATGTTAGCATTTTGCTAAAACATTTTAGCAATTTTATTGACCTCACGCAGAATCTTCAAAGCTGTTACAAACTTTTCAAACAAGGCTTTGTATATATCAAATATCAAAGTTTAAGATCTTTACTCATGTCGTTTTCATTAAGATTGTATTCATGTGTAATTGCGTTAACTTTGACAGCCCTAAATTCTACACAAGAGACATTCACACATGAGTTTCAGTCTGACATGTGCCAGTGTCTGATTGCTTTTTTTGGCAGATATATTTGGTGCATCCCTAATTTGAATTGTTGAGTGCACTGATTCTTTACAGATTACCATAGCAGAAGTGTAAGAGATTCACACTGTATGTGCACATGGATAAGAATTCTACCCGTGTTTCAGTCAAGGACTCTCATTCATCTGTCAGGGTCTCTCGATTCACCTCAATACAGAACAAGATGACAGATTAGTGAGCCTGCAGCTGCTTCCAAACAGCTAGTTTTAATGTCAAGGTCTGTCTGATAACATCAGCTGCGTCTCTAGCGATTTCAGACAGATTGGTAATTGGGAAATGGAAAGTCAGAATAAAACAGGCATTGCTGCATTTTTTCTCTGCCAAATATGCCCATCCATTTAACGCTGACTCATTAGTTCAATATTAGTCTTTCGTACGCTAATGGAAGTAGTTTGGATTGTCATTTAACCTGCATGTGTTTATCTGTTTTCTGGCTTGTTGGACTCCATTTGATACAACTCAATCAAACAAAGTACATTTCACACTCAGCTTAGCAGAAAAAACTGACTGCAAACTCTTTAATCATGCTAGATCATGCTAAATCAAGCTAGCAACATATTAAAACATGCTGTCATGTTAAATCATGCTAGCAACACGTTGCATGCCGACAGTGTGCTAGCAACATATCAAAATGTGTTAGCAAAATATTAAAACATTCTAGCAACATGTGAAAATATGCTAACAATGTGTTAAATCATGCTAGCAACATGGTAAAATGTATTAACAACGTTTTAAAACATGCTAACAATGTGCTAAATCAAGCTAGTGACGTCAAACATGATAAAACATGCTATCATGTTAAATCATCCTTGAAGCATGTTAAAACATGCCAACAGTGTGTCAAATCATGCTAGCAACATTTTAAAATGTGTTAACAACATATTAAAACATAGTAATGTACTTAACCAAGCTACCAACATGTTCAAACATGCTAATGCTAAATAATGCTAACACTATGTTAAAACTTGCTAACAATGTGTTAAATCATGCTAGCAACATGGTAAAATGTATTAAAAACGTTTTAAAACACGCTAACAATGTGCTAAATCAAGCTAGTGACATGTCGAAAATGCTAAAACATGCTATCATGTTAAATCATCCTTGAAGCATGTTAAAACATGCCAACAGTGTCAAATCATGCTAGCAACATTTAAAAATGTGTTAGCAACATAATAAAACATGCTAGTAATGTACTTAACCTAGCAACATGTTCAAACATGCTAATGTTAAATAATGCTAACAACATGTTAAAACTTGCTAAGTCAAGCTAAAACATGCTAAAATGTGTTAGCAACAATTTAAAACATGCTAGCAACAGGTTAAAACATGTTAACAATGTGCTAAATCATGCTACCAACATGCTAAAATGTATTAACAACGCTTTAAAACGTGCTAACAATGTGCTAAATCAAGCTAGCGACATGTCAAACATGTTAAAACGTGTTATCATGTTAAATCATGTTTGCAACATGTCAAAACATGCTAAATAATGCTAACAGCATGCTAACAGTGTTAAATCATGTTAGAAACATATTAAAATGTTAAAGATGTTAACAGTGTGCAGATTCAAACAAGCAACATGTTGAACATTTTAAAACATGTTGTCATGTTAAATCATGCTAGCAACATGTTAAAACATGCCAACAATGTGCCAAATCATGCTAGCAACGTTAAAATGTGTCAGCAACATATTAAAACATGATAACAATGTACTACACCAAACTAGCAACATGTTAAATAATGCTAGCAACATTGTAAAGTGTGTTAGCAGCATATTCAAACATGCTAGCAAACGTAGTAAACAAAACTAGCAACATGTTAAATAATGTTAACATGTTAAAAAATGCTCACAGTGTGTTAAATCATGCTAGCAAAATGTGAAAACATGCCAACAATGTGCCAAATCATGCTAGGACCATGTGTTAGCGACAAATTAAAACAAGTTAGTAATGTACTAACCCAAGCTAACAATGTGTTTAAAGATGCTAATGTGTTAAATCATGCTCGCAAAACAATAAAACATACTAAAATGTTAGCAACATTTTAAAACATGCTAACAACATTCTAATCAAGCTAGCAACATGTTGAACCTGTTAAAACATGCTATCATGTTAAATCATGCTAGGAAGATGTCACAACATGGCAACATATGTGCCAAATCATGTTTACAACATGTCAAAACACGCTAATGTGTTCATTCATGCTAGCAACATGCTAAATAATGCTAACAGCATGCTAACAGTGTGCTAAATCAGGTTCGAAACATGCTAAAATGTTAAAATGTTAAAGATGTTAACAGTGTGCAGAATCAAACAAGCAACATGTTGAACATTTTAAAACATGTTGTCATGTTAAATCATGCTAGCAACATGTTAAAACATGTCAACAATGTGCCAAATCATGCTAGCAATGTTAAAATGTGTCAGCAACATGTTAAAACATGATAGCAATGTACTACACCAAGTTAGCAACCTGTTAAATAATGCCAGCAACATTGTAAAGTGTGTTAGCAGCATATTCAAACATGCTAGCAAACGTAGTAAACAAAGCTAGCAACATGTTAAATAATGTTAACATGTTAAAAAATGCTAACAATGTGTTAAAGCATGCTAGGACCATGTGTAAGCGACATATTAAAACAAGTTAGTAACGTACTAACCCAAGCTAACAATGTGTTTAAAGATGCTAATGTGTTAAATCATGCTAGCAAAACGTTAAAACATACTAAAATGTTAGCAACATTTTAAAACATGCTAACAACATTCTAAATCAAGCTAGCAACATTAAAACATGCTAGGAAGATGTCACAACATGGCAACAATGTGCCAAATCATGTTTACAACATGTCAAAACATGCTAATGTGTTCAATCATGCTAGCAACATGCTAAATAATGCTAACAGCATGCTAACAGAATCATATTCAAACATGCTAGCAAATGTAGTAAACAAAGCTAGCAACATGTTAAATCATGCTAGCAACATGTTAAATAATGTTAACATGTTCAAAAATGCTAACAATGTGCCAAATCATGCTAGGACCATGTGTTAGCGACATATTAAAACAAGTTAGTAACGTACTAACCCAAACTAACAATGTGTTTAAAGATGCTAATGGTTTAAATCATGCTAGCAAAACGTTAAAACATACTAAAATGTTAGCAACATTTTAAAACATGCTAACAACATTCTAAATCAAGCTAGCAACATTAAAACATGCTAGGAAGATGTCACAACATGGCAACAATGTGCCAAATCATGTTAGCAACATGCTAAAATGTGTTAGCAACATGTTAAAACATACCAAAGTCCCTTTAAGGCAAGTCATTTGACTCGGCGGCCATCTTTGAAACGTCTCTCGGACAGGCAAGTGCAGCTCCTATCTATTTGAATGGGGAAACATCAAATTCTCCAAAACTGCTCACCAAGCTTACGATTAAATTTCATAATTGAAATCACCAATGGAATCTGACAACGAACTGCCTCATAAATATCCTTCCTTATGCTCCAATAGCATCAAAAAGGCTTATTTTTCAGGTTAGATCAGCCAGTGCGTATGCGCAGTACTAAGCGCACGTCTCAGAACGCCGACTGTTTCTGCAGTGACTTACTGACTTTACTACTCAACGATTGGCTCTTTCATTAAGAAGGCGGGGCTTCGCGGCCATAATGAGCGTTGCATCTTTCCCCATTCAAAACTATACGAGTGACAAGTCTTGGGTATTCTATAGTCTTTGAACATACTGATGTAGGTCAGATTGTCATTTAACCTGCATGTGTTTATGTGTTTTCTGGCTTGTAGGACATCTTTCACACTGTACTCTATGATACAGCACAAACAAAAAGAGTACATTTCACACTCAGCTTAGCAGAATAAACAGACTGCAGATTCTTTAATGCATGTCAATCCATTAACCCGCAAATGCCATGAGAGTTAATTAGCAACCTGTTTGTAACTCACTCTTCTTGTCTTTGGTTTCACAGACAGGAACGAATACACTGAATATTTTCCTTGATGCACATAATTACCTCTTTAAGGGAAATGGTTAATTGCTCAAAGGTACGACTAACCTAACGACCAACTCTAATGACAGAGGTAATTTTCTGTCCGTTAACGAGAAATGCTTCCATTGCTGTTGAGGGTAATGAGAAAATGTAATCGCAGCATGTTTCTGTTCAGCGCTCTGCCATCTGGAAAATCTAGTATTATAGATTGGGATGAATATAAGTTTAAAATGAAAGTGCAAAAATAGCGTCCTATTTTAGGGTTTCATATTTGGCAAGAAAATCCCTTTTGTTTTATTTTGCTGGTAGTAGTTCATTTTTGTTCATTACTGAGCTTATACCACAAAAAATATACCTTGTAATTATACTATTTAAAATTTTTATTTATTTATTTTTAAATTAAATGTAATCATTCTAAATTAATATTGATTAATTTATTGTGTTTATTTAATCTGATAATTTAATTTAGTTTAATTTTTATTCTATTTGTATGTTTAAAATGATTTAATAATTAATTTACACTTTTATAATTATACAATATTAAAAATAATACGCTAAAAATATGTAGAAACAGATTTATTAATTTGAGTTTATATTGTTAAATTAATATTTTATAAATGTATATGATATATTAAATTATTAACATTATTTATTTTATACACTGCATATTTATAAAATGCATATTATTTTTAGCTAGTTAGGTTTTAAAAATATGAAACAAGCAGTACAAATCTTCACTCAGAAATTGCTAGTAAATTTCACAAATAATTGGTAATTAAATTAAATGTGAAATTTTAAAGTAGAAAGGCTGAAATAGTATTTTCTTGTAAAAAATGTATTCTTGTATTTAAGTACAATTTTGAACAATTATTTTTTTACAGTGTATTTTTGCATTTATTCAAAAAACAATACAAGAATTGTTGTTTACTCATAATATTTAGAAATTATGTAGCTGTAATGCAACTCCAAGACAACTGTTAATTCAAAATAAAATGCAAAAGTAATAATTTTCAGCCCATCAGTAAGACCATCTTTATTTTTGAGCCCTACGCTTAATAAAAGATGTGGATGTAAACGAACGCATAGTCTAGCAGTGAGCCGCATGCTGGTTTATAGGCAAAGTGTCAGAGACGTGTCATTTCATCAATCATTTAAGGTCTGCTGAAAAGGTCAATTACACTATTTTGTGCACGATTAAGCACACGGCGCAGCAACAGATATTTTCAGAGGTTCACAGTGTATCCTTAATACATTCAGCGGCTAAATGAATAATTATTTTAATTGCACGTAAAGCAGGAGATCAGGAAATATGCGGTGGAGGTTTTCGTTCAGCTCTTCAGGAGTTTTTTAGAGGCAAGTGGCGATGAATATTCATGAGAAGTTGCTTTGTCAGGGTTTTGAGAGTTTGAGTGACAGCTGGCCCTGCCCAGCAGCTTTTGCGTCTTTTTGCATTTGCTGGTGATGAATATTAATAAGCACCTGTCAGCGTCCGAACACAGCAGGTCGTTAGGGTTGATTATGAAAGTATCCATTCACACAGCACTTACTGCAGTGACCTGCAGCTCTTACAGCCACATGCAGTTACACCGACAACTATAAACCCTCATTTACCACACACAGTTGGCAGTAGACAAATGCCATAACTGCAGGCTTTTTTTTTGCAGTGCTTGCAATAGTTTATTTTTGTTCATTTTTGTTCATTACCACAAAAACCATTCATTTTAATTACATTTTAAATTTGTATATGCTAATGTATACTAACATTATTATAGCATTATTTTAGATTTTTTAATTATTATTTTATAAAATAAAAATTAAAATAAATTAATTATATATATCAGTATTTTTTTTAATTGTTATATTCCTGGATATAACAAAAACTTTTTTGATATTTTCAGTAAAATGTATGAATTAATACTTAATAAGAATATTTTTCAGTTAGCTTTAATCAAGTAAGAGTGAGATTGTATGTATTTATGTAGATTAAATTTTCCATGATTGTAAATATTTTTTTATTCATTACCACAAATCACTATTTTAAATTTGTATGTAAAATTTATGTATTAATTTTAATGTATTTTTAAACAATTTTAATTATTTTCTTCTTTATTTGTGTATAGAAAAAATAAAAGAGATTTATTTGAAATAGAATGTCACATTATACTTTATTATAAATTAAGTATATTAAAGTATCTATCTATCTATCTAATGATATTTATCAGCGATTTTTATTTTTAATATTTATTCATTACATGAATTAGTACTAGAATAAGATATTTTTTCAATCAGCTTTAATAAAGTTAGTGTGACATTGTATATATTTATATAGATACAATTTACCATGAATGTACTTTTTTCATTTCATTAGCACAAACCACTATTTTATGTATTTTATGTAATTTGTATGTATATTTAGATTTTTTAAAATTAATCTTAATGTATTTTTAAACGATTTTTAATTATTTTTTCTTCATATGTGTGTAAAAAAATAATTTTAAAAGTTTTAACAAAAAAAGATTTTAAAATAAAAGACATTTATTTGAAATAGAATGTCACATTATAATCTATCTATCTAATGACATGTGTCAGCGATTTTTATTTTTAAAATTTAAAATTAATACTTAATAAGATTTTTTCCCCCAGTCAGCTTTAATTAAATTAGAGTGACATTGTATGTATTTATATATATTTCTATAGATATATAGATAGAAATTTTCCATGACTAATTGTAACTATACTAACAGCACTGTTTATACACACATGCTCAATATTTTAGCTAATTAGTTTAAATCAATATGGGAATTACAGACAAAATATTTAGTGAAACATACAACTTCAACTGAAATGGAATAAATATTTTTAGTTTAGTTAGGTTTATTTAGTTTAATTTGTGCTCAAATAACTAAAACTAAAATATACAATTAAAAAGACACTGAAAATACTATTAGCATTTCAATAATATGCCACTGCTTGAATTACAGACAAGTTATAGTGAAATGTCTGAAGACATGAGTAATTTAAATTTAAATTAATTTTTAATTAATTTTATTATTATTATTATTATTTTTTATTGATTTTTTTTTTTTGTTAATGGTCATGAAGACAATGTCATGTCTTTTTTAAAAAATGCTTTACAAAAATATATATATATATAATTGTTTAAAAAAGCTGTCTGGGAGATTGTATAACTGTGTTTGTGTGTCGTGAGTCTGTGTCAGTCAAGCATCTGTTCATCTTCTCAGGCTGAGCTTTGAAGCATCTTGGGTGAAGCTCAGATCATCACAGACCCGTCCTCTCGTTTAGACCCTGCCAAACGAATGTTACTCAACAGATGACCAGGATATGCAACACTTGTCATGTTGAAGAACAAAGCGCTTAACCCTTTAGTGCTCACAGATCTTCATATGGACATACTGAGCTATGAGTCAAATCAAAGATAAATGACTCACGCTGTTCTGTTGCTATTTTTCAGTCTACTTTTCATGATGTGAACATATTTAAAAAAATGCAGCCTTGGTAAACATAACAGACTTTAAAATTCATAAAAAATCCTACTGAACCTAAACATTATTTTGAGTAATGATTCAAATGAATCAGTGTTCACTGAATCAATTCTTTGAAGCATTCAATTTGAACTGGTGTACTTCCCAACTCTATTCAAATGAATACCATTAAAATGCTACACAAATCTACTTTAATGACATTTTCTTATGAAAACATAATGGGCAAACGCGATATTCATGATGTTGCTTAACTTTATATCACCAGCATATCATTGTGAATATTACATATATATCATCCAGCCCTAATAGTCTCCCAAAACATATTTACAGATGGAAAAAGAATGAGAATGATAGAGCTTCAGCAAATGTACTTGTCTTCAAGTTTAAATGAGTTAAAGGCAGGACTAATAATGAGACACAGGAGAAAGAAGAAAGACGACTGAAAATGCTAATAAAAACTGCTGCGATTGTTGCATGAGAAAAAGAAGTGAAATTACAGCTTGAGCTTTCAGAGTTTGTGATTCTCATTACCATTTCATTCTTCAAAGAGGAGCTTTAAACCCGCTCACATCTACAGAGAGACGAGACATGCAAGACAGGGTTATTATAGGTAACTAAAACTGAACCATACAAAAAGGGTTTGTTTCTTTGAAATAAAGTAAATGCTAACCAATTGGAATAAAATATTAAAAACATTATTTTAAAATATATTAAACTTCAGCTAATTGGCATTGGAACATTTTTTTACATTTTAATTTTAGTTTAGTTAAAATAAATAAATCTATAGATACAAAAAAAAGATCAAAGTAAAAATTATAATTGTAATAAAAATGACAAAAGCACAACAAAATTACTAATATTTAACTAAAATTAAAAAGAAAATAGAAAATAGAAACTAATTCAAAATATTAATTTCTATAATAATATAGAAACGATACTAAAACAACACTGCTGCAATAAATATATATATATATATATATATATATATAAAGAAAAAAACTTTAAGCTTAATTTTATTTCTCATTTTTATTTAGGTTAATTTGCAAATATAAAATGACAATAACACAACCAAACTGCTAAAACTTATATATTAAAATTATATTAAAATATAAAATAAAAATATATTAATAATTTTTCAAAAACAATAATGAATATTATTTAAATAGTTATTAAAAACTATAATAATATCTCAGTAATACTAAAATAACACTGGTGCATGTGAGATTTTGTTGTTTGAAATAAAATAAACTTAAACTGAAATAGAATAATGATAATACTTATTTTATTTCAGCTAATTGCCAAAGCAACATTACTAAAATACTAAAATAACTAAAACTAAAAATTTATTATATATATATATATACTGTTTATATATATATAGACATATAAAAATTAAAATAATAAAAATACAAAAATAACAAAATTGCTAAAACTTGAACTACAGTTAACATGAAAGCAGAAAATATAAAATAAAAACAAATTATTAATTATTATTTAAAACAATAATTAATATTATTTAAATATGAATTAAAAACTATATAAATAATATCTCAGTAATACTAAAATAACACTGATGTGTGTGACTTTTTTTGGTTACTTGAAATAAAATAAACTGAAATACAATAATAATTGTAATAATAAATACTTACGTAATTTCAGCTAATTGCCAAAGCAACATTTCTCATTTTTATTTAGTTTAACTTTCACTAAAATAACTAAAACTAAAATGTAAAAAAAAGCAACAAAATTGCTAAAACTTGACCTAAAATAAAGATGAAAGCAAAAAAAAAAAACCCCAAAAACAAAATAAAAACAAATTATGCATGTGACTTTTTTTGTTACTTGAAATAAAATAAACTGAAATACAATAATAATTATAATAATAAATACTTATTTTATTTCAGCTAATTGCCAAGGCATCATTGCTTATTTTCATTTAGTTTAACTTAAAAGTTACCAAAAAAAAAAAAAACTAATAAAAATGACAAAAACGTAAAACAAAATGACTAAAACTTTAACTAAAATTAAAATGGAAACTAATTCAAAATATAAATAAAACTTACAATAGTATTTGAGTGATCCTGATCTTACCCTGCTGCATGCAAGAGCTAAATGATGAGAAAAGAATCCCTGCACTGTTCCTACTGTATAAGCTACAGTGAAATATGTGCGTATGAGGGCTAGTTTTTCTGGGATCTATGACAGGCTGAAGCGGAGCTGCATAAATTGTGTATATGTGTGTCTGCCGCTGGGAAGCCCAGGTGTCTGATGGTAATTAAATCAGGAGAGTGTTGAGCTGCTCTCTGCCTCCTGCAGCTGTAATGTCAGTGTGACGTTTACTGCTCATCCTCACCGTCTCATCTGTCTTCACTGCGTCCTACAAAACAGTCAGCGGAGACTCTCTATCAGTAAAATCCACATGATTCTGGACCTTGTGCACTGTAAACAATGAGAAGTCAAGGCCATATATGTTTTTTGCTTGATCTCAAAATAGTCTCAGCAATTTCAGCTTCATATTTTTAAGTTATAAAAGAGCTCAATTTTCATGTGAAGGTCAGATTAATATCATTAAAATGAATGGAAAGAATGTGTTAAGATAACTGGTGTAGAAACATTTTTTCACTCAGAAATTGCTAGTGCATTTCACAAATAATTGCTAAGAAACTGCAGTTAACACATTGAATTAAACATGAAATTCTGAAGTAGAAAAACTGAAATGGAAAACATAGCCTTTGCAATGTTATTATAATGTACAAACAAATTGATTCACTTAAAAATGTGTAAAAACTATTTTTGTTCAACTTTAAAGTCATGGCAACTCATATTTTTCCATTACTTTACTTCAGAATAATTTAACTAATTTCAACTTTAAGTTAAATGAGATTCAACACAATTTTTAATTTCAGTTTTATATAATTATAGACAATTATAATTTTATATGATTGAAAAGAATGAGTTGAAATGACTAAAAAAAGGTGTACAAAACAGAAAATTACCAGTAGATTTCAGAAACAAATACAAAGAAATTAATCGAAATAAACATGAAAATAAACATAAACATTTCTTGTAGTAAAATGTACTACGGTAATCTTTGTTTTGTCTGCAACTTCCAAAAATAGTGTACAACCATATGATTACAGTAATAAAAGTTACCATACATTATCAAAATGATTTAAACATTAAAGTACACTTTAAAAAATAAGTTGAAATTACGGCCAGTTTAAATATACTAAACTATGTAAGGCTGCAGCTGAACTGAAGTTCTGAAGTAGTTGGGTATTTTGTGAAGTGTAAGGTCACTTGGCGTTTTTTTGATTATATAAGGCTTTTTATCCATGAGTGAATTCATCTCAGTGACTCTATAAATCAATCCTTTACCCTTAACAGACTCATTATCATTATATGTGGGGCATTTAACTATATTATCAAGGCCTTCTTCATTTAATGGATTAAATCACCTTTCCTCCGAAGATGAACATTATAATGGACTATTGAATATTATTCAGTGACATTAATCATGTACATGAGGTTTACCTGAGCTGCGTTTCTCTGAAAACGACAAAACTCTGGTTTGTGTCATATTACTTTTTAACTGTTTACTTTAACTGTTATTTTGTTTTCATGGAGATCTTATTAGTTTTTGGTAATATCTAGATTTTATTTTTATATTTTCTGCTTTCATGTTAATTTTAGTTACATTTTTAGTAATTTTGTTGTGTTTTTGTCATTTTCATTACTTTTTGTTGTTTTATGTGAGTATATTTTTTTTGTTCTTTTTTATATATTTTTTATCACCTTTAGTTTTAGTTATTTTAGTACATCAAGTTAAACTAAATGAACATAAAAAATGCTTTGGAAAATAGCTAAAATAAATAATATTGTTATATTTGGTTTCAGTTATCATTTACATTATTTGAAACAAACATATTATTATTATTATTGCTTTTGTTTAATGGTTCAAGTTTAATTCAAGTAATTGTAATGGATAAAGTTAAACTAAATAAAGATAGCAAAAATACATTGGAAAATAGCTGAAATAAAATAAATGCAATTTGTTAACATTTATTTTATTTCAGTTAACATTTACATTATTTGAAACAAAAAAATTACTATTGTTTTTTTAATGATTCAGGGTTATTTCAAGTTTTTAATGGTTCAAGTTTAATTTAAGTTTAACTTAATTCATCAAGTTAAACTAAATGAATACAATGGCTGAAATTAAATAAATTCAAGTTATATGTATTTACTTCATTTTTATTTCAGCTTTAATTTAAGTTATTTTTGTACATGAAGTTGAAGTAATTGAAAATAAAAAAAAATAAATGCTTTGGACAATAGGTGAAATAAAATAAATGTTAGTTTTTTTTTCAGTTAACATTTGCATTAAGACAAAATAATAATAATAATAATAATAATAATAATAATAATTATTATTATTATTATTATTATTAATATTATATATTTTTTCATTTTTGTAATGGTTCAAGTTCATTTAATTCATCAAGTTAAACTAAATGAAAGTGTATACAATGGCTTGAAAAATAGCTGAAATAATATAAATTCAAGTTATATATAAATATATGTGTGTGTGTGTGCGTGTTATTCAGTTAACATTTATGTAATTTTTTTTAACTTAATTTTTATTTCAGCTTTAGTTAGTTATTTTTAGTTATAAAGTTATTTTAGTACATGAAGTTGAACTAATTGAAAATGAAAAAAAAATGCTTTGGACAATAGGTGAAATAAAATAAATGTTATTTTTTTTATTTATTTGGTTTCAGTTAACATTTACATTATTTAAGACAAAATAATAATAATAATAATAATAATAATTATATATGTTTTTATTTTTTTAATGGTTCAAGTTCATTTAATTCATCAAGGTAAACTAAATGAAAATAAAGAAATGCCTTGGAAAATAGCTGAAATAAAATAGATGTAAGGTTTATATATAATAGTATATTTAGCATATACAGTATAATAAATAGTATAGAAATATCAATAGTATATTTAATAAAAACTAATTTAGATAAAATATATTATATTATATATATTATAGTATAATATATGTACTTTGTTAAGACAAAATAGTATGCCAGTGCCATTTTGTTGGGTTTTAGACATTGATATTGATTTTTTAATTATTATTATTAGAAATTGTGAACGTTCATTGGTGCTGTGTTTTGGGGAAACACTAAACTATGTTGGTAATGTCAGACTTTGTGATCAAAGTTGGCTAATATATTTACACCCCCAAAATACATTAAATCTATCCAGGACCCGCCCCCTTGCACAGGGATTGACTGTGATTGACATGTAAATCGACCAACCACAGTTGGTTTTGTCTTTGAGTGTCTTTTAGCGTGGGTAAATCTGAAATGCATACAGTACCGAAGAAAAATAATAGTATAATAGACTACAAGAGTGTGGAAAAAGTTCACTTTAATCAGTCCATCAATGTAGTGATCATCCCTGTGGTAGCATCAGTCAGCTCTGACTGTGATGTTTTGTCATAACGGCTCTCATTTCACCAATCAATCAACCTGTGATGACAGGAAGAGGCAAAACTATCATTAAATAAATGAGCCTTACAATGGCTGCTGGTGTAGCTGTCAGGACTGAATATAGTGTCACCTGCTGAGAGACTCATGATCGACTGAACCTTCCCTACAGACACGCACTGACACAGACGCTCCTGTGTGATTTAATTAGGTTCATTAGACCTTAATGTAAACATGCACAGATGTGTGTAAAAGCATACGCTGCTTGTGCTTTGCTTTGGGTCTAATAATAATGCAGATGAATATTGAAAAACCTCTCATGTGGTTGATTTTAGATGAACGGAAATTAAATCAGTTTCATCCTTTGTTGCAGATTTTCTTTGGAGAGTGTTTTTATACATGAAATAGTACGCCTACATAATATATATAGGGGTAAAAAATATGCCATATATATGAAGTAATTCTCCTCTGTATAGAGCCACTTTAACTTTTCAGAAAAGATGTTATTTGTCATTTTTCTGTTATTCAAAGTGTCAAAATATCATGTGGTGCGACCGTACGGCAATGACTGTTGTTTTGGAAATGTCTTTGAAATTACCCTAAATTACCCTAAATTTAATTTTCTGCACTATTTGGCATGATTTCCAAAGTGTTTTGTAATCCTGTATACAATTACAAAGCATTTGTATTTATATTTTCATCATAATATACAAACAAGCTTTGTCCGATGATTTCCATTTTATGAAATATCATGTGGTGCGACCATCAAGAAACTACCATTTTGGGACTTTTATGTTGAAATCCATTCAAAGATAGGACTTTGCATCATATAGCAATTTGCCATTGACCCATGGAAACATCAAGCAGATTTGTAACTCTCTTTCAAATTTGGAAAAAATAATCTTTTTAATAGCTTGTATGTAGTTGAATATCATGTGGTATGACCTTAAAACAAACAAACAAACACAAAAAGTTATTTCTTCAAGTACTTATTTTTATTAGAAATTTCTTAGTGACCTTTTGTGGGAAGCCAGCTTGTTTCCAGATTGGAAGTTTTTGTGCTTTTATATTCAAATGATGGTTTATATACATAAAATACTTTATTTTTGTACCATTTGGAATAGATTTCAGTCAGTTTATGTTTAATCTTTGTACAATATGAGTAAATAAAATAAAATAAAAAAATAAAATAAAATAAAATACTACTACTAATAATAATAATTGAGAGCATATATAGTTTTAGTTTGGTAATTATGCATTTATTAGTAATATTTATTATTTATTTAATAATAACTATTTTAATCTATTTTACCAGATTCCACTGCCAAGCAAAATAAAATAAATGAATGCCATAGGCAACATGTTAATTCTGACCCTGCAGTCAAGCACAAACTCCAGATGTCATTTTCTACTGTAAGAAAGATGTGCATCATATGGAGCGACCGCTCATCATGTGGTGCGACCAATAATAGGAACTGTATTAAAATAAAATAAAAACATCTCGTTTCTGTGGTTGAAATATGAATCACTGCTACAGCATGCTTAAGTGAATGGTATTTTTAAAACATTTTTATCAGTTTTATGCAATTTACAGGAAACATGAGTCTGCTAACAACATTTAAGTATTCAACTCTGAAATTATAAAACTAAAATATGACATTATTATTTACAAAAACTAAACGCAAATTTAGATTTACCATCTAAAAATGTTTAAGCATGTTATGGAAATGAATTAATTTTAATTTAAATCATGGTCACACCACATGACATTTTTTTTTTTAGGCTATGGCCAATTTATCGAGATGAAAACACTAAAATCACTTAATTTTAAATTTTAATATGAATTTATGTGTACGCAACATTCCTAATGTTTGAACAATTACAACAGATATTATTTTTTGTATTTTAAAATTGGCCTGTGGAAAATCAGTGACCCATATGTAGTCAAAAAAGTAGGCTTATTTATTTTTTTATAATTCACCTCTTATTAGTTTTTGGCAGTAACGTTGCTTTGGCTCTAATAATAATACCGATGAATAATTGAAATCCACTGATGTGCTTAATTTCAAATGAGCGGAAATTAAATCCTCGTTGTGTTGCCGATTTTCTCTGGAGACTGTTTGTAATGTGGGTCTGCGTTCCCGTCACCCGGTTTAATCACACTTCTGGTCTAAAAGCGGCTCGTTTACAACTCGGTTCTCGCAAGTGTTTGTCTTGAAGGCTATGCAGATCTGATGACACAGTGAATGGAGAGTCTTACATAAGCGGATGTAATTGGCTCTCAGACTCAGTGTAGGTGTTCACTGTGAGTCACTTGATTTCTGTCCTCCCTGTTTATGACCCAAACTAACGAGTGTCCAGGGACCCTCGTCCTTAACAATGCACACCTTCAGCAGAGGCATCAACGCCTTCAATGAGAGAGAGAAACAGCACAATGAATGTGTGCTAGACTGTAGTGAGCCACGTCAGCTTATTATCACACAAAGACAAAGCAGGACTGTGATGAATTATAAAGTGAAGAGTTCTGACTCTGGTCTAATTGGATGGTCTGAGTTTGAGGCCTTTGCAAAATGACATGCCTGTAAACACATATTATATAATGAACCATGCTTACTGTATATTAATATTCTATATATTATATATTAATAAACCATCCAAATACATAAAACTGTATTACGTTGCAAAAGAATTGTGTATTTATTAGGAACGCATATTGTATATGTACCATATTGGTTATTGGCCGATATTAGAGATTTTTATTTATTTATTTATTTACTTATTTATTTTTTTGTTAATTCATAAGCAATTATAGTTGCATATTATAGGCATACTTTTTTGTATGTATGTATCATATAACAATATATATTTATTATACAAAACACTAGGCGTATAGAATTTTAATATTAGATGTTTCTAGATTTTTTTTTTGGCCATCATTTGAAAATAATTGTTGTTTTATCGAATCAGCCAGAATTTTAATATTACATAATCTTAATTTTAATTTAATTTTCAATTGTCATTGGTAAATCTATCTATCTATCTATCTACCTAAAACATACACTTTGAATTTCTTATCTGTAATCTGTATTATTATTGTTATTGTATTTATATTATTTATATACTGTATTTATATTATATAATTTATGACAAAACATCAGTTCTATATAATTTTAATATTGACATTAATTTAATTATTTTTTTAATTAATTTTTAATTTTAATATTGCTTTAATAATTGTCATTGATTCATTTTTATTAAACAGTGTCATGCATAATTTTGCTGTCTGTACACATATACAGACAATAAATTAAAATTGTATAGGCACACTTTTTTGTGTAAATAGTAGGGTTGTGTAATTTAATTTTTTATATAAATATGTAAATATTTATATAAATAAATTTCTGTCTAAAAACATACAATTTGAATTTCTTATCTGTAATCTGTATCATTATGATATTGTTATTGTAAATATATATTGTTTATATAATTATATAATATAATTTCTAACAAAACATCAGTCCTATGTAATTCTAGTATTTAATGTAATTTTCTATGTCATTTTTAATTTTTTAAATATTTTAAATTGTAATATTGCTTTAATAACTGTCATTGATTATTTTTTATTAAACGGTGTCATGCATCATTTTGCTGTCTGTACACACACAGATAATAAATGAATAAAGTTAATTAGATATTAAATAATTAGATAATAAATTAAAATTGTATAGACACTTTTTTGTGTAATTTTAATTATGTAAATATGTATAATTTATTTCTATCTAAACGTACAATTTACAACTTTTTGATATCTGTATTATTATTATATTGTTATTGTATTTATAGATTGTTTATATGTTTATATAATATAACGTATGACAAAACATCAGTCCTATATAATTTTAATATTGACATTTAATTTAATTTTTAATTTAATTTAATTTAATATTTTCTTTCTTTTTTAACCATACTTTCATGCCATACTTTGTTTTTTAATACTTTGCGCAGTGCCTCTAAACCCCTGTTAACTGTGTTAAATCACTAATGTGTGGCGTATTGCTTGTCATGTTGGTCATGTTGTTCTAGTTTTGTTCCTGAATTAAAGTTTCTCAGTGTGTCATGTGAGTTTCTTCCACTCAGCGTGACAGCAGGTTTATTATGATGCATCACCAGCAACTACCGTCATATTCTGATGCAATGACAGCTGTACTGACCCGAGTCCTGACGCCCCGCTGCTTTAGCAGAGAAAAACCAAAACAGAGCTTTTTTAGGAAAGTGTCACACCTTCCAATTTAGTGTGTGCTTCAGCGCTGAGACTGCAGCAGTTTGATGTCAAGAAATGTCAGGAGTTTGTCCTTGGCGCTGAAGATGACAGAGCAGTCGTTAGCTATTGTTTTTAATGGGTTTAGCACTAGTCAAGCAGAAAAACACTGTTGTTCGTCTGCAGCTACAACAGATACAGTAAATACAAAAGGGAAACAAAACAGGCCTGGCATGACTTTATTAGCCGTGTTCTCAACGAGTCAGCAAACTGCTGACAGCAAATGACTCTTCATGTGTTTGTGAGATGTTGGTGTGTGTTTAAACATGCTGCTGTTCGTTTTCTCACTCATCATTAGGTGTGACATATATAGTGTAGTATTCACACTCATTAGGATGTGTGGATCAACTCTTCTCCTTCCGCTTAGATCAAGATCAGCTCCCACAAGGCCTACAAATAGACCTTTTACTCAATTAAAGCGTGACATGAGGAAATGATACCCATCATGGTGCCATTTTTCCACAGGTTTTGCTAGAAAGATGCTAGTAAGTGAAATGCAAGGGTTTCTGTTAATGCTCATCAAAGATGCAACAACTAATAGGTAAACAGATCATTAAAATAAATGCCAGCATATATTATTGTTGATTAGTTGGGTCTTTTGCAGTGTGCAAAGGGAAAATCTGTCAGTGACTGTAAATGATGTGGGGTCATCGGATGCAAAGTTTACTTTTTCATGTTGTTTGAACATTAATGTGTGTTTGCAGTGTATGTACAAATCTATCCTATAATTATAAAAATCCATGCAGTGGTTTTTAATTAATCTGTAAAAATAATATCCTATTTTTCAAATCGAGCCATTTTTAGATGCCTGTCGTTGTGGCGTCACACCAACAGAGGCCACTCCCACGATAGTTGATTGACATGAGCGTTTTACCTCAGATCAGCGGTAACAGTCCGTCCTCTTTATTTTTCGATGCCGGAGCAGGGATGTAAGTTAGACAAGAATATCTCTGACTGAGCGATTGAGGTGTTGTGTTGCTGGATGTAATAATGAACATAGTGGTCGTCATTTACTCCCGACATCTGAGCTGCTGAAGATGCAGTGGATTACGTTTGTTTGTGAATGGAATGCGGCTCCCGATCTACATAAATCCATCTATGTTCCCGCGAATCATTTGTGATCCAGCTTCACCTACAGCAGAAGTGAGAATAAGGGTTTTTATGAATCTTTGTGATCGCCTTTCCTAATAACTTGCTAGTTAGCAAGTTTAGCGGCTAAACGTGGCTAAAGTAAACAGGCTCGTCACTCCACAGAGAGAAGAGAGGGGCGGGGCGAGCAGAGCTCATTAACATTTAAAGCAACCTCGACCAGAACAAAATGATTTTTGCAGAGCTGATTTTGGCAAGGTAAAAAGGGTGTTGTTTTACACTACCATTGAGAAATTTTAACCAAAGTATATTATAGACTTTTCATTAAGACCCTAAAGAATCATATCAATGTGTGGAAAATGGGCATCCGATGACCCCTTTAATGCATTTTTTATTTTTTAAACAACACACATTCAAAAAGTACATGTTTGTTTTAATATCACTGTGAATGTTAAACATTAAAATTCTCTTCTGCTCTAAAGGCTGCATTTATTTGATCAAAAGTAGAGTAAAAACAGTGAAATATTATTACAGTTTAATTTCAGGGTTCGTACAAGGTGCTTAAATTGCTTGAAGTACTTGAATTCGACTTTTTGAAATTTAAGGCCTGGGAAACCCTTGAAAATAGCAATATTCCTGAAGAGGTACTTGAAAAGTGCTTGAATTATTGATGAATATAAATGTGAGATGCTATGAAATAAGTGTTTAATTTTGTCAATAAGCAAATTTCACGCAAAATTCATGCAATTCAAAAAACATTATACCTTTTTCGCTTATTTCAGTCAATGTCGGAAAAGAAGCGAGCTAAGCCAGTGGTACTGACAGTGTTGTGTAAAAATGGCTGAACATACGAAAAGAGGAACAGATTAACCAAATCAATTGAGTCATTTATGCTGGAACCGCTCCGATTGATTCAAACTTGTGACTTTGATCATTCATTTCAAGCAATTCACCAGCAAAAACCAGATCAAATTAAAAGCTAATTTATAGCCATTTACTTTCTCATTTTGACATCGCTTGTAACAATTTTAAAAAGCACGTAGTGATGGGTGAAGCTGAGCTTTTCGAAACTCTGAATCAGTTACCACTGCATCGCTAAATGATTCACTATTTTGAAGCGCTCCATTCGGATCGTGTACCGCAAATCAATTGTTTCAGATTTGTTTCGTGAATCATTTCTCAAATTAAATGGTTCAAATCAAATGATTCGTGATACACGAATCTCGATCTAAATCAAAATTTTCTTTTGCTTTATTTCAGAACTTCGGAGCGTGGTTCGCGAATCATTTGTTTCAGATGAGGATTTTGGAGTGATTTCGCAAATCTTTTTTTCTTGTTTTTATTTTCCTTAAACAGTACAAAGCATCAGACCATCAAAGAAAAAAGAATGAAAGAAAGTATAGGTTTACACAAATACAAATCGCTTAAAAAATAATATAGTAATATTTGTTGTATTAGTATTTTTATCTGTCTATTTCTCTTTTTTCTAGAATTTGAAACGGAAGACAGTGTTAAAAGAGATCTTTGACTGAAGTCCTTGAAAATCATAAAAGTAGTGCTTGAAAAGTCCTTGAAAATTTCATTTCACAGTATCTATATGAACCCTGTAATTACTGTGTGAATATATTGTAAAATGTAAATTATTTCTGTGATCAAATCTGAATTTTCAGCATCATTACTCCAGTCTTCAGTGTCACATGATCCTTCAGAAATCATTCTGATATGCTGATTTGTTGCCCAAGAAACATTTCTAATTATTATCAGTGTTAAAAGCATCATTTTTTTTGTGGAAACCATGATACATATTATTTTTCAGGATTCTAAAAGTTCAAAAGAACAGCATTTATTTGAAAGAGAAATCTTTTGTAACATTCTAAATGTCTTTACTGTCACTTTTGATCAATGCAATGTGTCCTTGATGGATAAAAATATTAATTTCTTTTTATATGAACACTCATATATTGCTCATAGAAGTACAGACCTATTTTTGGACTTTCGTATTGAAGCCGAACAGAGCTGTGTAACATGGCGGTAGCCTCTCTGGAGATTTAATAAAAGTTCAAAGTCGAAAGCGCCACACTCTCTGCTGACATCTCACCTTCAAAGCGTGATGGATCTGCAGCGCTTTCCAGGAAAGCCGAACCGCTTGTGCTCAGTGACCCAAAGTTAAACGGTAATGAGACATCAGCAGGGAGCTGTTCAAATCCATGACGTGCAAGACTGATCTTTCTTTTCTCTTCTCTTTTATTGCAGAATAAGGTGCTGAACATTGACGGTGTGAGAGTTAAACTACAGGTGAGCATCATTTCCCGCATGCAAATTTTTAATGATGTCTTAAAGCAATAGTTGAGCCAGAAATGCAAACTTACTAAAAATGTGCTCACACTCAGGCCGACCAAGATGTAGATGAGTTTGATTCTTCATCAGGTTTGGGGAAATATAGCATTGCATCACTCGCTCACCAATGGATTTCTTGTGGATTATTGTGATGGTTTTATCAGCTGTTTGGACTCTCATTCTGACGGCACCCATTCACTGCAGAGGATCCATTGGTGAGCAAGTGATGCGATGCCACATTTCTCCAAATCTGATGAAGAAACAAACTCATCTACTTCTTGGATGGTTTGAGGTTGAGCACATTTTCATTTTCAAAAAATGTTCATTTTTTAGGGCACTCTTCCTTTAAGATGCCGGTTGGTCAGCAGCTTTACCAGCGCTAAACCAGTGTAGATCAGAAAGGACCTTCTTGCTTAATACCATTTTTTCAGTTTGCAAAGTACTGTGAATATCACGAGTGAGATCAGTTACTAATGCTCATACTTTTTATATAACAAGCTTTTAGATTTGATACCATCTGTTAGCATTTACGTTATCTCAATAAACTCTTGAGCAATTAGGAGATTTAATTACCTAATTTCAATGCAACTCCAATTATCTGTGCTGTTTTAAATACTTAGGTAATACATTTGGATGTTCCCATGTTGCTTCGCTCCCTCTGGCTAATATTGACTAAGTAAACAATGAGCGTGCATCTCGAGGATCAGCTCTAATGAGAGTTTAACGAGGCTGTCATTAATCTTTAACGCTCCATTAGCCGCAGGCCTCGCACTAGTTGAGGATACACACAGACTTGACTGCGTGTTTGATTTAACCTGACAGACAACTTCATAACCCGCTCACCTACACGTATAATCAGAGAATACATTACAGTAGATGGTTTTTAAGGTCGTTAGTGTAATTATAGTGGAACGTAGAACAGGGTGAGTGGCTGATGGGTGAATTAATGTTGATGGGGATTATTAAAGAACGCTGTGTCAGGTCAAACGTGCAAACATCTCAAAGTGAAACTAATCCTCCCATGTGCTTATGTTGTGAATCTGTTTTCACACATTGAGATTGGGCCTCATCACTGAGGCTGCGCATGAATCTCATTTTTAAAATACCTTTTTTTTTTTCTTTATGTAAAAAGGCATAAAAATGGTGCGGTTTTATTTGAATCAGAGGTATAACATTTTGTTGTTGCATGCAACCTGCTTGAGTTTAAGACAGAAGCATGTTTATTTTTTTAAAAATGTTTAAAACATAAACTTTGGAAAATATGTATAATATAGTGTCCTAGTTTAATGTCATCTTGTCCAGTTTTCTGAGACATAGCCCCCGGATTTACAAATGAAATCACTCATTTTTATTCATAAGTTCACACTTCATATTTGCTTCAGAGACTCATCATTGTGTTGTTATTTTTATTTATTTATTTAAAATGTACAAATATTAACATTTACATTTATGCCTTTGGCAGATGGCTTTATCTAAAGCGACTTATATTGCTTTTTAAGATGTACATTTCTATCAGTTCATGCATTCCCTAGAACTGAAACCCATAACCTTGGGGTTGCTAGCACCGTACTCCCCAAAGAACTTTTCTTGAGCAATTGTTAAAAGAACCTTTTTTCAGAATAAAGAACCTTTTGTGCAATAGAAAGTTTCCAGTGGATGTTAAAGGTTTTTGAATGAACCATCCATGTGCTCACTTTCAGGTCATCCAGTAGATGAGTTTGTTTCTTCATCAGATTTGGAGAAATGTAGCATTGCATTACTTGCTCACCAATGGATCCTCTGCAGTGAATGGGTGCCGTCAGAATGAGAGTCCAAACAGCTGATAAAAACATCACAATAATCCACAAGTAATCCACACCACTCCAGTCTATTAATGCTGCGTGTTTGCAAGAAACAAATCCATCATTAAGACATTTCCAGCTAAAAAAACGAGTCCATAATCCATAACAAGGCTTCTTCCAGTAAGAAAGTCCATCTTAATAGTCCATCTACATATTTGCTTAGAGCTGTTTTGGACTGTTTTGGCTTGTAAACGGTGCTTGATCTGTGCAGATTTCTCTCCTGATTCAGACCAGACCCCTTTTTAACTGGAAGAAGCGTGATTATTATGGACTCGTATTTTAGTTTAAACCGTCTTAATGATGGATTTGTTTCTTACAAACACACAGCTTGTGTCTTCCCAATATGTTAATTGATGAACTGGAGTGGTGTGGTATGATTGTGGATTATTGTGATGTTTTTATCAGCTGTTTGGACTCTCATTCTAACGGCACCCATTCACTGCAGAGGATCCATTGGGGAGCAAGTAATGCAATGCTACATTTCTCCAAATCTGATAAAGAAATAAACTCATCTACATCTTGGATGGCCCAAGTGTAAGCACATTTTCAGCAAGTATTCATTTTCGGATGATCCATTCCTTTAAAAATTAAAATAAATATAGTGAATATGCACATTAAAACGTATGGAGCAAATAATGAGTCTGTTTGTCATACAAAACTATTGCATGCCTTCATATGATTTGAAGCCATTTGTGACCCTGGACCACAAAACCAGTCATAAGGGTCAATTTGTTTGAAATTTTATACTGATTTTATCAGCTGAATAAATAAACTTACTATTGATAGGACAATACTTGGCAGAGATACAACTATTAGAAAATCTGAAATCTGAGTGTGCAAAAAAATCTAAATATTGAGAAAATCACCTTTAAAGTTGTCCAACTGAAGTTCTTAGCAATGCATATTACCAATTAAAAGGTTTTTTATATTTACGGTTGGAAATTTACAAAAGATCTTCATGCAACATGACCTTCACCTAATATCCTAATGATTTTTGGCATAAAAGAAAAATCGATAATTTTGACCCATACAATGTATTGTTGGCTATTGCTACAAATACAATAGTCAGCATTTGAAATGGATCACAAAAAAGTTTGTCAAAGTTGTCCTAAGACAAGAACAGGTGTTGTTTTGGTTTTAGGTCAACTTTGATGAAAGGTTTTGATCCACTTCAAATGTTGACTACTGTATACCCGTGCTACTTATGACTGGTTTTGTTGTCCAGGGTCACATTTATGATGCTTTTTTTAGTGCTATTGTATGTATGTATGTGTGTGTGTGTGTGTGTGTGTGTGTGCGCGCATTATCACCCAGTCTTTGTTAATGTCAGGCCGTTCTGCTCATCAGCATTCATGTCTTCTCGCTCAGTTTCATCAGTGTGAAACATGACCCTCTCTGACAGGTCTCTGCGTGTGTGAGACAAGTGCTCTTATCAGGAAGCGGACGGTTTAATAGGTCTCGACCTCAGCCATAAATCCACATTCTTGTCCTCAACCTCACGCCATTAGCACATGGGCTAATTAAAGCTTGTGCTCCTCTGTTCCACTTCGCTTGCTTTTATGGTGAGAAGTTAAAGCTGGTATGATAGTATGAATGTGATGAATAGGCTATTTGAATGAAGTAGGTAAAGTTTGTGCGTCCTCTTGCTCCGTAGATCTGGGACACGGCGGGACAGGAGCGATTCAGGAGCGTGACGCACGCTTACTACCGAGACGCTCATGGTGAGTTGCATTGTACTGCAAAAATCATTTTCTTCATCAAAAAAGATAAATAAATAGAGCAGAAAAATAAGAAACGAAAACAAGAAAAAGAAAAACAAGAACAAGTAATTGCCTTGGAAGTTACTTGTAATGTCTTCATTATTTTTTAATGGAAAACAAGACAGAAAAAAAATTAAAAAGTGTTTTTTTTTTTCTTTGAGGTGTTGAAGTTGCAAACACATTCTGAGTAGGAAATGCAATGTTATAATTGGTCTCTGATATTGGAAATAGTTCACCAGTGTTTTTTGCTAAGATGTATCTGATGCTTCTATTAATAGAAATCTAAAAATATCACATCTAAGCCATTTGTCTCTCTGTTTTGCTTTATTTCTCCTTAACTTTTTCTCTGGCTTCCAGTCTTAAATGCACATTGTAGTGTCTATCAGATTAGTTTAAAAGTGACATATCATGAAAATCTGCTTTTTCCATCTTTAAGTGCGTGAAAAAGAACAACCCAGGTAATTTTTTCTACCTGGTCTCATGCCAAAAACCTACCTGGAGACACTGCAGATTCCAAAAGAAATAAGCATTAGAGGCAGTAAAACTCCGACACCTTTTATTCCTTTTCACACAAAGTGTAATTTTCGCACAATTACGTGAAGAATATTGTTTTATGAATTAAAACAATTTTAATATGCTGGGAGATTTGAAAACTGATGCTTTTGAATGTTAGCATGACATATCCCAGCAGGCACACAACGTCATAAGACGCTGATATTTGGTTAAATTTCGGTTGCGACATCGGCTGACCAAAATTCAATGTAAATTCAACGTTTAATGTCAACCTTAAATTGATGTCCAATACCAATGTCAGCTGACGTTGATATTTTGTTGTTTTTAGGTTGTGTAACCAAAATCCAACATTAAGTCAGCGTCAAATTGACGTCAAATACTGACGTCAACACGATTTTCATTCTCAACCAAAATGCAACGTCTGTCTGACATCATGTCCAACGTCAACCTGACGTTATATAGACGTCCAATGCCTGCTGGGATCCAGCTTCATATTTATGGGTTTTCATAGCCGGTAGGTTTATTCGGTAGCTAGGGAGGTGTACTTGAGAAATAAAGAGCTCTGGTTTGAATACCGTGTAGCTACGGTTTGACAAAACTGTTCAATTCTGCACAAAAGGAAGATTCAAATGGCACACTTGTGTCAACAAATGTGTTTTTATATCAGTTTTGCATTTTTTTAAACTGCCGGGTAGGTTTAGGGTTGGGTTTGGTGTATGGCTTATTTCCAACGATAGAGCATTAACTTTTAGAGCGACAGTCCCCGGATATTTGAACTCCGAACCGCCGCAATACGTATCTGAAGCAACATAATAAAAACACAGCAATACGTACCTATATCAACGTAATAAAAACGTGCTAGGGTTCAAGTATTAAAACCGTGTTTTATATGGGATTATTTTTGTGCCAATAAGAATGAACGTAACTTTATAAAACTGAACGTAACTTTCCAAGAAACGGTCAAAAATATGCCACTGCAAAAGAAGAAAAACACAATGAAAATGAAAAAATGAACTCAGTCGCACGAATTTAACATGCTCTTCAAATATGCTTCATTCTTTGTTAATGATTTTCAAAGAATCGTTTTCGCGAATCATGGATTCTGAATGCGTTGCCACAGCTTTCGCTTACGCTTCGCAAATTTTCGTTTGCTGTTTTGGCACAAACCTCTCGTGGGGGCGGGCTTAACAGCGATCTACTCTGATTGGCTAATGAGCTTTTGATGGACAGTTGCTCTCTGACCTGGAAGCACAGACGGTGACGTCAGTGGCGCGCATATTGGACGGTGTGCAATACGTCATGCTTTGTTTATAGAAACTATCAGAACTGTTGCACACTGTACATGAATAAAACTTTTATCGATGTTATTGATTAACGTTACTTTAGCAACACGAACTTACTTCAAGCTGCCCTGAGGGACAAGCTGAGGTGGAAGATGATGCCGCTCCGTGTCTCTCCTGGGAGCTCATCTTTAGAAACTAAGAGACGACCGTAGGTGAAATACTAATAACATTAATACTTAATATAAACAAAGCAGGACGTATTGCACACCGGCAATATGCGCGCCACTGACGTCACCGTCCGTGCTTCCAGGTCAGAGAGCAACTGTCCATCAAAAGCTCATTAGCCAATCAGAGTAGATCGCTGTTAAGCCCGCCCCCACGAGAGGTTTGTGCCAAAACAGCAAACGAAAATTTGCGAAGCGTAAGCGAAAGCTGTGGCAACGCATTCAGAATCCATGAATCGCGAAAACGATTCTTTGAAAATCATTAACAAAGAATGAAGCATATTTGAAGAGCATGTTAAATTCGTGCGACTGAGTTCATTTTTTCATTTTCATTGTGTTTTTCTTCTTTTGCAGTGGCATATTTTTGACCGTTTCTTGGAAAGTTACGTTCAGTTTTATAAAGTTACGTTCATTCTTATTGGCACAAAAATAATCCCATAGTTTTAGCGCCACCCAGTGCACATTCTTTTTGAAACTGCCGCGAAACGTGCAGTAAGGTACGTAAAAACAGTGCGGCAAAAAAGTACCCAGAGGTAGGGGTGCTCCGATTGATCGGCTATCGATTATCATCGGCCGATAATCCCTTGGGGATGTTTGGTCGGCGGTCTCTAAAAAGGCCGATCTCATAAACCGTACCAAAACTGATGACGCGCCTGCCGTGAGAGGTTTGGTACGACATGCAGCGGCACCATCTCAGGCGCTTTTCGGCGGGGGTAAAACAACTGTAATGCTTAAAGTGAGGTACAATTCATATTTCTTCATTTAATAACTTATAAAGTAATTTGAAAACAAACAGCACGAGTGAATGACTGACCGCACGCTCTCTCTCTTTCACTCTCAAAAGTGCGCACATGTCTTCCAATCACCACATCGTGTCTGACTATAAGCGAGCTGCACAGTTGACACAGGAATTGTTACTTGCACAACAGAATCAGTGTCGCTAAAGTATGTAAATTTAATTTCTTTTTAATTTTTTCCAGTGTTTAACCATTCAGCGCTCGCGCGCTCTCCTGGAGACTGGGCGCTCATGCACACTTGAAGCGTAAACACATAACGCCACGTTCACATACCTCCCTTTGCAGTGCGTATTTTTTCCGCGCTCATGCTAACGGATTAAAGCGTTAAAGCTGCACACAGTTGCGGTCTAGCATTTTTGTGGTAAATATGCTGAAAAAGTATTTTCAATAACAATGTCTGGATTCGAAATCAAAATAATGCATAAATGTGTTTGTGGAAATCAGACTTGTGCTGTGTGTAAGCTACTGTGCAATAATTGCACAATTCTAAAAACAAAAATGCACTACATGATCAAACATATATGTTATATATATATATATATATATATATATTTTTAAAGTCTAAAATATGTGTCAAATTAAAAAAGTCCCCTCTTTCTCCAAAAAATCAGGCCCTGAATAAGTGTCTAAAAATCCTGATTGGAGTATCTCTATAAATAATTCTACATGATTAATAGGAGGCTTTAAAAAGATTGGTATCGGTGATCAGATCGGCAGATGTGATCGGCGATCGGCCTCAAAAATCCTGATCAGAACACCTCTACCCAGAGGTACATATTTTTATGAGACTGGGCTGATTTTTTGGTAAGCTTTTCTCTGCAAATTTGTAAAAAAAAAAAAAAGAGCTCAGATTTTGCTCCCCCCCGTGACATAAAAAGGGGATCTTATTATAATATTACCACCCCTTAATCTGCACGTTTCCACCCATGGCTCTGTCATTTAGTTTTCTCAAGCGACAACGGTGTACAGATAACGCCACTGCGAAACTTTGAGGAAAGCATGCTAACTGTTCTGTCTTTGGCTGCACAGACGAGCACAGAACACTGTTTAGAGTCCCAGCCTCAGAGAAGACAAGAAAGCATTGGATTTATTGATTTATTTACTGTATATTACGCTGCTGTCACATATTTCTTTCCCAGCTGTTTACCTTCACAGACATAACTGACTGTTTTTGTAACTTGTGTGTTTTTATCATGAACTTCTGTATATTTGAAGGTTTAAGCGCAATAAGACATGAAAGAGAACTTCAGTTTAGTACTCACATGCTGTGTAACAGCCACTTTCTGTGCTTGTTCTTTGAATGTGCACGCTAAGGCCCTGATCACACTGAACGCGTTTTTTATGTCTGAAAACGCGAGGCGCACCGCATTGCCTTTTTCTGGTGACTTTTATAAAAAGAGCAGTGCCTTGCGGCTTTTTATGTTGCTAGGCAACCATCAAATCAGCCGTCCTGTCAATCTAATCAAAGGATTATAGCGCGAGCGCTCTAAACTCTTTGGTTTTTAGCTGTTTATTAAACTGTCATATCAGCAAAAAACCTTAAAAAATACAGCTCTGGGTAACCCGAGATAGACACCAAAAGTTTCTCCTCCATCACTGCAGTCTCCGGACTTTTCAACGGTAAAACTTTCATCACCACAATGGAAGGCCCGCCTCTCCATTCATTCGATTGGACAATGAAAAAAAACGTGATGACGTCGGGCGCTTTTCTGCTTAGAGTTGCTTTTTTTCAACTTCAGCAAAAACGCGAGGCGCAGTAGGCGGTTAAAATGTGAGGCGCCCGTGGCACATAAACAGCATGCATAACGCTCACTGCCAAAATAAAGCAATTAAAAAAAGGCGACTCTTACTGCAAAAATGCGTTCGGTGTGATTGGGGCCTAAGAAAGCCACATATTTCAGAAGTTTAAACCGATGTGGTTTAAAATACATGATTTCAGCGCGATAGACATGATAATCAAAACAAAACAGATGTTTTTAGCAGAGTATCAGAGGTACGAGCTGTAAAAGCACAGCTCTATTCTGGAAAAAGGAGCGGGGAGAAGCAGATCATTTGCATTTAAAGAGACATACACGAAAACAGCAGGTTTCTGCTTTAAAGTGGGCATTTTCAAAATGATATAATAAATGATCTGTGTGAAATTTTGGGCTGAAACCTCACAGACGCATTCTGGGGACATCTGAGACTTCTATTATATCTTATAATAAATAAGGTCTCCTTTAAAGTTTTCTTTAGACATTAAGTGGTGAGCCAACCCAACAGATTATTGTACAATTAAAATTAAAATGCCCATACAAATGTATTAACGTCACCTTGAACTGACATGTTAATAACTAAATAGGAGTGAATGAGAAAATATACATTTCTTAAATGCACAAACAGCAGCTAAAAAAGTAATTTACTTATGACGCATTTTTAATTATCTGTGTTTTGATGTTTATCTTGAGTAGTTGTGTTTGTTTTGACAAGCTCATGTGAAAACAGAAACTTTGCCACTGCATAAACAGCAACTGTGACAGCAACTGTTACAGCAACTTTTTTAGCTGTAAAAAAGTGTTTTTGCCTTTTTAAATGAAATATCTAAACATTCTTATATCAAGATACATTTAAAGCACTTGAGAAGCAAAATGGCATCAGATATAAAGCTTTTCCCTTTAAATTAAGTTTATTTTTTCTTACCCCAGTGTCTTGTTTTAAGCTTAAACTCAACATTTTTATATTTTTTTCAGAAAACAAGACTTAATATTTTAAGCAGTTTTGCTTTTCAAGTAACTTTATCTTGTATTAAGAATGTTTAGATATTTGAACTGGAAAACAAAACAATAATACAAAGTAAGGAAATTGTTTTTGGCAGTGAACCCGCTGGTGTAGTTTTGAATTGGATTGCAATATGAAAATTGAAATTTTGTGATTTACCCATGAAACCTCTTTGATGTATTGTGCGTCATATTTTCTTTTATGTTGTTTGTGAGGATGAGGGCATGTCACGCATCTAATTTGGATGCTTCAGCGAAGATGTCAGATGAATTTGTGCTCAAATACTTTCTGATTGCACCGTTTGATGTGGACAACAAAAGAAATGGGAAGTGCTTTCTAATACCTATTTATTTTGCCATCCTAACTGCACATGATTATATGGTTTGCAGCATTTCATCAATTGCATTCGACATTGTTTTTCTGCTCTCAGAACAGACCTCGCAACCCACCAGTTGAGATTCACTCATACATGACTACCAAATTTCTCTCACATTTCCCATGTCATAAACATGATCTCCTGCCAAACAACAACAGCGTAATCCAAAGGAAGAAACAATGCTTTATTTTAAGGTCTTTCTCACTCGTAGAAAAACACTATGGAGAAATGTTATGAATATTGCATTTATATTCTGGGTTGATTAACTTGCATGCAGATGGATAGCAGGACTATGCATGAAGTGCAAAGCTTTTTTCTTTATAATGGTTTTCTATGGGAGCGAAAATAGCTACGAAAGTTTTGTTTTTGCAGTGTCTTGTTGTTTTGGCAGTAGATAATGTTTATGACATGAAAAATAAGAGAGAATTTCAGTTCTTGGACATAGTTTTAGAACATCAAACCATGTTAGTGTTTTAGCAAGTTACTGTTCTTGCAACTTTTTTCTCTTAAGTTTGACTTTTATTCTGTAAAGAAATGACGTTCTTTATGAAATTGTCAATTTTTATTGTCACACAGCACTAAAAAGCCACTGTAGTGCTAAACTCATAATTAGTAATAATTAGTATTATTATTATACTAGTATATTAGTCGCGATTAATCGCATACAAAATAAAAGTTTGAGTTTAAAAAAAGTTTGAGCCTAATATCTGTGTGTGTAATTATTAGGCATTTATAAATACAAGCACATTCATGTATATATTTAAGAAATATTTACAAGTACACATATTTATTATAATTTTTATAGAATTTAGATTATATATAAATAAAAATATTTTGTACATAACATATTTCTCTTAAATATACACATTAATTTGTGTGTATTTATATATACATAATGATGACACACAGTACACACACATACATTAGGCAAACTCAAACTTTTCTTTTGTATGCGATTAACCGTTTGCTAGCCCTAATTATTAATAGTAGTACTGAAGTTCATCCTGGTGTTACTTTATGTTGAAACTTTTGTGTAGCTAACAGAAAACATGATGCAGAATGTTTTTTATTTTCAAATTCTGTAATAACACTAGAAACACAATGAACTACAAAGACATGTTTGTTACAGGGTTATTATAGATAACTAAAACTAAAACTATAAAACGTATAGAAATAAATAAATATATCATTTTATATAGATTTTACGACTATATAATTAAATATAGTTTTAGTTTTAGTTTTTTTTTAGTATATCAAGTTAAACTAAATAAAATTGAGAAACTAGCTGAAATTAAAAAATAGGTTTATTTGTTTGTACAGGGTTATTATAGTTAACTAAAACTAAAAATAAAACCATAAAACTATATATTTTTAATTTTTAGTTTTAATACAAATAAAATATAAAAAATGGATGAATTTTGTAAAAGTAATATTAAGAAAAAACGTAATAATTGAAATATGAAATGATGAAAAACCCATAAAACTAATGAAGTGAGTCACTGATTCATTCAACTGATTTGTTCATAGCAGTGTTATTTTAGTATTTTAGTAAGATGCTGTTATTTTTTTTTATTAAGATTTTATGTTTTTTGTTTTTTATATATTAAATTTATATAATAATAATAATAATAATAATAATAAAAAATTGATTTTATGTCGTTTTTGTCTATATAATTTTGTTGTTTTTTTGTTCAGTTTTAGCTGTTTTTTAGTATATCAAGTTAAACTAGGTAAAAATGAGAAACTAGCTGAAATAAAAATGTTTAATTTGTTCGTACAGGGTTATTATACTTAAGTAAAACTACAAATAAAAGTTAAATCATTTTTTTAATTTTTAGTTTTAATTAAAATAAAATAAAATAAAATTTAAAATAAGTATTATATAAAAATATCATTTTCAGTATTACCTTTAGAAAAAACAGGCATTTCCTTTATGAGAGTAATGTTTTATAATAAAATGGATGTATTTTGTAAAAATAATATTGATTAAAATGATTAAATTGATTAAATGATTAAAAACCCATAACATATAAAGTGAGTCAATGATTGATTCATTCAACTGATTTGTTCAAAGCAGTGTTATATATATATATATATATATATATATATATATTTTTTTTTTTTCTATTTTAGTTTTTATGTCAATATCATTTTATGACTTCTTTTGTTTTAGTTGCAGTTTTTTTTGTATATCAAGTTAAACTAAATAAAAATGAAAAGGTAGATGAAATAAAAATAAGTTTAATTTGATTTTAATAAATGTAGTTTTTCTTAATTTAACATTTATTTTGCATCAAATAATGACAATTATTCTTATAAAGCTACTTGCCAAGGCAACATTTTGCATTTTAATTAAATTTAACTTCATGTACTAAAATAACTATATATATATATATATATATATATATATATACAAAAAAAAAAAACTACTAAAATGACAAAGACACACAACAGAATTACTAAAACTTTAAGTAAAATAAAAATGTATTAAAAACTGATTTCAAGTCTTTTTTTTAAATGATTTCAGTGATACTACAATAATACATTATTTTACTTTGGTATGAATATTTTTGGAGCATATATTATATAATGTAATATATTGTACCAAACATAAATACACCATAGGAGAAATGCAGCACTGAATTTCAATTATGTAAGCTGGCTTTTGTGCTCCATTTCAGCCTACCTGGAACAGAAAGAGCCACTTAGAGCTGCAGCGAAATGCAATTGGTTTGAAGTACCAACCATCTAAAGCAAAACCAAATGACAGATCTTCATAACAAAATCCATGTTCTTGTATGCAGAGTAGCTGTTTTGCGTTCCCGCAGTAGCTGTTGAGTTTCAACCCTGTTGTAGTGCATTGTTAATTTTTCAGTTTTTAAAGCAAAAGCGCTTTGTGAGAGCATGTGCGACCCGCCCACACCGGCCCACGCTCTTACAATTCAAACAACACTGATTGGATCATAAAGAGCAGCACTTACGACCCTTATAAATGGGGTTCTGATGGACGCACACACACTTGACGTCCGTTCACCGCACCTTTTCAGCAGGACGCGTGGCGCGCCGAGTGATTGACGTTTAAATTGATGCAAAGTGATGCGATAATGCACGCTTTTTGCGGCCGGCCGTTTACTCCTCATGAAGCTGTCATGCAAACGTTTGCATACAGATCCTCTAATCACATTCCAGAGAGTCACCTTAGACATCAGGGCTGGTGGAGCTGGTACTGTCCTGCGTGTGTGGAGCTTTATTAGGGTGCATGCGAGTCTGAGCAGATCTACTGTACTCCTGACGCCCACAGACTGCCTCTCCCATCTGTGCCGTGCCTGTGTGCCATCAACTCACCGAGAGACATGGCATTGCACCACAGCACACTGCTGCAGATCACATGAAATATGAGAACTGCGAGATGAATGCGGCTGAATGCGGCTCAGATGATTCATGTTTCATCCCGACACTCTTATGTGTGTTTTTAGTATCAAAAAAGGTAGCTTAATCTTATCATGTTCTTCAGAAATGCAATTGATGTATTATAAAGGTTGTTTGAACATGTACCATGGTGTTCTTTGAAAGTATCGCTGCATATGAATATGCTAATCATTCAGTTCCACGTATCAGTGTACTACGGAATAACCAAGTGAAAGAAAATGACAAAATTGCAGTTACATTAAATAATATTATGAGTAATGTTTTAAATCTAAAATTCGGAATATTGAAGTATGAGAATATTTTAAAATAATCAAATGATACACTTATAAAACTGTATTGTGTTGAGTGAGTCATTGAATCATTCATTCAACTGATTCATTCAAAACGAAGTATAGTTGAATTCGTTTTTATATGTTTTGTTTTCATTTTAATTTTACTTATAGTTTTAGCAATTTTGTTGTTTTTTCAACCTTTCAATTATGCCTATACTTTTTTTTTAAATAAAATAAAATATTGATTAATTCATTCATTCATTTGTTCATTCAAAGAAGTCTTTAATTCAAAAACATTTATTAAATGTTATGTAATAATTTAATATGTAATAAATATTTGAATTTAATTTAAAATAAATATTATATAAAAATATCTTTTACAATATTACCTTTAGAAAAAACAGGCATTGTCTTTATGAGAGTAATGTTTTAAATATAAAATTCGGAATATTGAATTATGATTTATTGAGTGAGTCACTGAATCATTCATTCAACTGTTTTGTTCAAAACTTTATTTTAGGATAATTAAAATACTAGTATAGTTTTTACTAATATTTTGAATGTCTTTTTGTTTGTTCTGTTTGCATTTTAATTTTACTTATAGTTTTAGCAATTTTGGTTATTTTTATTAGGCTTTCAAATATGTCCATAGTTTGTAAAAAAAAAATGTCTATAGTTTGTATTAAATTTTTTATTTTAGTCTGTGCCTTTGTTTGCAACTATTTGTTGACACTAAACTGAAAATATTGAAATTTTATTTTGCTTAAAATAAAATAAGAAAATTTAATTTTGCTTCAGAAATTCTTTTTTTGCGTAAAAAAAAAAAGTCTGGTTTGAGACAATTAAGAAATTAAGATTTTTTGGTTGTGACATTAACACCACCAGAAAAAAACAGGAATTCCCTTTTATGGAAATATAACAGATACTGTTAATATTGATTGATTGGTTGGTTGGTTCAAAGAAGTCTTTAATTCAGAAACATTTATTAAATGTTGAACTATTATGTAATAACTTAATATGTAATAAATTATTTGAATTTAATTTAACATAAATATTATATAAAAAGTATTATTTACAATATTACCTTTAGAAAAAAAGCATGAATTCCCTTTTTTAGAAAATAAAATTTAATTAAATAAAATTAAAATATTCATTCATTCATTCATTCATTTGTTTTTTTCGTTCAAAGATGTCTTTAATTCAGAAACATTTATTAAATGTTAAACTGTTGTGTAATAATTGAATATATAATAAATTATTTGAATTTTTAATTTAAAATAAATATTATCTAAAATATAATTTACAGTATTACCTTTAAAATGGTTTACTTATTATTTACTTAAATTAATATTTTCCTAAATTGATTTACTGCTTCCATTGTGCTTTATTTGTCAAATCTTTTTTTTTTTTTTTTTCTATAAAAACAGCAAAAACGTCCTGATAAAATCCTTATCAGAATTATGGTAATGAGAATTGGGTGGGTTGACCTAAAAATATGATTTAAAATGTACTTTTATATTGATTTTAGGGTGAAACGTGACCTAAACATGTTTCCAGATCTGAACAGAACGTGAACAGTTTGAAACATTTGACATGTTTAATGCGAATGAGAAATGATCCCTCAGCTCTCTTTTATCAGTGATCTGTGGTATATTCATCATCTGCTGCTCATCAGATAAAACAAACACAACGTGAAGGGAAAAGGACACAGAAGCTCTTCAGTGGAGCTTTGAAAGCCATTCAGATCAAATCAATGATGTATGAGCTTTACTCGGTTGAATATGTGAGTAGTCTGTATTGATTGAACGCTCTGCCGTATTTACCTAATTTGATTTTCAACCGCCTTATTACCAAACCCAAAGGTAATGTGAATGATAAAATGTCTTTCAGAGCTGAAGGTGCAATGGTTTGTGGGTAGTTCTGGTTGAGTGTGTGTGTGTCTCTCTCTACCTCCATTTCTCCCTCGTCTACTTTCTCTCTCCCACCTTTCTGGGTCAATAATAAATGATAGTATTTTTGGGCAGGGTTTTGAGAGCAAGATAATAATGGGCTTCAGAAATGGTTTTGACATGATTATTGTTAATTGCAGTCATTATTGAAGTGCCATTCACATGTGTCAGTCTAACTGGGCTCTGAAAAGGCACTTACGACGAGTCTTTGTTCCTTTGCTCCAGTTTGGTTTGTTTATTCAGGCCGATTTGCAACATTTTACATCTTTTGTTCCAGCGTTTGCATATGCTATACTGACATATACTGTAGGAGAAGAGCAGACAGCACATCTTATATGGAGACGTGAAGCGGTTGATATTTCCACCCACTTAATTAGTGATGAAGCAGGTGACAAAACATTCAGGCTTCCTCAGAACGAAATTACGGCTGTTTCAAAACCTAGTGCCGCATCATTTTCATCACATCTCAAGTTATATATGTATATATAGATATCTGTGATGGAAATTACATTTTAAACATCTTTGGAATAAAATGGTTGTTTTCTTCACACATGGCACATCTAAACACATCTAACTAACTCTTGTTAATTTTTTATTCTTTTGTTTTATTATTTTTATTATCAGAGGCAAAAGGTTTAAATAACTGTGGGACCTTTTATTTTTTAAAATTCATAAATAAATAATAATTTTTACACAAATATTTAAATATATGTATATATAATTTTTCATTTTATTCTGAAATGTCTGGGACTGGGACAAAGGTAAATAAATAAATAAATAAAATATATTTTTTTAATAATTAGATTTATATATATTTATATATTATTTATTTATTTATTTATTTTTACCAAAAAACACAACAAAATTCAATGCAGAATTCACATTACAGGTAAAACACTGGTTAAAAATATATTGCTTATTTTTTTTCAATTTTTATTTTCTTTCTAAAATGTCTGGGTCTGGGAAAAGGATAAATAAATACATTTGTAATAAATAATTGAATAATATATATATATATATATATATATATATATATTGTTCTTTTAATCAAAAAACACAACAAAATCCAATGCATAATTCACATTACAGGTAAAATACTGGTGAAAAATATATAGTTATTATTATTATTATTATTATTAATATTATTATTATTATTATTATTTAATTTTTGAATTTTTGTTTTCTTTCTGAAATGTCTGGTTCTGGGACCAGGGTAAATAATTAAATAAATAATATACATATTTTGTTTTTCTCTTAACCAAAAAACACAACAAAATTCAATGCATAATTCACATTACAGGTTAAACACTGGTGAAAAATATATTACTTTTTTTATTTCATTTTTTTTTTTTTTTCCGAAATATCTAAATCTGGGACAAGGGTGAATAAATAAATAATTTGTATATTTATTATATATATATATATTGTGGCTAATTAAATAAATTAGTGAGAGTGCATTTCAAGAGTGCATTGCATTTATTTTATAAAAAAAGTCAGCACGGTTCTATAGTTGAAGAAACATGCAATGCAATACAACAAAATGTGCAATATACATTACACATGTGGTGTGTAATTGTACAATGGTTTTAAAACACAGCATTAGTAACAGTACAAGTTTATAGCCTTACAGCTCCTCTCTTTCTGACCCTGTTTACTTGCATTAAAAATGCGATGCATGCAATTAATTCAGCTACGCAGGTTTATGCAAAGTATTCCCAAAATCTCCATATACACAACTGAATACTATAAATAATCAGCATTGCAGAATTAAAATGCAGGTGTTTGTGAAGCTGCAGGGGGAAGATTTCTCTGTTTCTTCCACTGTGAGACAAGTGAAGGAAGTTTGTGGAGTTCATCTGGCAGAAATCTATACATGCCATGTTCTAAAACTAATGTTTTGCTCAAAAGAATTAATGCAAAAGTTTGCATCAGTCTTTTTGAGTTATGACCTCTTCTAATTAAAATATGTTCCACTAGCAAATTGCACTAAATTATAGCAACTGCAAATTCTGTGGCATAAACACATTTTTAAGTTGATTGCTCAATAAAATTAATTTATTCCAATTAATTTCAACATAATTAAGTGTTGGCCCTGAAAGCAGCTAATTTATTTCAGTTCAAATTAATAGCCAGCAGAACACAGCAATAAATGTAACTTATTTAGCATGTAAATGTAATAAACAATCACTTTTCATTGGCATTAGTACTGTTATTCCTCATATGGCCAATATAGTAACCCCCCAAAAATAAAATAAAATAAACAAATAAAATAAAAATAAAAATTTAATAATAATAATAATAATAATAAATACACAATCATAAAATAACACTTAAATTCAACATTTATTCTCCTTATTTTCATAAGGATGCTGGGAAATAGAAATCCACTGTCCAATTTCCACGGTTATGAAGACTGTTTCATTAAGTTACTACAATTAACATTTAGATTTCAATTTAAATTCATGCAATATTGACATTTATGCATGCAGATGCTTTTATCTAACAGGGTTATTTTAGTATCACTGAGACACTATAGTAGTTTTTATTAGTATTTTTAATTTTACATAAAAATAAAACATTTTTTTGTTTTATATATTTTTGTATACTTTTAGGTTATGTTTTTGTTACATTATTTTAAAATAATTTAGTTATTGCTGTTGTTGTTGTTGTTATTATTATTATTATTATTATTGTTATTTGTTATTAGTAGTTTTTATTTGAGTTTTTTTATTGTTTTTAGTTATTTATAGACACTAGTGTTATAGTTTTGAATAGATTTTTTTTCTGTTTTTCAGTTTTTATTTCAATTTATTTTATTATAAGTTTTTGTCATTAATAATAATAATAATATATGTCTGCATAGTTTTCATTTTTAATTTTCATTCATTTTTAATTTGGTTTTAGTTTGTTATTTTAGTTATTTTTAGTTATTTTTGTTATTTTTTTGTTCTTGTCATTAATAATAATAATAATAATAATAATAATAATAAATGTCTGCATAGTTTTCATTAATGTTTAATTTTGGTTTGAATTATTTTAGTACTTTTTTTGTGTGTTTTTGTCATTAATAATAATAATAATAATACTAATATAACTAATAATAAATGTCTGCATAGTTTTCATTAATTTTTTATTTTTGGTTTTAGTTTTAGTTATTTTAGTACTTTAAGTTAAACGAAATGAAAATAAGAAATGCTGCTGTGGCAACAGCTGAAATAAAAATAAGTTTGAATTTATTTTATTTTATTTTATTTCAGTTAAATTTTAGTTCAAGTATCAAGAATAGTTTTAAGGTTTTAGTAGCCTTTAATCCCGTTACTCAAAGCGAAAAAGTGAGAAACAAAAGCAATTCATCAATTCATCATATATTATCTGTACAATAACAGAACTCGGTTTAAATGAGTAAACTATACTTTTTAACTTGCGTAAATACCCATTCATATATTTCAGTTGTTTAAAAGATCCCCTGAATGTCTTTTATGGGTGCATATAACCTGTCAGCATCTACAGTCTCTGTCTGACGCACAATCTCACTCCCACAAGCAGAAACTGTCTCAAGGTTACAGCGGTTTGTGTTTCTGCTTTATTGAAAATTCCCTCTCACATATATTTGTTCAGACATTGTAAATGGAGAACACCTGGCTTTTGAGATGCTCGCGAACTGTCAATTATTTCCGTCTGCACAGCTGAATCGCTGTCGCATCGGCTTCAGACGCACACGCGCGGGCCGCTGTGATCGTACGGGACCCCGACACGCTGCTGTCGCTTCCTATCAGTCCTCCCGCCGTTCGGCTCCTGTCACTCAACGCGGGCCTCAGATGGACTTCAGGAAGCGCGGCATGATGCAAACTTTTAGTTTGAAAGACTTCAGCGTTGCATTGTCTCGCAAGACTTCATTTAAAGCGTCTTGCATGCAAACTCTAGCTGTTAAGAGCTGATAAAACAATTCCATTCAGACCTTCCATTCTCCATTCTGAAAAACAGTGTGTGTGCGAGAGGCAGAATGCACAGCCAGACGTTGTTTGTTCCTCCGTCTGTGCCGCTTCCCTCGTACCAGAGATGGTAATTATCCTTTAATGTTTGCCCTTCACGGACCTTCATCTTCCCCAAACCCCAAATAAAGGACAGAATCCATAAATACATCACATGGTCTGAGCGCCGGGCGGCTGGAGTGCTTCAAATTACATGCTTGTAAAGCCAGACGACTCATCCACTAACTTTATACTACTTTCTCTTCTAGCAATAAAAGCTTTTACAGAGTGCAAAAGGTTTTTTGTGTTTAGAAACAACCGATGTCTGAGTTTATGTTGAGTTTTTTTATCTTCTATATATGTGATTAAGGTCTTGTCTCTCTTTTCAGCTCTTTTGCTGCTGTACGACGTGACAAATAAAGCTTCTTTTGACAACATACAGGTAAGACTTGTGTGCATTTTGGGGTCAATAGCCCATTCGATATTGCAATTTAATTTGAAGAGTTTCTTTGTAATAATAAACCTGTAAAAGTCCTCTTTTACTGTGTCACTATGCACAATATTCCTGCATGTTTGTTGCATTTTAATGTTCCCTGACGACTATGAGTCACGGTTTCTTGCCCCCAAATAAGGCGTAATTTAGTATTTCATGACCATTTTCCATTTCCATATTATCTTTAATACTATACATAAATATGCTGTAATTGCTGGTGTATTTTCTCTGTAATTATGCATAAGAAATGCATAACTGCAGGTTTCTGGAAAGCAATATAATTTGCATTGCATCTTTGCAGCAGCTTCTGTACATTACAGTATATTGTGAATGAAAACAATTCATTGCAATAGGATAAGAGAATCAAAACAGATTTGTTTTTATTTCATTTGAATCTAATTCACAACTCACATTTGATTTGATTGGAATTTCTGTTACACATATAAATCATTCTTTTTTAACTAA
The DNA here is from genome assembly GCA_012976165.1 of Labeo catla. Classification (NCBI taxonomy): domain Eukaryota; kingdom Metazoa; phylum Chordata; class Actinopteri; order Cypriniformes; family Cyprinidae; genus Labeo; species Labeo catla. The sequence continues at coordinate 1,840,496 of VONZ01000052.1, read as the reverse complement.
ATGCTGTACATTATACAGGGCTGTGTTTCAAACTGATTCAAATCAGTAATGGATCTTTTTGAGCTAAAATGTTTGGTTTATAAGAGTCATTTGTTTCGTGAATCGGGCTCCACTGGTCAGATGTTTTTGACTCGCTTCTACAGTAAGAACTGATTCATAAGAGTCGTTTGTTCGTGAATCATATCTGACGAGTCACATTGTTTATTTGTTTTGGCATTGTTTCTCAAACTTATTTCAAAAGATCAGTGAAGATTCTGTTTCATTATGAAACCCAACACAGGTTACAGGCACAACTCAATTCCTTAGAGAATTATTTTTAGCCTTGAAGTGAACATGAAATCAAAAGTGACCCTGTTTAGTTTTTATAATGTACATTCCTCGTCTTATTGCTTGTGATTCAACAATCCATGTTATTCAAAACATTACAAATTTTTTTAAATAATTTTTTTAAAAAATGTCATAACTCAGCACCTGAAACGACTTTCCATTTTGGCTGATGTCATGAATCCCTCTTATTTTTTCATCCCCTCTCCTCTCCGAGTTTTGTTGGGTAACGCCCAGTTTTCATGATGAAATCCATTCTCAGAGCATAAAATAAAAGTTTTGACCTACATTCTTATTTATATTGATTTACCTTAGAAATAAGTCAAATTACGGTTGTGAATGGTGTTGTGTTGGCTTTAAAGTCAAGTCCACAGCACTTTTAACAATACGCTACAGAAAACATAAAAAAAGGTAATTAAAAGGACTTTTTAATCTCATATTTCAGACTTTTTTCTTGCAAATAACGAGATATTAACTCTTACAATTCTGAGTTTACATCTTGCAAATTCAGTTATTTTTGTTATTGCTATGAAATGACAGGTAAAAAGGTAATTCCAATTTTTATCTCACAATTCTGATGTTTATCTTGAAATTCAGAGTTTATATTTCATAATTTGGTCCTTTCTACACTGTGAAACGTTTTCACTAGTTTCAGCTTAAAAACTTAAGTTAGGCAGCTGCCTTAAAATTTTAAGTTAAATCAACTTAAAAGTCATTTAAACTCACTTCATTGTGGTGTGTTGAAATTTCCTGTAGTTTTAAGTTGATTTAACTTAAAATTTTAAGGCGGCTGCTGAACTTTAGTTTTTAAGTTGAAACTGGTAAAAATCCTGTGGCAGAAACCAACATCCACAAAGCAGTTTTCAGAAAAACACGATGTTTTTTAATATCTTAAAATTCTCATGCATTATAGTTGCATTATAGCTATGCAATTATGTAGTTTGCAGTTGGGATTTGCTATATGTGACCCTGGACCACAAAACCAGTCATAAGTAGCACAGATATATTTGTAACAATAGCCAACAACACATTGTATTGGTCAAAGTGATCAATTTTTCTTTTATGCCAAAAATCATTAGGATATTCAGTAAAGATCAGAAGCTCAGAATTAGCTTTATTTGCCAAGTGTGCGCAAACACACAAGGAATTTGTTGTGTTTTTTTTAAGGTGCTCCTGGTACATGTATGCATACATACGAGAATAGAGAAAACATTTAAATAAAATAAAAACTTAAAATAAATAATAATATGTATGAATCTGGAACAGAAGATTTATGTACAGATTTGTGCATTATTTACTCTATATACAGCTGTATAAATACAGAGATGTGCATATGTATTTACATAATAATAGTACAGAGAGACAATAATAAGAAATGGAGAAAGAAATACAGAAATGAATTGTAGAACCCAGGTAATGATTAATGTTTTATCTGTTTAAGATGGAGATGGCATTTGCGAAAAAGCTGTTTTTATGCCTAGATGTTCTAGTGCTCTGAGATCTGTAGCGTCTGCCTGAGGGAAGAAGTGCAAACAGGTTGTGTCTGGGGTGAGAAGGGTCTTAGATGATGTTTCCTGCCCGTTTCTTCACTCTGGAGACGTATAAGTCCTGAAGGTTGGGCAGGTGCACACCAATGATCCTTTCCCATGATCATATTCCTTGAACATATTTTGTAACTTTCCTACTGTAAATATATCAAAACTTAATTTTTGATTAGTAATATGCATTGCTAAGAACTTCATTTGGACAACTTTAAAGGCGTTTTTCTCAGTATTTTGATTTTTTGCACCCTCAGATTCCAGATTTTCAAATAGTTGTATCTCGGCCAAATATCTATCCTTATAAACCATACATCAATGGAAAGCTTATTTATTCAGCTTTCAGATGATGTATAAGTCTCAGTTTTTTTTTTTTTTTTTTAATTGACCCTTATGACTGGTTTTGTGGTCCAGGGTCACGTACATAGCATATGTAGTATACATACATTACTTTACATGAGTGTGTTGTATGTATCTGGATAAATTTGGACATACTTACTGCACACTGTTAAAAACAATTTCTTGAGTCATCTTAAAATAATTTGTTACCTGGCTGCCTTAAAATTTAAAGTTCAGTCAACTAAAAAAAGTTTAGTCAACTTGAAATGTCACAACTTAGATATTTAAGTTGATTCAACTTGAAATTTTAAAGCAGCTGCACTGTAAAAAGTTTTTAACTTTTACGTTTTAACTTTTACGTTTTAAAGTTTCAACTTGAAAACATAAATTTAGCAGCTGCCTTAAATTTTTAAGTTAAATCAACGTAAAAGTACAAGTTATTTCAACTTATTTTATTGTAGTCAGTTGAAATGACTTGTACTTTTAAGTTAAATTAACAAACCCAGCTTTTAAGGTTAACAAACCAAAATTTTTGTTTGTCACTTAGTACACTTAGTCACTTAGTACAACTTAACGTTTCAAGTTGACTGAACTTAACATTTTAAGGCAGCAGGGTAACAAATTATTTTAAGCTGACACAACAAATTGTGTGTGTGTGTTTTTTTTTTCACAGTGTTTATGTTCAACCCTATTTGTAGAGCTGTGCCATAAAGTCCGCTTTTCTGTTCTGGGTCAATCTGTATTCTAAATGCATATTGATCTTATTGTAAGCGATTCATCCATGCATTTTTCATTTAAGCAAAACAACATTTTCAATCACGGAGTCTGCTTTAGCCCTGCCACATATGGATGAAAACACCAGACTGTAACCACACTTTGAATTACAAGTTTGTTGTTCATCTATACTGTATATTACACATTGATCAAAATACATGGACTCTCACAGCTGTGCAGTGATTTGAAGAAAAGGGAGAATGAGGGGGACAAAGTTTTGGGCTAATGATTTGGAAATGAGATGTGATTTTAATGACTCGAGCATCAAAGAGAGGTATTGAGGCCATCTGTCCTGCAGGTTTACAGCTGTGGGCCCAGTTATTAATACATCCTGAAGTATTGCACCATTTATAACCATTAACCGCGACGCAGGGGGACGGATCTCACCCCGGGCTTTTAAAGATCCTTATTAATATGTGAACATGTAAACACACAACCTTCTCACACTCCCACACACATTTATCTCTCTCTCTCTCTCTGTCTCTTTCACAGACACGTAAACATGTACAAACAAACAAATATCACACATTCACATGTGCCGTTCCTCAGACCAAAGGTTGCGGCTCACGCTCACATACATTTACATCTCAAGAAGCTTTTGTCTGCTGTCAGACTCATAACCATAAGGGACTTTATGAGTTTGTGTGTGTGTGTGTGTGTGTGTGTGTGTGTGTAACGGAGCACCTGTTCATTTGCACAGAGGCACTCAAGCCTCAACTCTGCTGCTCAGGTTAATTAGCGTAAATTCATGCTAATCATCGTGATGAACCAGAAACAAAAGCCTGAGATACGGAAAGCCAAAGCCTTCACGTCACACCTCAAAAAAAAAAAAATAAATAAATAAATAAAATAAAATAAAAATAAATAAATAAATAAAATCAGCAGTGTTTTTGTCTTGTTTTCAGGTAAAAATACCTCTAAAATGTTTTCAGTTGTATTTATTTTTCTTATTGTATTGGAAATATGTAATAATAGTAACAATAAACCTTATTAAATGCACTTATACAGTACTGTTCAAAAGTTTGAGGTTGCTAAGATTTTTAAAAGTTACTTCTGCTCACAAAGGCTGCATTTGGTAAGAAAAATATAGTAAAAATTGTGAAATATTTTTTAAATTAATAATAACTCTTTTCTGTGTGAATATATTGTAAAATGTAATTTATTGCTGTGATCAAAGCTGAATTTTCAGCATCATTACTCCAGTCTTCAGTGTCACATGATCCTTCAGAAATCGTTCTAATATGCTGATTTGCTGTTCAAAAAACATTTATGAATATTATCATTGTTGAAAACAGTTGTGCTGCCCAATATTTTTGTGGAAACTGTCATACATTTTATTTTTCAGGATTCTTTGATGAATAGAAAGCTCAAAAGAACAGCATTTATTTAAAATAAAAATCTACTGTAACATTATAAATGTCTGTACTGTCACTTTTGTCACATTCTGATGCATTAAAGTATAAATTCCCTTTTAAAAATGTATATACGTCTTACAGACCCCAGACTTTTGAACAGTAGCGTATATGTAACCTTTATATTTTCACTGATGTATTTACCATAATGCAGCCTTGATTCACGCCGAGCGCAGCATCACATTAAGTTTTCTCTTTATTGTGAAGGCATGTGGAGCGCTGAATAAACATCAGCTTCTCTCTGAGTTGAAGTGCTGCCCTATAGCTGGCAGCATCGTTTTCATTACTCTCGCAGATAATTGACACATTCAGTGCTAAATAGGATTACACTGGATTAAGGGAGGAGAAATGAATTTCACATGGTTGCATCAGCATCTTAGGTGGATCTTTAATAAATCAACCATATGGTCACTAATAAGCACAGACTAAATCTCTTCCTGTGGCACATTGGAGAGTCTTTAAAGTTTAGGCTTTTGTATTAATTTTCAGTAATTTACACATAATTGTTTTGCTGTTTGGTGAGATAATGAACATTGTTGTGCTTTATAGTTTGTTACAGGCCAACTCTTTTTAACCACCAAGAGATACTGATAATTAAAAGATAAATAAATTAAGAATTTAAGAGAGTGGAGGTGATTTGCATGCACAGATAAGTAGGGTTGGGTATCGTTTGGGGTTTTTTCGATACCGGTGCCAAATCGATACTTTTAAAAAAGCCACAAAGTGGTGGATGACACAAGAATATATTTTTATTAGACAAAAAAGTTTTTAAATTGAACAATGTATTAAAAGTGAAAAAAAAGAAAAAAAAGAAGTAGTACTATACATTATTAAGTCAATGCAAAACGCAACAACAATAAAACCTAAGCCACCTAACCCAACTACAGTAATTTAACAGCTTAAAATTTCAGCAATTCTTTTGCAGAAATATGACTATATGGGATGAGATCTGGGAAAACCCGTCGGATGTCGCGGTGGGACGTTTTCAGGAAATTCGTTTTTCATTAAATTATTATTCCATAACATCTTGTCTATCATCTCTGAAAATATCTCTTCAAAATTCACTTGTTTAGTGCAGAAAAATAGACATTTATTGCAGCAAGCAGAAATGACTGTCTTTCTCCTATGTTAAGAACGCGCTGCGGAGGTGCTTTCCCTTAACACCACAAAAACAGTTAACCTATCAAAATAAACCACGTAACATATTTAGTAAAGGCGTATCAGTTCACATTCTCCACCAGTCCTGTGTAAAGTACGGCAAGCAAAGTTATTTATTTATTTATGTATTTATTTATTTATTTATTTATTTATTTTAATAGCGTGAGATGGCGGAGCACAACAACGCCGTCTAAAGTAGGCTACTGCAGCTGCTCACTTAACCGATCTTACTCGTCTCAGTCTGCTCAGTTTTGGTGATGTCAGTGCCCTAAATGATGTTACGGGCTATTTCACATCCAGAGATGAAGGATCGGATGATGAAGTTACTAAAGAGGAGTCGTCCGATGACAGTCTGTTTTATGCAGAGTGCGCGAACAGTTGCGCTGCGCTCGCTTTTACTACAAGGTGTTGCATTATGTACTAAACACAAAATGGGTGATCAACGGCAAACAAACGTTAGTCTGTTTGTCTAATGAAGCATTAGCGCTCCTAACTTGACAGACAGCTCTCGTTAAACCTGTAAAGTGAAAGTGAAAGCCGTCTCACTTTAAAGCCGTTTTTCTCAAAATCCCATTCCTGAAAATCATCGCTATCAGCCAACCTAAGATAGCCATAACGTAGGTTATGTAAAAAATAAAAGTTTTGGAAAGGGGCCTGAACTCAGCTTTCATATGGTGTCAAAACCTAAAAAAGGTAAAATTTCACCATGTGTTGGGTTTTCCTAGATCGCATCACATATTTGCCGTCTCTGGCAAAATACCACACCTCTCCAGCTGATGTCTGCAAACTGTCAAAAACGGTGCATCCCTCTGCTTTCAACTTTATTCCACATACCATCAAATGTTTCATTAGGTTTGACGCATTTTCCCCTTCATACGCAACTGCTGTAAAACATTTGCTGCACGTCGCAGTGTCTGAATCATTTCTCGTGAAATATAGCCACACTTTAGAATGTTTAGTTTTTGGCATTTTAAGTTAGACGCGTTTAATGTAGCTAGCTAAGCTAACGGCAAACCACCTGCTGCAGTCAGAGCAAGTGTAACGATAGTTGCAGCATTCACGCGCTTCTCGGATGGTCTCATTTCCAGACGATTTGTGCTTTTAATTCGAAATGTGAAAATGGATAGTAACTACAAAGATGTCTTGGATTTCTATCATCAAAGCTTTCCGACGTTCACGTGAGTTTTCTCATTCAGTAAATAAATTTTCTGATCATTCTGACACCCCATGAATGCAGTATTTAAATTTAACTAGCGATCATGCATGTTGATGAATCAATGCTTCTACATCCGTGTCATAGCACCAGAAGACAAATATTTCAATCGACAGTTCAGGCATTTAAGTGGCACCGAAATGAGGCACCAAAATTCGCGTTCTGATTCGGTCCGGTACATACCGGTCACATGGGTACCGGCGCCGTATTGGCACCGGGTTTCGGTACCCAGCCCTACAGATAAGTGATGAAAACATGAGTTGTCTTGAACTGGTCCTGCGTGCAGCATTACTGTACATTATTTCAGCATCATTTGCAATTAGTTTATTGGCAGAATGAAATGAATCACTACTATGATGATTTTAACTTGTTTGGTTGTAAAGTTTTCTAAATATTGTCACACAATAAAAATTAAAAATGCTGTACGATTTAGAATTTTCATTCAGAAATTGCTAGTAAATTTCATAAATAGTTGCACAGAAATGGAAAGTAACACAACATGAAATTTTGAAGTAGAACGACTGATTTTTCTTTAAAATAATTTTGTATAAATAATAATAATCTTTGTTTTATTTACAATTTATAAAAATAATTTTCCAAAAAGAAGCCAATGTGTTTCTGAACCACGCACAGTAGTGGCATTTCCTTCCTGAATCAGCGTTTTGAACAAATCTGTTGAATAATTGGTTCAATGAATCACTCAAAAAGACAGCAATTTAGTACTTTCAGCGATGAGTCTGTGTTGTACAACTAACTGATTGAGTGAATAATTCAACAAATGACTCTTGATTTGTTCCAGATGGAATCAGCATTTTGAGCAAATCGGTTGAATAAATGATTCAATGACTCAATCATAAAGATAGTCATTTAGTTCTTTCTGGAATGAATCTGTGTTGTGGAATGAATCAATCGAGTGAATGATTTAAAAAATAACTCATAAATGCACTTGCTTGATTCAGTTAGTTCTTTTCTTTTGTTGTGGAATGAATCAATTGAGTGAATGATTCAATGGCTGACTCATAAAAGCAATTGCTTGATTTATTTCTAGCAGAATTGATGTTTTTAACAAATCTGTTGAACAAATGATTCAATGACTCAATTATAGAGACAGTCATGTAGTTCTTTCTGAAATGAATCCGTGTTGTGGAATGAATCAACTGAGTAAATGATTCAGCGACTCACTCATAAATGCAAACATTTAGTTCTTCCCAGAATTAATCTGTGGTGCTGAACAAATTGACTGAGTGAATGATCCAATGATCTACTCATAAAGGCAATTGCTTGATTCATTTCTGATGGAATCAGCATTTTGAACAAAATCTGTTGAATAAATGATTCAGTGACTCACTCATAAAGACAGTTAGTTCTTTCTGAAATGAATCTGTGTTGTGGAATGAATCAGTTGAGTGAATGATTCAACGACCAACTCCTAAATGCAGTTGCTCGATTCGTTCCTAAATGATTCAGCATTTTGAATGAATCTGCTGAATGAATGATTCAGTGACTCACTCAAAAAGACAGTAATTTAGTTCTTTCCAGAATGAATCTGTGTTGTGGAATGAATAAATCAATGAATGATTCAATGACTAATTCATAAATGCAATTGCTTGATTTGTTTCTGTTTGTTTCTGAATGATTCAGCATATTGAAACAATCTCTTCAACGAATGATTCAGCGACTCACTCATGAAGGCAATTGATTGATTTATTTCTTATGGAATCAATGTTTTGAACAAATCTGTTGAATGAATGATTCAATGACAGTCATTTAGTTCTTTCCAGATTTAATCTGTGTTGTGGAATTAATAAATTCAGTGAATGATTTAATGACTAACTCATAACGGCAATTGCTTGAATAATTTCTGGTGGAATCAGCATTTTGAACAAATCTGTTGAACGATTGATTCAATGACTCACTCATAGAGACAGTCATTTAGTTCTTTCTAGAATTAATCTGTGTTGTTAAACAAATTGATTTGAGTGAATGATGGCAATTGCTTGATTCATTTCTGATGTAATCAACGTTTTGAACAAATATGTTGAATGAATGATTCAATGACTCACTCATAAAGACAGTTATTTATTTATTTCTGGAATGAATGTGTGTTGTGGAATTAATAAATCAAGTGAATGATTCAATGACTAATTCATAAATGCAAATGTTTGATTTGTTCCTGAATAATTCTGCATTTTGAATGAATCTGTTGAACAAATGATTCAATAACTCAGTTCAATGACTTACCATATAATCTGCAGAAGAGTCACTGAAAAATCACTGATATAAATGTATATCCCAAAGTATTTATAGAAACATTTATTGGCTGTATCACCTAGCCTACTATTGTTAGTTACATAATCCTAAAAAGGTAAGTACAAATATTAATTGAACTCACTAAAAACAAGGGTTTGTTTGAACTGGTGTCAGTTTTATACAATAGAACTGCTGTTGCTTCGATATATTATGATATTCTGATTAGTTTAGTGAGCAGGGTGCAACGGTAATGCTTCTTTCAGTTTGTACACGTTGAGCATGTAGACCTATATTTAAGATTGCGAGCATGTGTCTGCTATTTGCTGAAGCGCTCAATTTGCCTGAATGTTCTGCCTTGTATATTTGAAGTGTTATAAGCCTCCTGGTGCAGCCTTAAAGCAGGTGGTCCGTAAGATTGCGTGCTGCAGTCACATAACGCTCACTTGGTATTCATCACTCCCTCCAACTCTTCCTCATCTGGCTCCCTCGCTCTTGCTCTGGGCTCCTGGCTCTCATGTTGTAAATGTCTCTCTCGTTTTCGCCGCAGAGTGTCAACAGGTTTGAAATATTGCCTGAGTGACTTGTGGTTCATGAGACAGGCGCTTCAGACATAAACTGAAGAAGCACGATAACAGTTTCCACTCTGTAACATGCAAACTCAACGGCACCTCTGGCTGAATTCACTGCGCTGTTATGGACTATTGAGGCGCTGTCTAGACTGGCAGCAGTGCTGATTTATTAATCACAGAAGAGCATATTGTATGTTTTTCAAGTGTGAAGACATGGATGAATTCCAGTATAAATGCATATAGTTTAGACCTGAAATTCTGAATGAACTCGGTCTCAAACCATTGCATTGCATTGCATTGCATTTATTTATTTGTTTATTTATTTATTTATTTAACAATTTACTTTTTATTTCAATTTCATTATTTATTTATTACAATTTAATTCTAGTTCAGAATTCATATATTTATTTATTTAAACGTAATTCTAATTCATAATTTGTCTTTATTTAAATTTAATTCAAAAGCATTATTTCTTTATTTATATATTTTATTCTAATTCAATTAGAATTATTTCTTTATTTAAATTAGTCACATCTGTGTTTATTTATTTCAAATTCATTATTTATGTCTTTATTACAATTTAATTATAGGATGTATTTATTTATTTAATTTTAACTCTAATTCATAATTTATTTTTATTTAAATTTCATTCTAATTATTTATTTATTTATTCATTCATTTATTCAAATTCAATTATAATTCTTTATTTAAATTAAATAATCTTTTTTGTTTATTAAATACATTTTTTGCTTATTTCAAATTAATTATTTATTTATGACAATTCAATTCTAATTCATAATTTGTTTTTTTTTTTAAATTCCTTATTTATTTATCTCAAATTAATTCTAAATCATAAATGATTACTTTATTTATTTAAAATTCGTAATATATTTAATACAGTTTGTTCCAAATGTATTTA